>BTPG01000005.1:16041319-16118819 GCA_036245525.1 Semisulcospira habei
ATGCGCTTAGGCGCGTGTCTATCCAGAACGGCGAGAAACAGCTCGTACCAGCGTGACAGGGCATCGTTAGGGTTTTTGCAGTTTTTTATATCATAAAATGGTACTAAAGATAGTTCATATAAAAAAGCAGTTTGGTCGAATTTTTTAAAACATCTATGCATTATGGTAGTGTGTCCTTTGATTGACTGTTTAGCTAACCTAACAGACAACGTAAAACAAACAGGAAAGTGATCACTAATGGAAATATTAGGTACGCTAACATTTTTTACAACGCTGACATTTGTGCTATATACATGGTCTATCAGCGTTGAAGATGAGGAAGTCACTCTAGTAGGTGACTGGACAAGCTGTTTCAACCCTAAAAAATTCAACATGGATCTCCACGAAGTGTGTCCATGCTTTTGCAAGTCTATGTTGAAGTCTCCCAAAATATGTACATCACCTTTGGACTCCTGAACCACATCCATCATTAACACAAACTCGTCCTGCCAGGAGGCTGAGGCCGCTGGGTTTCTATATACAAAACCTATAAGAACAGGCGAGGACTTGGTCGTTTTAACTTCTAACCACATGCACTCTATATTAGGGGATTCTAAATCACAACGCCTCTTTGCATAGTTGTTGATGGAATTGTGTATGTACACAGCTAGGCCAGTATGTCCGGGGGCAGATGCATCTCGCCTGAGAATGGAGTAATTGTATATAGCTATGGCATGGTCACTAATGTTAGCTGTTAGACGAGATTCCGTAAATCCAAAAATGTGAAATGGTGAGGACTGGTTTAGGAGAATAGTTATATCTGGTATTTTGTGACAAAGGTGATACACATTAAGATGACCGATATTTAAAGAATGAATGCTGTTGCCACCTATTGACATATTAAAGGCGAACGTATAGATAGTCAAGCAGAACAGAGCAAAAACAATAATAACAGCAAATACAAAAATAAACAAAAACAAAACAAAACAAAAAACAAAAACAATGTGTGGGCTGAAGAAAAAAAAATCGTATAGACACCTAGCGTGTAATTACACAACACAAAGTGTCTAAGTATCCAATTGGTACTAGAGGATTCCAATAGTCAAGAGCTGTAGGCGGTTCAAACCAACTAGCACACGCTCAAGCAATCTTCACACGTGACTGCTGGCGGTGACTAGCGCAATCACAGCAGACAACACGCGGTCAAAACAATCCGTCACTCCTTTGTTTGGATTAGCTGTGTCGCCAACTGAGAAACCACTCGAGAATATTATTGTTTCAGCCTGCACAGACGCACTGGTTAGCTTTTCTCCGGAAAGCAGGGATAAGCAAGGTTGTCAAGCAACGCAATAAAAGTCCACCGTGCTTTATGTTATAGTCCAGTCACAGGTTTAAAGATAGGTCCCTTTGGGTCCATGCAACACCATACGTAGTTGTAATAGTTACGAAGGGGAAAAAAAAAAAAAAAAAAAAAGTCACATTCGTGATATAAATGAGACGTCATGCAACAGTCTGTGATAATAAGTTTATGCAAGAGCAAATCACCTTGTCAATCTAAAACGTCATAAAAAGTCTGTATGTCTGAAAGTCTATGTTTACTATTAAAAATAATGCAATGGATGACATCATCCTCCACTCCAAATATCAGATCAGCGCTGACATTGTGTCGAAAAGACTCTCACAACAGTTAATAGAAAACGTTATGAAGAGCCTCTGTCACACAATGTTGTATCGGCATGGTTTCATTCGCTAAATCATTGTTTATTATTGTGTCGCAGTGACTCACATAAAATCAAGCTTAGATGATGTTATGAAGAGTCTCTGTGACACAATTCTGTATCAATATAGTTTCATAACCTAAATCATGGTTTCCATTGTGTCGCAGCGACTCACACAACACCAAGATTCATTAGTGTTAGGAAGAGTCTCTGTGATACAATCTTGTATCGGCATACTTTGTATCAGCGTAGTTTGATATGCTAAATCATCGCATATTAGTGTGTCGCAGTGACACAAATAACATTAAGTTTTGTTAATGTCATCTAAGAGTTTCCGTGACACAATTGTTGTGAACTGTACTGTACTGTTTAATAAATCGTTGCAGCATGCACTGTGTCGCAGCGACTCACATAACATTAAATATAGTTAATGTTATTCTCTGTGACACAATCTTGTATCGGCACTGTCTGACGAAATCGAGGTTTGAATTTTGCCGCACTGGCTGTACTTAACATGAGGTATTGGTGATTCCACGAGGATTCACTGCAACACAATCATGTACAAACACAGGCAGTGTGCTTATGCACTGGGCCTGGATGAATAAATAAGCTGTGCGATTTGTCTCAAGACGTGGTCCGGGAGGTGAAAACTGTCAACACAAGCAGGGCCAGCACGACCCCAGGCGTTAGTAGAAGATGGCGGAGCCGGCGTGACTGCAAGACTTGGTCCCGTAGGACCCAAGGGCGGAAAGTCAGTCGGCTGAAAGTTTGCTGGCTGATGTCCCACGAAAACCTGTTGGGGACGCGGATGGTGGGAAATTGCGTCACCCGGCTGTGGGCGGCACATTGCTGGCTGCTTCAGTTGACCTGATAAGGCCTGATCGTGGTGGACTGGCCCCTCAGACCTGCCATGGTCGTGTCTCCGAGTCAGGTTGTGGCCACGCCCTTCTGACCTGTCAGAATTGCACGGCTGTAGACTGTTGTGGTCAGACTGGTCCTTGTAGATTGCCTCGCGACTTTGAGAGAGAGAGAGAGAGAGAGAGAGAGAGAGAGAGAGAGAGAGAGAGAGAGAGAGAGAGAGAGAGAGA
Source organism: Semisulcospira habei (assembly GCA_036245525.1). NCBI lineage: Eukaryota > Metazoa > Mollusca > Gastropoda > Semisulcospiridae > Semisulcospira > Semisulcospira habei. Next base: position 16,044,105 of record BTPG01000005.1, read on the forward strand.
GAGAGAGAGAGAGAGAGAGAGAGAGAGAGAGAGAGAGAGAGAGAGAGAGAGTGTTTCAAAATCGCTGAAGATTACACACACACACAGCAAAATGACAAGGTCTTGGGGGGGGGGGGGGTGCGATGTAAAGTGTGTTTATAGAAAGCGACAGCACACTTATGATACAGCTACTCATGTGTAGGAATTTAGTGAGCAGGCAAAACACTACGATAAAGAGAGATATTATGTAAAAGCTAACAAGTGCAAAACGGAGGACCACAGGAAATCATTGACATGGCTCTTTTGGACATATTATCTACGTTTCTTTCAAGTTTGCTCAGAGATGTATTTAAAAGCTTTCGTCCTAAACAATAGAAGATGTCTCGTTTGCTGTATATGTGGGGGAAGTGAGTTACCCGCGTAAGAAAGGCTGGATTTAAACAAGTCAATTCGAGGCCGTTCAATGACGAGACTGTTCCTCAAAGTGCTGTAACCCTTTCGCTCTCAGTGAAAAGCTTAGCCAGGTAGAGGGGGCTCTCCCGTTCAGTGCTTTGTGCATAAGTACGCACTTATTAAACGTAAGGTATTGATGTAAAGGAAGGAGCCCTGTTGCCTGAAACTTTTCCTCCAAAGTTAGAGAGGAGATTGGGAGGATCAGTTTAACTGCGCGATTGTATAGAGAATTAATCCGCTTAAGGTTAGCCTTACTACAGCCGTCCCGAATAGTAGATGCTTAGTCAATGTGAGGTTTTATGTAGAAGTTGAAAAATAGCTTTCGTGTCTTAGTATCAAAGATAGATTTTAATCTTGACAGTAAAAATAGCTTCTTTGATACTGTTTTCCCTAGTTGTGTTAGATGGGGCAACCAGCACAGTTGGTCATCAACAATTACCCCGAGGAGGCGATATTCCTTGACTTGCTCAATGGGAACTGAATCAAAAGAGAGGTTAAGTGAATGGGGGCGGAGCTGATGCTTTTGGCGTGTGGTGATTAACATGCTTTTCGTTTTGGATGGATTTACAAGCATTTGATTATTTTTGCACCACAGTGAGACCTCCTGAAGACTAAGCTGAAGATTGCTTGATATTTCAGGTATAGTTTTCCCGCCAGCGTGAAGAATTGAATCATCGGCAAACATGTCACATTCGGTATTTGGATTGGATATATAAAGTATAAGATCATTTATAAACAAACAGAAAAGTAACGGTCCTAGTATGGATCCCTGGGGCACGCCATACTCAACACTCTTTTTAGAAGAGAAGGTAGCATTGATGTACACAGTTTGAATTCTCCCTATGATATATGAACGAAAGAATGAGAGCGTCCCTGGGCTGTTATTGTTAAAGTAGCAGTCTAGTTTCTCTAATAAAATTTCGTGGTTTATAAGGTCGAACGCTTTTTTTAGGTCTAGAAAGACAGCACCAGACATTTTGTTTCTGTTGATGTTGAGCAGCCAAGTGTCAATCATATGAACCAAGGCAATGTGACACGAATGTTTAGGGCGAAAACCAGATTGATATTTATTCAGGAGAGACTTTTCTTCCAGGAATGCGAGAAGATGTTTGTGTACATGCTTCTCAATAGGCTTCGATAGAATAGATAATATGGATATAGGCCGAAATTTATTTGGATATGATGTGTCTTTTCTTTTAGGTATAGGTATCACTTTAGATGTTTTGAAAGCCGCCGGAAAAATATTATTTTGAATACATGGGTTGTAAATATAGGTTACGCTTTCCACAATGTATGGAAGAGAAAGTTCGAGGATAAAACCATTGATACCATCAATGCCAGCTGACTTTTTGTTCTTGATACTAGAGATAAATCTGCCCACTTTATGTACAGCGATGCAGGGGATATTAAAAGCATCGCCCGCGGACAGTCTTTGCGTACAAAAGTCAGTAAGCTTCTGCAATGCGACATGTTCCACCTGATCCAAACCTTTAGCATGTAGTAAAGATTTTGGGGCAAAAATGAAGTGGTCGTTAAATGCATCAGCTGTAAGGTTGGCAGTCGTATTTGCAGAACGATTTTTACTATTGTTAGTTAGTAAGTTTAAAACTTTCCATATTGAAGACGGATTCCCGCCGCCTATGGGTTTCTCTACCAGTGCTTTTTGTGCCTCCCGGATAAGGTAGTTGACTCTGTTACGTAACCTTTTGAACTCAATAAAATCTTTGTCCCTCTTGGCTCGATTTCTGGCTTCAATGGTTTGTTTAATCTCCTCCGTAATCCAGGTGGGGGCTCACGGCACTGGACTCGTTTCCTTTTTAAAGGGACATGCTTATTTAGCACGCCGAGGAACAGCTCAAGCCACAGTGAGAGCGCTACATCAGGGTCATTGTGATTGTAAACTTCATGGAACGGCAAAAAACTGAGGTCATGAAGGAAACTATCTATATCTAGTTTTCTAAAACATCTATAAGTAATGTATAAATGTTGGGTTCGGCTCTGTTTAGGAACATAACATGACCATGTACAGGTGATGGGAAAATGGTGACTGACAGCTAGTGAAGGGACATCAGTTTCAATGATAGCTTGAGGGTTGTTAGTATAGATGTGGTCAATCAAAGTACACGAAGAGTGGGTTACTCTGGTTGCAGTGGTAATCATCTGTTTTAGTCCAAACATCATTGTTGTGCATTGCCACATCGAATGGGGTTTTGATATGTCAATGTTAAAATCACCGAGAATGAGTATATCCCTGCCTGTGTCATTCACTTTATCCATCACCTGTACAAAGTCGTCATACCACTCGGCAGTGGATGCTGGATTCTTATACACAAAGCCAACTAGCAGTGGCGAAGTGTTAGGAAGCTTGACTTCCAACCACACGCTTTCCACCTCTTTTGTCTCAAGATCAAGACGTCTGCGTACCCTGTGCTGAACAGGGCTGTGCACATAAACAGCTAGCCCAGTATGACCAGGAGAAGTTGCATCACGTCGAATAAGAGAAAAATTCGGAATACTGATACATGCGTCAGTGATTCGGGAGTCCAGACGAGATTCAGTGAGACCAGAGTTAGAAATGTGACGGCTGGTTCAGAAACAGGGAGACATCATGTACTTTCGGATATAAATGATACACATTTAAATGTCCGACTTTCAGTCCTTGAGTGGCTGAGCCAGTGGATCCACTCGCCATATTGTTCGTTGTATATAGACACTAGTGTACACACGACGACAAAAGACCTTTTTATAAAGTCAATAGTCAATAGTTATCATTTCTCTTTTAAGTCTGTACGACTGATCTTTGTACAGAAGAAGAAAAACAATTTAGATAACTAAGAGTTCACGAAAACTTTCACTATACAGTCACACTCCGGCCTCAAATGAGTACATTCAAGTTATAACCGGCGCTATTCAGTCCACACATGACTAAAAACCAAAATTTACTAGTTTCACATTCCAAAGTGCAGATTCACCGTCAGGCACAGTGGATATAACAATGAAACACATCCGTGTGTCCCTTTTCACGAAGCTTCTCAAAATAGCCACTTAATGTCACACTTTGTCTAGAAACATTTTTGGCTCAGTCAGAAAGCTGCTCATTTGCAAATACATAGTCATATAACAGACGACGTCTGCGTCAGAAGCAAAATGAGATTAACGTAGCCAAAATGCTCGGCACGGTAATTTCAGTCCAGATATCTGTCTATCGCAACAAAATCAGCACCAATCGGCTAAATATGGCAGTATAATCCAAATAGATAACAACAAGCCTCACAGTCCTGTTAAACTAGTTCACATGTCACTATGAATATATATTAATGAAAAAAAAAAAACAAAAAAACACCACCACTCAGTACCCAGCTGTCCCTGGCATAATCCAATCACTAGATGACTTGGGGCCACAAGCCGCCTGAGTGGTACGGGAGCAGCCACTGCGGATAAGATACTGGGTACGGTGAAAAAGTCGGGTGGAATGCAGGTATCGGTGGCACAAGTAGTCCGTGTGGCGTGACCTGCGGCCAGAAGCCGGCAGAAGGGCGTACGTAGTTGCCGGGAAAACACGAAGCAAAGGGGTCCGGTCCAGCTTACACACGGTGGTAAAGGAGCGGCTGGGAGAAAGGGAAGGTCGCCAAATGCAGAGTCACAGACCAGCACGAACATTGGAGGGGGCAGAAAAGAGGAAGAGCATAGACATGTCATAAGCATGACAAAAGTTCATAAAAGATAACATAATTGCCCCTATTTGGCATTGCTGTTGGTTGGCTTCTAAAAGAATCTAAGTACTTAGAGAATGTCCTCAAGTCAAATAGCCGCTTCCACAGGCCTAGGGCAAAATGAGTGGGAAACTGCTCCCCTTATCAACGATGTCAACAGTGTGTAAAGGTAAAATTTATAAGGTATCCATTCCTCTCATTAAACGCCAAAGAATGTAAAAGGGTAACTTATTTAGAGCAGGGGTAGGTCCTGCCGATAAAAAAATAAAATTAAAAGGAAGAGGGGGGGGGGGGGGGGTGGTGACTTCCAAATGTAAACAAGCCAACCGGAAGCAGACGCCAAGCAGAAACAAAATGGCTGCGCATACTAAATGTAAGTGTGACGTCACGCTAACAGCGTCCCAGCCCATGCCGGCGGTACGCACTATTCGGGTAAAAGCTATGCATGTCAAAGTGAGAAAAATAGGAGGGACATGAAAGCCTACATGATCAATCCTACACAATCAAGTTAACACTATAGTATAATCATAAAAAGCAGTGTGAGGAGGATAGCCTAACCAAAACAATCTCTGTCAGACGAGGCAATGTCTCAACATTTCCTACAACGATGCCAAAATAATTTAGCATCACTGGAGCAAATGGTAATCAATCTCATTGTACAAGAAAACCCAGAGCTATCCAAAGGCAGAAGCATTGAATCAGAGTACACATTACCTTTATGCTGTTTTGCCCCAAGAAAATTCTGTCACAAAATTCCGATCTCCATCGGAAGACAAATGCTACAGTACGAGAAGCGACAAAACTAGAAATCACTGAAATCCACTATCGCAACAAAGTTACACAAAGATCCGGCTGCCAAAAATGGCTACAAAGTTGCCGTGAAGGCACTCTCAACAATTACATCTCCAGCAACTTACTCCTAACTCTAGGGCAAAACATGCATCAAGGCACTGATATAAATCAGGCATCATTTTATCAATCAACAAAGTTCTAGACCAAAAATACAAGATATAGAGCTACTTACAGAGCTAAGAGGGAGTCGACATTGTAGTTCTTCCTAGTTGTATCGTCGTAGCGGCGCGAGTGGTCTGTGGCAAAGTCAGTAACGGCTGAGTGGTACTGACCGCAAGCGCGCCACGGAAGGGGCTATACGGCAGGCGCGGGCCGCAAAGAAAGCACGACTCGCGTGCTTCCAGAACTCGGTGCTGTTGGAGCGGAAATGCTGAAATTTGTGTTAGTTTGAGATTGGTTCTCTGACCATAGCTCTGATACTACTGGACCTAGAAACTTGCGGTTTGTTACTAACAAAAAAGCCGCAAATGTAGTTTCACTAGTATCGAACATTAATACGATTAAAGATGGCTAGAATTAATTATGAATTTTTAAAGTACTTTTCTCCAGGGGTCTGGTCGGTGTAAAAGGAGCAAACTCCCAAAATAAAGTTTAACCCAAAATCGATCGGACTAGACATAGATTACAAAATGAAAGAGACTATCATGCTGAATCTTATGGATCTTGGTTTAAAACAATCGGTACAGGCATTGAGGAGATATTCAACTTAGAATGCCTCATCACAAACACAAGCTATCATCGCCATTGTAGGCACCGGATGCTAGAACAAAGCCTGGAGGTGGCCGACGTGGTTGCGTCCCCTGAATAGATGCTGAATACCGAGTAGTCTAGAAGTAAGCCGGAGGGATTGGACTAACGCAGGCATCAATAATAGCAATACCTTGCGAGACCTTACATTGAAGGAAAAACCACTGAATAACACACACCACTTTTGCAAACAAAGTCGTGATGCAACAAACAAAATTACATCAGATGGGTTATGAGAGCCGGGTCACAGTGTACCCGGTCACACACTGATTCTTGAGAATGTGATTGGTCTGGCGAGGAACTGTATTATGGTCCGTGGGAATACAAGTGTGCTGGTTTATGACTTTGTACCTTACAGATCTATCTGGTAACTTGGTTGAAAATTACAGACCAGTACCAAAAGGTTTACGTACGTGTACCTATAAGCATGCACAGATACGCGGGAACAGACTTGGCTATACTTGCATATTTTTTTTTTTTTTTTTTTTTTTTTTTTCACTTTGTGATACCGCGCTGAGCCTCCGAATTATTCAGTGATGCCAGGTTTACATCATTTGAAGTCAATGCCACAGTTCTGCGGGCGAAAGATCGGCCATGACAGTTCAAGGGTAGTGTCGGAATAGCTTGGCGCCTATAGGCACCACCCTTAAACTATCATGGCCGGAGGCGCCAAGATCGATTCCGACACCATCCCTGAACTATTATGGTCGAGCCGCATCCTGTGGTACCCTGCATATTTAGGCCGGATTTATGTTTTCTATGTGAAATGTTTAGTCACAGTGTGACAAAAGTGACAATGACAATTTTGGGTTGATAACAATCGAAATTCCCCTTGCTTACATAACAATCATCAAAATACCGCGGCCGACTCCTCACGGTAAGGGACATTACGAAATACGTGTGTAACGTAGGCTGCGCGGCAACTTTCCCTGACACTTAAAATGCAGCAAAGTATAGCTAACGGGAATTTCCGATGATTTGTAAAACTTCCGCAACAAGGAAGTGGGCCGATCGTGACGTGTCTGCCTACCGTGCGAAACAACTACACAGCTTCCCACAGCTGTGTACAGACGCATTCTTACGTTCCGGCTCTCGGATAAACTGTGACAGCGTGCCGGGGGCTACTGACTGCAGAGTTCGGCTTGGCAACTCTTTGTTCCTGTTTTGTGATCTTCGCTTGCAAAGAACAGGTAGGCCGGCCCAGGTCGTTTTTATCTTTGACATTTGCTGTACATGACAACTGACACACATTCCGACTGGCTCCCTGTGTCTTGTCAGTGGCATTCATATGAAAGCGGCCGTATTTAGTGCTTCAGTGAGAGCATAATTATCGTCTTAGCAATAGTAGACACACCGAACTCAGTGCTTGCCAGTGACTGAACAGAACGACTGACCAACATTGGCGTTGTCCATGTCTTTTTATTAGCCCTGGCCTATAGCAGGACGGCGCCAAGCTAATCTGGCACTACCCTTGAATTAGCATGGTCGATCCATCTCCTGGAACTGGCACGTCTAGTAGTCGTTAAGTGACACCCGTCTAAAATGTGCGAGAAATTCCGCGGCCTCGAGGGTAACTGGATTAACGCGGTATTGGCTGTCGGTAACGTGTTTGGTCGACGTGATTCCTGCAGGAATCACGCTGACCAAACACGTTACCGACAACGAAAGAGTTAACTTGTTTTTTGCCTTGTTTTTTTGTTTTGTTTTGTTTTTTTCGTATTTTTGCGGGTTGCCGTGACTGCACTGACTCGCTCACACTACAGATTTCACATCGAAATGCCATAGACCAATATTTCTCTTACCGGTAGTACAGTTTACACATTAAATCCATAAAGCCCTGAAAGACTGCGACAGGGATGTGGGTCGATCATGATATTTCAAGGTTGGTGTCAGAATAGCTTGGCGCTTCTAGGCGCCAAGCTATTCTGACACCAACCTTGACATATAATGCTCTATCTGTCTCCAGAACTGACTGAAGTACCAAACGCCTAGTAACTAGATCACGAAACGCGATCCGTCAACTTTGAGCCAAAACCCCGCCCTAAGCTGGCTTGTAACCAGCCAGCCGGTGAACAGACAGAGCGTTATTTTAGTTCAAAACTGAACCGAGAAAATGATTCACCGGCGACAGTTTTATACTGGCTGCTGCTACGTGTTTGGCGGTTGATAGTAGTGCAGTGTAAACAAACCGTTCTGAAAACAACCACCAAACACGTAAGTGGGTTTACAAGTTTAAGAAATGACGGACTCAGTTTTTCTTTCTTAAAATCATGTTATGCTGATGTTCATTTTGGAATCCTCGGTAAGATTTCATCGTGTTTTTGAGGCAGTTAATATATATATATATATTTTTTTTTAAACTTATTTTTTTCCAAACCCAAAGTAGAATATAATTTCCAACGGCTGTCCAATATTTACATTGCACCCATTCCACTATGTCATACAGGTCTATGCTTCATCTACTTTGGGTTTGGAAAAAATAAGTTTAAAAAAAAAAAAAAAATATATATATATATATATATATATATATATATATATATATATATATATATATATATATATATATATATATATATATATATATATTAACTGCCTCAAAAACACAATGAAATCTTACCGAGGATTCCAAAATGAACATCAGCATAACATGATTTTAAGAAAGAAAAACTGTTTCATTACATAGTCGACCACTCTTCTATACGCAATTTGGCTATTGTATTTCCCATATTTTTCAGACGCAGTTTGTCGCAGTGAAGAATTTATATTTTAATGATGAATTTTAACTCATTCAGCCCGGCGCACGTATTTCCCAAATTTGGGAGGCGTCATCTAACGACTATGCACCTGTTGCAGGAGATGGATCGAGCATGATAATTCAAGGGCAGTGCCAGATTAGCTTGGCGCCGACAGGCGCCAAGCTAATCTGGCACTACCCTTGAATTATCATGGTCGTATCTCCTGCTGTCGTGCGTCAGGGCTGAATGGGTTTTTATATGCAATATGCTTATGCAATGAACCCCTTAACTGCCGGGGCATTAGAAATGCCACCCATCTGCAAGAGATATAAACCTTCATGAGCCTCCCCACTAGAGTCGCTGGGGCTCATGCGGATTTATGTCTCTTGTTAGTTCTATGTTCTTATGCTAATTGCTGGCCCATTTACGTCTGTGCTGATTACGACAATGCCGGTCAGTGTGCAGTCGAATCAGACGTGCAGTTCGTGATCACTGCCAGCGAAGACTCAGTTTAATGAGGTGGCTGATATCCGTCTCCCCGGTAGTTTGTGATTATAACTGCCTTGATTTCTATACTGCCTGTGTCAAGCAGTTTCGTGCTTGGCATTATTTGTGCGGATTACATAAGAGTGAGCAAAAGGTCATCGGGCCAACGACAGCCGCGGTTGGCCCGCGCACGGCTGTGCGCGGGCCAGCTGCGGCCGTCGTTGGCCCGATGACCTTTCATTGGGGCGAAGACACTCGCGAAGTCAGTGTTGCGATGTATCCGTGTCTATGCTGGCAGCAACTGCGCCGCTATGTCCACTCCATCAGAACAACCGGCAAATCATGGGTCATCGCAAGATGGTGATGGGACCTTACAAGGCGATGGTGATAATGATACCGATGCAAGGAAGCAACAAGCACAGCAAGCACAAGTCGCAGTGGCAGAAGCCTTCTGGCGACAGACTACACGCGACTGGTATCCCAAACTCCACAGCCAAACCTACTTCCTCCCCCCGAGTTACTTCAATAAAGTGTCGTATGGCGTGGAGACTGTGGCCGGTCAGCCGGTTCTAGTTTTCCAGGAAGCTTCAAACAAGCCCAACCAGACACCCGTTTACTTTCCTCCCACTGATCCTCCCCCTCATCCTCATCCACCCGACCCAACACCGGCAGCAGGAATTTTGCCGCCCAGTCAGCTAGTCACCCCTCGCCCGCTGCCTGTGGTGTATGACTGTGACGTGAGGGATGATCGTGCGATGCAGCTAGTGCTTCACTACATCCAGATCCTGGCTGACAGCGAGCATGAGGTGATGCTAGTGTTGTCCCACCTGGAGTTCAGGAAATACCTGGACGACCAAGTCGATCCGATCTACGCCGCGGCCATCCGCCTGCTGCCACGGTCAGACACTGTGAAGAAAGACTGCCAGCGAGGTGAATTCGACGTGCTGATGATCAGTTCTCGGTACGGCCTGATAGTGGGAGAAGTGAAATCAGTGGGAACTGACCTGTGCAAGATCCCGGACCTATGCAAGGCAGTGTTGAAAGTGGTAGGGAAAGCGATCACACAGCTGGACAAAGCCGAGATCATGCTGAAACATCTCGTATCAGACCTGCCATCCATCAGAATCACCAAGACGGTGATGCTGCCCAACCTCACTTCCACACAGCTGCGGCAAGCTCTGAGCACCAACCCTCAAGTACTGCAGGTGAGGTCTTTTCTGTACGCAAAAGGCTATCGGGCCGAAGTCGGCCGCAGTGGGCCCGCGCACGGTCGTGTTAGTGTAATCCACGGTCGTGCGCGGGCCCACTGCGGCCGACTTCGGGCCGATAGCCTTTGCCTACTGCGTTAATGACATATAGTGTGTGTGTGTGTGTGTGTGTGTGTGTGTGTGTGTGTGTGTGTGTGTGTTTTGTTGTTGTTTTAAATATCATACTGGTATGTACACTTTCCAAATTTGCAAAGAACATACACAATAATCATATATTTTACTATATTTACATACACGAACGAATCATATAGTACATTGTACATTGTACATGCAAAAGCCTATGAATATACACAGACAAAGGATTTGCGCTTTGTCGATCGTATTCTTCCGTTAGTCCTAATTTACAGCAAACTCCATATGACAGAAACAAGACTATTTGTGTGTTGGTCTGTGATTTTGGATCTTACGGCTTGAAGACGTAAGGTCCAAACTGACAGACCAGCGCACATTTAATTCGGTGCAGGATGTGTGATTGACATCAGCAGACGGCAGCTTAGTAAACACGATCTTAAATTCTGTAGAGGGAGTCCACTGTAACCATCCATTCTTTAAAATGGCTGACAAAACCTAGTCGGCTTCAGTGGTGTGAAGCATTGTACGTATGGAAATGATATGTGGGTACTCGCACATCGATTCATTTTGGTTTATCTTTTATTTATATATTCTGTGTCATTTATATTTTAAAAAAATAATTTGCACTTAACGACTGCTGCAAGTCATGTCAATTAAAGTCAATTTAATTTTATTCATCCCGCTCTCTGAGAAAATCCAGCTGGGGTCACAATTTGTACAAACCTCTTTTCGGTGCCCCGTCTTTGAAATCATCTAATTCTTCGTGGTCGACAAAGGAAGTTAGCCCTAATCGTTTAACGTTTCTCCGAGAAATGTGTCTGTAACGGCACATCTCATAGTAAAATCAATAGTAACCATGATACCAAAGTCAATGTACAGTTAAAAGAGACAAATAAACATGTATGGCAATACGAGGACAAATTGCACGCACACACGCACGCACGCCGGCAAACGTTACCACATTCTGTCCCAGGACCGAATCCCCAAATGTTGACATTGCCCTCTGAAGGACTGTATTAGAATTCTAGATACAGATCGAGCGTGGTAGTCCAAGGGTGGTGCCAGAATAGCTTATGGGCGCCAAGCTATACTGGCACCACCCTTGAACTACCACGCTTGATCCATGTCTTGCGATACTGTGTCAGGGCTGAATGAGTTAAATACTCTAACCTATGATTTCCATCCACATTAATGTAAAACGAGACGATTCAGATGACTCATTATTGCAGTCAGTGTGTCACTCTGCCAGTAGGTAAGGCTGACGGCCACTAAGAGGTATGGGTTCTCAAGAGACTACGCCTCTGTACAGGGTCTTGAGGATCTATGCCTGTTGCCTTTCCCCATTGAGCAACAATTTCACGGGCCGTCGTCAGCCTGCGCGGGCCAACGCAGGCTGACGTCGGCCCGAGGAACTTTTGCTCACTGGTGTAATGTTGGCTACGTCCCTGCCTACGAGTGATGCGTCCAGCCATGCTCATGGTCGCAGGGATGTTATAAACATCACAGGGATAAATTAACTCCTTCCCTGGAGCTTGACTGATGTTTTGTTTCCGAAATCTGTGCTCATTCATTGGCCAAAGGCCAAAACCGTCCGAGGAAAACGAATAAAAAATTGGTCTCAGCAAGAGGCATAGATCTTCATATGCCGGCGCAGTCGCGGGGGCTCATGAGGATCTATGCCTCTTGCAGTTGTATCGCGTTCAATTTTTCACGGCAGTGGAAGGGTTAAACTGATTGAAAGACGTTATATGCTGGCGTAATGTGTGTTGGGGGCGGAGGGATTGAAAGAAAATATAAATGAAATGAGAATCAAAGGAAACTTTCGGTGAGGTCATAACCAAGAAGCACAGAGTAGCCGTCCAGCTTATCCCACGTGACCAGAACGCCCGTGTTGGTGACACACACACCCCATGGCTCTACTCGAGGTCCATCCCCATCCTCTGGGACGTACAGCAGCCTTCTCCATTGCCCCTCTGGGCTGACTACAAGCACACAGTGGCCATCGATACTGGCTATGTAGCAGTTGCCATTGCTGTCCGAAGTCACTTGAGATGGATACTCCAAATCCGGGTGAGTCAGTTCACCAACAACGCGGCCATAGGCCGCGTTGTTGGCGAACTGACTCACCCACAATTCCACTTTATGAACAACATGGGCATCACAGTCCGACACTAGGACACATCCTCTCAGAAAACACAGATTGTCAGGGGATTTCAAACCCGGGATTGTATTGCTGTCAGCAACAGTCCGCACCACGAAACCAGCCCGCGTGATGACGTCAACACGCGCTGCACTGCCGCCTTCTTTCCTGCATCCCACAACCAGAGTGTCATCGTCCGTCACTGAAGCCACTCCCCTGTACTGCCGCACAGTCTTGACGCGCGAAGCGACAGACAGCTGGCCGCTGATGTCCACGAAATAAATTCTTTTCATATCGGCTGTAACGGCCACCTGGCTGCCTGGAAGAAGGGCAAGGCTGTAGGGGGCAGTGTCGACTTTAACGCCCCGGACACTGTTGGCCGGATCAGTTAGTTCAGCGATCTTGATCATGGAGTTGTGCTGGTCAGCCATCACTACACGATCATCGCCGGTGGCCACGATGCTGGTTATAAACGGACCGTCTTTATGTGTGTCTCCCACAACATCAGGCTTCACTGTAAACGTGATCTGTGATGATGACGTCATGGGATCAAAACTCGTCAGCCCTGCACAGTAATCCGATTAATTAAAACCGTATCTTTTTCTACATCTACAATAATGATTGTGACTGTATTAGTACCGTTTTATTTTACTGACATGCGCGACTACTACATACTAATGATTATCAGATCTGCGTACCGAAAACCCAACGGAGAAAGAAACACGCTTAGAAGGAGAAAGAAACACGCTTAGAAGTGACAGTTACACTGTAACGGTCATCTCTAGGCGTGTTTCTTTCTTTGCTGGGTTCTTCTCTGCATTTTCTTAAGTGTCGCAGTCACCTTTTTGGTCTGGATTTTGAAAACGCACTAGATGTAAATTTTAGGGTGGGGCTTTGAAATTTGTATCAGTGGCGTTTTGAAGTGTCACTAAGGAGACAGAAATGGAGCTGAACATTGTTTGGAATGGAGATGACTCCATGCGACTGGTATTGAACGGGTACACCTGGATAAATAGTCTGAACTTCTGTTTGCAAAATGTACAGTCCTTAATACTGTTGTTATGTGTTGTTAATCACTTAAACGCCGAAGCAAGGCGAACTCAACCCAGCTGCAAGAGACATAAACCCACATGAGCCCCCGCAGTCGCGGGGGCTCATACGGATTTATGTCTCTTGCTAGTCCTGTGTTCTTCGTGTGTGTTTCTGGTCCCATTCAGATCAATGCTTTTTTACCCGAACTTCGGTCAGCGTGTAGTGATTTCAGACGCGAAATTCACGATCAGCTAGTCAAATCAGTTATCAGAGTTTAACGCTTAATAGGCGACCAAGGTCATCTCACGGCGGTACAATTCGTGATGACTTGCAACGAAGGGATTAAGCAGGTAAAGACAAAACACAACAAAACACACACACACACACACACACACACACACACACACACACACACACACACACACACACACACACACACACACACACAAAATGACGGCGGCAGCGGCAAATATACATATTTTAAGTACATTAGCGTAATGTAGATAAATCGTCCTGATGAAACTCGCATAGAGACAGACGATACATGCAAAAGTCAGCCATCAGTTTATGAGTGTAGAGTCTGTAGTGTGCTTTCACCTAGATTTTCTTGCGTTAGTAAAATATACGTTTATTGAAAATACATAACCATAATGTGTATTTCCCCAAAAAATTACCTGGTAAGATTTCAGCCTTGTCAACCAGCTTGTGGGCATGCTCCGTCAGTTTGGTGAGTTCCGTCAAGGCGGTCTCAGCTGGCGGGCGGCACTCTTCGCGAACACGCCTGACACGGGACAGCATGGCGCGCGCATTGGACATCACGACGTAGTCGGGTCCGGAGAGACGCGTGGCATAAGATGAGAGCAGCAGTTGCTTATTCTCCAGCCTGTCCTTCACCTTCTGCAGCTGAACAATGCTGGCCTCCACAGCGCTGACAACGTCCTTGAAAAGAGTCGCTCCCTTCTGGCACAGATGGGCTTCTTGTCTGAGCGACTCTTTGTCATTGTTTTGCCGAGGTCGAGTGTCATGCCCCAATAGCAAACGGTCTTCGGGCAGACGACGGCCGCAGCTGGCCCGCGCGCTACAGCGCGCGTGCCAGCTGCGCCTGCCGTTTGCCCAAAGACTGTTGCGCACCATGTCGTAGCGGTTGCTGTTGCCTGAGGTGCTTGAAATAACGTCCTCATTGGATTCTGGCGTTTGTGGGGCCGCTGGTGGTTTTCTGTATAGAGTTCGGGGCAGGTTTTGTAGAAGGTGGTCCCGCGACACAGTCATCTTCTTGTGAGACCCAGCACAGACATCACAGTAGACGTCCCCGCAGTCCAAACACACTGTAGTGGCCACCTTGTTGCGACACACCATGCAGTAGATTTGATTTTGAAGAGCCAGTTTTTGGGTCACCAGATCCTCCAGAACAGGGTCCTTGCCCAGCTGGTCCTCCAGCTCGCTGATTGTCTGCCCTTTGGTCAGTGAAAGACTGTGGCCGCACGAGTGACACACATGTGCCATATGTCTAGAGCAGTTGTCCATAAGTTTGTGAAGACATTTTCTACAGACGACGTGTCCGCAAGGCAAGATAATTGGATTAAGACACAGCGACTGGCAGTACGGACAGTCAGTAACTTCAACTGATGTCTTGGATGACGTGGCCATGGTCAGGTATCTGCCGAGAAATTGAATGCATATCATGAAAAAAAAATCAACCAGCAAAGGAACGAACGAACCAACCAAGGAACCAACCAGCCAGCCAGCGTACCAGCCAACCAACCAACCAACCAACCAAGCAACCGACCAACCAACTAATCAACCAACCAACCAACCAATGAAGCCACCAAATGTTGAGCAAAGGACTGTTCCAGTAAGCAAAAGACTTTTGGGCCTACTGCGGCCTATGTCGGTTGGAGGACTAACTGAGTCAAGGCTCTGTCGTGGGGCGCTCTAATTGTGCGTGTTACATTTTACTTTTCCTAAAATGTCTCGAGCATAAGCGCATATTAGCACTGGTGACAGGGCAGGCTGACGCACATCTACATTATAAACATGTTCCTGGCTCTACCTTTGAGCTATCGTGATCGATCCGTCTCACGCAACTGGTGCTTTGCCGTCAGAAGTCGCCTCCCGAATTTACAGGAATAGGACGACGTTACGACGAAAGCAGAAATGTGTACACTTGCCTTTTGGCGACAGGGCAGGGGCGGGTGTTTGATGATAGAAGTGTACCCGCAATCGCTTCTTTCTGCACGCGATGTACAGATCTTTTAGCAACTGTTCATCACACAACTGACAGAATACTGTCTGTGTATTATACGACGGACAAGGTCTACCGATTTGCACCTTGTAACAGCAAATTACATCAGCATTAACTCATTCAGCCCGACGGCCGTATTTCCCAAATTTTGGAGCCGTCATCTAATGACTCTGCACCAGTTGCAGGAGATGGAGCGACCATGATAATTAAAAGGCAGTGCCAGATTAGCTTGGCGCCGACAGGCGCCAAGCTAATCTGGCACTGCCCTTGAATTATCATGGTCGACCCATCTTCTGCTGTAGTGCGCCAGGACTGAATGGGTTAATACGACAAACAAGGTCTACCATCGCTCTCTGCACCGCGTAACAGCAAATTACCTCAGCATTAACTCATTCGGTCCGAAGGCCGTGTTTGCGAAATTTTGGAGCCGTCATCTAATGACTATGCACCAGGTGCAGGAGATGGATCGACCATGATAATTCAAGGGCAGTGTCAGATTAGCTTGGCGCCGACAGGCGGCAATGCCCTTGAATTATCATGGTCGACCCATCTCCTGCTGTAGTTCGTCAGGGCTGAATGGGTTAATACGACAAACAAGGTCTACCATCGCGCTCTGCACCGCGTAACAGCAAATTACCTCAGCATTTAGTCATGAGACGTGCGTGTGTTTGATAATAGAATTTTCAGCCTACTTTTTGGTCTACTTTTTTTACGCAGTTGTATTCACCGTGCAGCACTTCGATGGATTAGATAATAGTTCAATATAGTGCAGCAAGCACGTCAGCATTGCCAGAACACGGTTTATACACTGGATAACTTATACTGCTGCACTATCTGTAAACGTGCCTAATATACCGACTCCTGTTTTACTGGTTAGGCCACGCTCAAAATTAACCCCTTAATTCCCCGTGCACGCGGATTGTGTTTTGAAGATCATTGTTAATTTAGCGTAAAAAACAAAACAAAAACTCAAGCTGTCAAGTGAAGATGAATACAAAGTGGTTTCAAAAAAAGGTATAGATCCTCATGAGCCCCCGCGAATGCGGGGGCTCATGAGGATCTATGCCTCTTGGAGCTATGGATGTTCCATTTTCTCGACATCGAAGGGGTTATCGTATTCATGACATTGTATCTTCTTCTGCCACATCTGATTTACAAAAGTTTTGATTCGATTTTCATTTTAGAGTCCCTCGGAGCCTACACTATCAGAGACTGTGCGATTGTTTTGTTTGAGTTAAAAACAACGCTTACCGACTGCAGTATATATAGGTATATATAGAGTAGGGAAGATAAACGGCAGATAACACGACCAGCAGGGGAGGAGATTAGTTACCCGACAAAGGCGATGGACGTGTGAGTGATGGTATGCATTGGAAAATGTGTGTGTGTGTGTGTGTGTGTGTGTGTGCGCGCGCGTGTGTGTGTGTGTGTGTGTGTGTGTGTGTGTGTGTGTGTGTGTGTGTGTGTGTGTGTGTGTGTGTGTGTGTGTGATATTTCGCGCGCCCTTATTTCAGCTGGCAAG
Source organism: Semisulcospira habei (assembly GCA_036245525.1). Lineage (NCBI taxonomy): Eukaryota > Metazoa > Mollusca > Gastropoda > Semisulcospiridae > Semisulcospira > Semisulcospira habei. The sequence continues at coordinate 16,061,346 of BTPG01000005.1, forward strand.
TTTGCTGCGTGTCCATTTCAATATTAAGTGCTCTTATCTCTGCGCCCCCCCCCCCCCCCCCTCTTTCTCTGTCTCTCTCTCACTGTCTGGTCTGTCTCTAAACAGTTTAGATTTAACTCATTCAGCCCGACGCACATATTTCTCAAATTTTGGAGGCGTCATCTAACGACTATGCACCTGTTGCAAGAGATGAATCGACCATGATAAATCAAGGGTAGTGCCAGATTAGCTTGGCGCCGATAGGCGCCAAACTAATCTGGCACTACCCTTGAATTAGCATGGTCGATCCATCTCCGGCTGTAGTGCGTCAGAGCTGGAGTGGTTAAGTTCCGCATAATTATGCACACAATTCTTAACCATAAATCAAATCCTGCCCTCGAATATATGTGTATATAACTAATGGTCAAAACTTAAGGGCCACTTTTTATCGCAGACGTACGGACAACACCACAGGAATAATGTAACAATACTTGGAGTCAGTACTTTGCTAATTTATTCAGTAACAATTTCATTTAAGTTTCGAGTAAATCAAGCAATTGTAACAACAGTAGTACGTTAGAATGTTCACCCACCCCTCATTTGAAAAGTCACACAAGACTGGACCAGTCAGTAGCGAGTGTACCCACCGTTTGCAGCAAAGCATTCAATACAGCGTTGACGCATGGAGTTCACCAGGGTTCGGGGAACATGTTGTGGGATCGCTTTGAGATTGAAGGCCGCGAACTGAGTCAGCTGGGGAACGCCTTGAGATGGGGGGGGGGGGGTGGGTGGGGGTGGGGGGGTGGTTGCCGACTACACGTTGCCCCAGCACGTCCCAGAGGTGCTCGATGGGAGCTAGATCAAGTGAACGAGCTAGCCACTCCATTCTCATGATGCCCCGTTGCTCAAGGTACTCATCCAGCACACGGTCGCGATGAGGTCGAGCGTTGTCGTCCTGCAGAACAGCACTGTCGCCTATGGCTTGGAGAGCTGGCTGGATGAGGGGCTGCACAATCACGTCCCGACAGCGCAGTCCAGTCAGGGTGCCTCGCATGACGTAGAGCATCCCTGCTGAAGCCTGCCCAGACCATGACTGAGCCTCCTCCGTAGCGATCCACATCTTGGACGCATCCATCCGTGAATCGCTCGCCACGGCGTCTCCAGACCCTCACCCTGCCGTTGTTGAAGGACACAGTGAACCGTGACTCATCAGTAAACAGAACCTGAGTCCACTGGAGTCTGTTCCAAAGATATAAGAATAGAGATCATTCCGACAAGTTTTGTTGCCTTAATTAACAGTTAATTAATAGTAATTAAACAGGTAATTACATACGTAATTCTGTATAATTATGGTCGTTACTTCCAAAAATACCAATCTCCCCGTTCCCCACGTTGCTGAGAGGTGTGCCTGTTATTGCACAGTGTATTATGCAGTTTAGTAACCCAAGAAGGTGGGACAGGGTCACTGCACATAACACCGCAATTGATTTAGTACAGGTTATGAATAAGCACTTAAGCGGCTTGTGCCACCTTCCCATTGTATGCAAATATGAACACATAATATCTGATTACTCCACAAAGAAAGTTTCCCACCACCTGGATGTAATACAATATATGTACACCCTCGTGAGCGGGGTACAAAGAGCTACTCATACACACAATCAACACACACATACACACACGCGCACACACACTCATACATACACACATGGAGACAAAAGCCTCAGAGTGGGTTACCTAAAATTTTATGTGAAAATGGGTTCCCACATTTCTATTTATTCTAGGGCTCTGGAATTGATGTGAATGTTTAGAACTCACCTTATAACTAAGCTCTATAACTTAAAATAAAATAGACATTTTCTAGAAACAGAGCCACTAGATGGAGAAAAAATGGGTTTCTACCAATTAAGTGGGTGCCTCTCACACAAAAACTGGCATTACAGTCAAAATGGGTGTCTTTACAATATTAGGCGTCTGCAATAAGGTCAAGTTCGTGAAATACTTCTTTTTCACATTATTTTTTTTTGTTTCCAACTTAATGTATATGTATGCATTAACATTTTTAACATTGTATGGTGCAAAATTGAATGTACACTGGCCCGTAACCTTTCGATTATGATTTTTACAGAGGAAATCTTTTAAACATTGCTACGTTTTGTCCTTCTGAAGCAAAACAGTTTATCATGGCATTTATGTGAGAATCCACATAATGTATTCTGAAAATTAAAGGATTTTGTTGTGTACTCTGGAGTTTGAGACAAACTGCAACAGAGCATTTTGAATATTAAACCTTATCATTCGGAATACGCCAGTGTGTGCAACAAGTGTGACTAAAATTTATAGTCCAAGGGTAGTGCCAGAATAGCTTGGCGCTTCTAGGCGCCAAGCTATTGTGGCACCACCCTTGAACTAAAGCCATTGGTCTATGTCCTCATCTGTAAGTACTGTAATGTAGTTTGCATATATGGCAGTGTACAAATTTGAAGCTTTTAGCCTCAGCATGATGTGGGTTAAAAAGTGCGGAAAAATATGAAAGATAGAAAAATACCTAGACGAAGAAACTAACACTTAACTTATTCTACCCCAGACACACCACAGCAAAATAAAGATCGACCATGATAGTTCAAGGGTGATGCCAGAATAGCTTGGCGCCTATGGGCGCCAAGATATTCTGGCATCACCCTTGAACTATCATGGTCGATCTGTGTCCTGCACTGCAACGCAGTCTTCATAAGACGACTGTAACATTTGGGGATTCCAGTCTTGGGGTAGAATGAGTTAAAATGACAAAACAGAACACTGACATTAATTAACTGACAACATAAGAAATCACTTGAAACTTCATTAATCACATCAAAGGTGCATGCATATAAAAACACAGTAATTGTTTGTAAACACTTCAAATCAAACAATCAAGAGCAGTCAAACCTTTTTCTGACAACTTTGTGACTTGAGGAAAACTAGTTCTTGCCTTCGGCACGTAAAGGGTTTCCGCGACTTATGTGCCTCTATTCATAAAATGGAGAGAAAAATATAATACTGAGTTCTAGCAAGTTCGACAATAAAGATTAGCCGAGTTGGTCTACCTCGTCCAGTGCCTAGGTTAAACGCACCAGCGGTGCCAATGTTGCTATTTTGGCACCAGACCGGTCGCTCGGAACCGTCTCGTGCACCCGATCGGTTTAGAGCGTGTGCTTTCTGCACCTGTAATGGGCAACCTCGGAGAAAGAATCACGTGACCGTCGTTTGACTGCTGCAAAATAACATGAATAAAGAATAAACCCTTTCCCATATTATGCAATCCGGCAATAATGCTTCCATCCTTATGCTAGCACCACGAAGCATTACGCGATTTGGCAGATTTGAAAAATAGCTTTTTTTAATCCTCAATGGAGGTGATTTTGCGAAATCTGCGTCGTTTGTGGCAGAAAGCACCGCCATAGTTAAAGTTCGAGAAATGAGCACACTACATGTACAATGGACTTGGTTCAGTGGTGTGGGACATGACACAAGGCCTACGCCATCTCAACACAAAACTGGTATGTTAGGGGAGGTAAAAGGCGCGGCTAAAATTTAAAACCGGAAACGAACCTTTTTTTCGACTGCGATCACAATCTTCCACGTGAACGTACGAGACCACACTACAAATGCAGAAGCCAACATGCGCGCACAGTTCTGGTGCACATGACCGGTCCGAGTGACCGGTCTGGTGCGAAAATAGCAACAATGGCGCCGCTGGTGCGTTTAAACTAGGTAAAGGGCGAGGTATACCAACTCAGCTAAGGTTTATGCTTTCTGTGACTTTTGAAACAATGCACAGTATGTAAAGTGTACTTTATAGTAACAAAACAGTTACATACATTTCCAAAATGATCCAGGCGTACATCAGATAAAAACAAGCTATACACACTGAAATATAACACTCTTGTAATAAATCTTTATGTTGACAATGATTTTCTTATCTTATTATTGTCTTTCGTCCCGATTGGTTGTACATTGCTGAACATCCCGACTTTTTCAGGACGTGCCAGCACTACTTGTGAAAATAAAATGAACAGAATATTGAATGTATGTCGCCACCCGGTCTAATACGCTAAATAAACCTAAGACCATTTAGCAACACACATCCAAAATCAAGAGAGGTACAAAAATAATTATTCAGACCATAAAGCTGACTGCCAATCATGTAAAATGCAAAGAAGTACCCAACGGAGAAAGAAACACGCTTAGAAAAGACGGTTACAACACAATTTATTAATATTTCGGGTAAATCCGCTTTGTCAAAACAGACAAACAAACAGAGAGATCAGTCGCTACTCATCTTCATTCGCAGAAGGAATGTGCCACATTCCTTCTGCGAATGAAAATAAGTAGCCACTGATCTCTTTGCTTGTTTGTTTGTCTGTCTTGACAAAGCGGATTTACCCCAAATATTAATAAATTGTGTTGTAACCGTCTTTTCTAAGCATGTTTATTTCTCCGTTGCGTACTTCTTTTCAAGAGATACAGTCAGCGCAGACAGTAGGGAGAGCTTTAAAAAGAAAAATACAAGTTAATGGACCAAGGGTAGACAGAAACACATGCCCCAGAATTGAGAGGAAAACCCACCCTGTGGGCTGACCAGGGTGACCCTAGGAACTAAAAAGTAGTTAACCCCACCCAATTCCCCCAGGGTAGACCCGGGTGGGGGCCACTGTTTAGTTGCAAAGTAAGGTTAATGTTAAACAGTATACAAAATGATCCAGGTGTACAACAGATAAAAGAGAGCTTTACACGCTGAAAACAACCGAATAATAACGCTCTTGTAAAAAATCTTTATGTTAACAATGGTTTTCTTATCTTATTATTGTCTTTCGTCCCCAACCGTTCCGTTTGCAAAGTTTTAAATGTTATACAGTATACAAAATGATCCAGGCGGACCAACCCCATAGTAGCACTCTTGTAATAATGTTAACTGACAGAAGAATCTTTGCCACTTTTGCCTTTTGAAGGACATTTTGAGGTTGGCGGTAGATATGGCCATGTATCTGAATATCATGACCAAGGAAGTCTGCCAGCTGATCCTGGTCTAACTCCGAGATGGCCATTGACTGAGCCAAAGTTGCAACCTGCTTCCGTAACTGAGTAAATGTGAACATGGCTGGGTTTGACACTTGTGCTTGTAGCGCATGTTCCTTCAGAACATTATGGCCTCTGTAAGGCCTCTGACCAGAAGGTGTGGCAAAGATGTACTGGGAACCAGCGAGAGCTGGCACTGATTGCCTCATTTGAAGGATTCTGTCCACAGTTGTCATCATCTTCTTCGTCAGCAAAATGGGAACACTCCTATTAAACTTACCTCTGATTTCCACTCACTGAAAATGATTCACTATTTTCTTCTCAACCTCTGTGAGACCTTTCAAGATATCTTGATTGGTGATCGATCCAATTTTAGCATTCTGGAAGTCTGATACCTTCATTCTCTGAACTTCTCCCCCTCGTTTTCGGTTGAAAACTGATACAGTGCAAAGAGTTGCTTTAACCACTGTCGGACAATCTTCCGAAACCATCCTTGTGACAAGAAGCTGTTAAACCTTCCTCACATCTTCACAAGATGGGATCAGCTTGGGTTTGTTCATGGTCATTTTCCCGACCCACTGGGCTGCTGTAGCTGACACACAATCATACCAGTTCCCGGTGAAGACAGAGTCAAAGCGCTGCGCCTCAGAGAGCTCCTGTTGCCACCTGTCATCTGAACCATGCCCAAGCTGTTTGGATGCCTGTGACTGTTTGATCTGTGAACATTTTTTCAAAGCATGGTCTATGCACATTGCGAGATTGCCTTTTTTGAACTGATGTGTGTCCTCATAATGACCCGCCACCACGAAATGAGTCGTAATGTCCCTGACCCGATTTCCCGCTATTGGTGAAAATTGTCGGGTGGCATAGTCGGGTACATGTGCGGGGTCCCCAGTTTCTAAAAACCATAACTCGGTGACCAATCGTCCGATTCACATGTTATTCGCACCATTAAAAAGGGTTTTCTTTCTAGTTTCTGCTGATATCAATATCTCAATATGTCCAAAAAGTGACTTTAAACTCATTTTGAAAATTGTCGGGTGGCGTGGTCGGGTACATGTGTGGGGTCCCCAGTTTCTATAAACCATATCTCAGTGACCAATCGTCTGATTCACATGTTATTGGCACCATTGCAAAGGGTTTTCTTTCTAGTTTCTGCTGATATCAATATCTCAAAATGTCCAAAAAGTGACTTAAGACTCATTTTGTGGTGGCGGGTTATTAAAATTCTGCTAGCTCTTGTACAGCCATTACAACATGATCAAAGCTAGCTGAATTAATCACAGCATTTAAACTTGCGATTTTCATTTCTGACCTCACTCTGATAATCTTTAATAGTCTCCCTAACTCCCGCATACTGGAGCAGATTTGTCCAGCTGTGTGTTCTTCAATGTCCCTGCGGTCAAAAAATCTCTTTCCATATGCAAGAAGCAAGGGGTCGTTCTGATGAGACATGCTTATCTCATCATCTCTCTGTCTGGCTAATACCTTATGATAGAAGGAAATGTCAACGTCTAAGGATATTGGAAGCATTAGCCTCCCACGTCGTGCCGCCTCATTTTTCTTAGCGATCTGAACCCCTCCTGGTTTCTGACAGCAACGTTTTGAGTGTACAGAGATCAGCTTTTTTTTTGATAGAGCCCTTTGCAATGGCTACAGGCGAGAAGGTCGTCACCTTACTAGTTTTGGTGCGATACTTAGGAATCAAACATCCTGATTTATTTTCAAGAACGGCAACGTTGTGCATGTAATCACCCTCATCTTGTAGTCTGATCCATGCTTGACGCCTTTGCTTTGTCCCTTTTTTCATCAACAAAATTGTAGCAATGTCTGCCTCATCTGCATGGACATCTTGTAGGTGCGTGCTCATTTTCAAAACAAGCTTGCTACATAATTTGCATGCATGTTTCTTGTCCCATTTGTACTTTCCTTTCACTCTTTGCGACACGTGCACACCTGTTTTTTCTGTAAGCGCTCTTTCCCAAACCCCCAACGTCATGTTCCTTCTGCCTATCCACATTCTCATTGCCACCCCCTAATTCACCCCCTAACGCACACTGCACCTTGCTGGTACTTGCTTCACTGACACCTGCCCACCCAGAACCTGCCACTTTGATGAAATCTAACATAGTCAATACAATACTGTCAGAGATCCCAGAGATTGATGGTGACACACCGTCGGAATCTGTGAGCTCGAGCCAGGAACAAACTCCTCATCATCACTGTCGTTGTATTGCGATGCGCTTGCACTCTCAGTCTCAGGTCCATCCCAGGCTCCATTTGCCAACTGGAGAAAGAAACAAAAGCTGCATTAGGACAGAAACAGCTCAATTTTGGTTTAAGGGGCCTTGCACAAAAATAAAATGAGTAATCCCCTGTATGACCGATTTACATATGTGTGACCTCGGTGACGAAGGCTGGCTTCTGCAGCAGCAAAATCCATGTTTTCTGAAAATGTAAGCAGTTTTCACACATCTGTCAACCCCGCGTGACCCTTTGAGAGAGGTCACTGAAATTGGTATGTTTACAAAGGTCTTGCCACAAAGTATCCTTGGGCCAAGCTTGAAGAATGTGGCTTGAATAGTCTCCGAGAAAATGCCACCGTTAACGTTTACCATGGATGACGGACGGACGACCAGTGGCCCAGAACACAAACTCACTTTTGCTTCGCACGCGAGCCAATCAAATGAAGATGATCATAGAATCACTTACCAGTTTGTAATTGGGGGCATTCTTCTGCCGTCTATGCACCCTCATACCAGACGCACCCTCTCTGGCAGAGGCTGGGCTGTCCTGCTGCAGCTGACAAATTTTGCCATGGGCATTGGTCATGTGCCAGGAAGGGGCGTGCTTGTCACTTCCATAGATCCCGATGGGTTTGGACATCCTGCTGCCATCTGGCGCTGGGTGTGTGCAGAAAGTGCTGAGTGTGGCCAGAACAGTGCTGCAAACATGTGAAATGCAACCATGTAAACCGTTGACATTTTGGATCAGATATATACATAATTACTGCCGTACACCCAGCCCCCTACGAACAATAACTGGTAATACAGTATACTACAACTCGAGTGCCAGTCAGTGCTCCGACACTATGTACTCAGTGCGTGTGTACGTGTGTGTGTGTGTGTGTGTGTGTGTGTGTGTGTGTGTGTGCTTGTGTGTGTGTGTGTGTGTGTGTGTGATTTTGTGTGTGTGTGTGTGTGTGTGTGTGTGTGTGTGTGTGTGTGTGTGTGTGTGTGTGTGTGTGTTCCAGGACCTTTGCGCCTGTCTGAAAGCACCGGATACAAATTGTGCCGTGGCCCGCTGCCTGTGTTCAGACAACCTATCATCCACCCGATGGTGGCACCAATCCGTCACTGACAAGGGCCCCGACGCCGCCATGACACAAGACCTGTATGAAAGATTAGTCGCAAGGTGGGTTAAATAAAACAATCGAGGTTACACTTTCTCCGAACTGGTCGCTGTGGCAGTGCTGGCTTATTTAGACTACTCGTTTGTGCCTGCAATTGAGCTGATTGAAGAAAATGCTTGTTTCGCACCACCATATCCACGTACCTGCCTCAGTGTTTATAACTGTGTCGTTAGTCGTGGAGATATGGCCAGGAAACATCACACGAAAGTGTTATCAAAATCGGACGTGCCGTTATTATTTTACAAATTATTGAAGTCAAAGTCGCAAAATCTGTGCCGCTTAGTATGCGTAATTTTGGACAATTCTGAAATCAAAATTGGTGCCCAGGTAGACGTTGTGAAGCAGGATTGAATGACCCCGTGCAAAAGGTCGTAGGTGAGAAAACGTATGCTTAATATAAATAAACCGCGTATCACCTGCTCGTTGGCTGCTTATTTCAGTTTCATTGAACCGCAAGGCAACATCGCGCATTTAGCAATCATTGATTTAAGCCATTCACTGCCGAGAAAATGTGAACACGCTCCAGCTGCAAGAGGCATAGATCCTCATGAGCCCCCGCGACTGCGGGGAGCTCATGAGGATCTATGCCTCTTGCAGTTGGAACGTTTGTATCCATGTTTCGTGGACGGTTTTGTCTTCTGGTCGTTGAATGAACAAAGATTTCAGAAACAAAATTGTTCGTACGGTAGCAGAGAAGAAGTGGTTAAGCCTTTCGCAAAAGATCCTGTCAAGCTCACGGCGTGTATGATCGTCTCGGGTTAACCCTTTTATCCCCATGGTCCCATTTTTTCAAATTTTGGAGATGTTGCCTAATGACTATGTACCAGTCGCAGGAGATGAATTGCCTATGATAATTCAAGGGTAGTACCAGGTTAGCTTGGCGCCTGAAGGCGCCAAGCTAATCTGGCACTACCCTTGAATTATCATGGTCAATCCATCTCCTGCTGTAGGGATTCGGGGCCGACTAAACGGTTTATATTTTGTGATACGGAGGTTTGTAAAAAAGTGTATCACATCGCACACTATCCGATAAAATGGCCTGTTTTTATTGGCCGGCCGTACACACTCGAGCGACACAAGTCAGTCTGAATTTTTATGTCTAGTTCATGTGTGTTTCGAGGAAGTTTTGCTTTAAATTGCCGGTACTCCTCATCGTCAGCGGACCAAACCGTGGAAATGAGCATTTAGTGTAGCGTGCAGTATCTCGATCTCCGTTTAATCCTATCCCCCGTATTGGCTGGGGATTAGGATTGATAGCTCTAGGGCTTTCCTACTGACTTGAGTTAGTAGGTCGTTGGTTCACGTTCGGAAGGATTCTCGCATCGAGTTGTATCCTAGTGTTTGTGAGGTTCAACTTTCGTTTTTACAAATTCTTTCAACTGCGTTATAGCAGTCTCTTGCGATGCGGAGTGTTTCCCCTTTTAATTGTCCTTTGAAGACTGCTGGTGGGTGGGCCGACAGGCGGTGTAGGTACTGATATGTTTCAGTTGTGCACTCTGGCACGTCGTGGCGGCGAAAGCTCGCCTTGTCCGAAGGCCAGAGCCTATGACTGTTGGTTTGAGGTCCGGTGTCAGACTTCCACGAGGAGAGGCAGGAGAGGCTGGCTGTGCAGTATATGCAACAGGAGGCCTTGATCCTTTCGTCGTCTGAGGGAACAGACATAAATTCATCTGTGAGATGAAATTACCGCTGGGTTGTTTCATCTTTCTTTTGACCGCGATGGGTCAGTTTTGAGTCGACACTGTTTTGTTTAAGTGTTCGGGATATAGGGTTATATCTTGATTTGGTCTTCTGTTAGCAAGGCTTTCTATACATTTATGCATGTGCCAGCTCCAGAACGCCACATGTCTCGCAGGTGGCCATGGGATATTAGTCCAGTCAACGCCGGGCCCGGCAGTTTCGTAATCAGGGACCATTCCCAACACCCTTCAACTACTTTGGAAGTAGTAGCGCGATGCATGGATAGCGGCATAGAGGTAGCTGTGCCGCCTGCCTGTTTAGTAAGATAGCGCATCCCTTCGCTTTGCGCATCCCTTCGCTGTGTAGTCAATCCATCTCCTGCTGTAGGGACTCGGGGCCGACTAAACGGTTTATATTTTGTGATACGGAGGACATTGTCTGTTTGATATTATGTTGTCAGGTGAGCTGTGTCCTCGCGTCCTAGTGAAATGAATTTCTGGTCCTTGGCAAATGACCTTCTATACCATATCTGATTTTTTTTATGGCTGTGGCCAGCGAGACCAGTTAGGAGTATTCATTTTATGTTTCTTTTTTTTTAGGAAACACTTGAAAAATGTTTGTTTCTTTATATTAAAAAAAAATGCACTTGAGCAATACGGTCTTTGTCGTTCTGAGAGGCTGAGGTTGGCGATGAAAAGGAGCTGACTCTCCGGTGTAAATTTATACCTTCGGCGTTTCTCTCCTTCCGTCTGTGTCTCACTACTGAATATTATTACATACTTCTGCTGTGGATGTTGTTGTATTTTACACACTGCGCCTGCTCTTTCAGGTTCTGTGGTCCGGCCACGACAGTGGAAGTCCCAACTGTCACGACTCCGCGTCGCACCGTGGGGCTGAGAACAATGTCGGAGGCCGTGGCGCTGACAGGACTGACGATGGCCATGCTGACTCTCTACCCAGAGCAAGTAGAGCTTGTCAACAGGCCCGGGCTGCAACGCGTGTTTCTCTGGGGGCCGCCGGGTAGGTCTGATTATATTGAATATGGAGACCATGTAATTATACACTGTTCTTCACATTAACCCATATCATACTTATGCTAAAAGCTTCATATGCAAGCTACATTATAGAACTTACAGATAAGATATAGACCAATGGCTTTAGTTCAAGGGTAGTTCCAGAATAGTTTGGCGCCTATTTTAGTCAAACTTCTTTCACACACTGGTGTATTCCGAATGATAAGGGTTGAGCCGGCCATTTACTGTGAGAGTTAACCCCTTCACCGACAGTGGACGCAGATTGTGTTTTAAAATCTTTGAAATTTCAAGTGAATGATCCCCCCGCCGTCAAACAAAAATAATTGCAAAGTGATGTTAGGAAGAAGAATAGATCTTCATGAGCCCCCGCATCTGCGGGGTTTCATGAAGATCTATGCCTCTTGCATTTAGGTTACGATGCTTGTGTTCTGGCACTCAAAGGGTTAATAACATGATTTTTCATGTGTTCGTCCTGCCTTGCTTTGTTTTGGTTTGAATGGAGCTGCGTCGTGGCAATAGTAATTGTTTTGTAAGAAATTTGGAATATCTTTACTTTTGAAAAACAGTATGACTATATTTTCGTCAAGACAAGTTATAGTAGAATACCTGTTGTTACACAATTTCTTGCAACCTTCCGTATTTCTTCACACAGGCACGGGGAAAACGGTCATTCTCGTCCTAAAAGGCATACAGTGGGGCCAACAAGGGAAGGATGTTCACTTGGTGAGTTCACACAGAAACAGCCGTGCCGCCATCTTACTCATCGAACATCAGCTGCAACACACTCTGAAAGCAACAGAAGCAGCAACGCCAGAATCTGCATCAGCATCCGCACCAGCACCAACATCGAGTCCGCGAGTCTACACCCATTTTTATGACTTTGAGTACGGCGAGGGAGACGTAGATGCCGCTGTGGAGAAGCTGGCGTCAGCCGCGCGTGACGAGGAGCTCTTCGTTATCGCCGATGAAGCCTGCAAAGGCCGGTATGTTTCACTGCGTATGAGATGTAGCGTGATGCAGTTGGTGAGAATATTTAGTCCGGTCGTCAACTATTATTTAACCCTTTTAGATCCAAGGTCTTAAATTGTGGAGGTGTTGTCCAACGACTATGTACCAGTTGCAGGAGATGGCTCTACCATGATAGTTCAAGGGTAGTGCCAGATTAGCTTGGCGCCTTCCGGCGCCAAGCTAATCTGGCACTACCCTTGAACTATCATGGTCAAGCCATCTCCTGCTGTAGAGATCCAGGGCTAAAAGGGTGAAACCACGGCCAAACAAGTAGTTTTGAGATATCAGCATGAAGTGAATTGATTGATTGTACATTGCTTAACGTCCCGACAGCAACAAGGCTTTCTCAGGACGTGCCTGCACTGCTTGTGAAAAAAACAACTAAACAGAACATTGAATGTATGTCACCAGCCGGTCAAATACATTAAATAAACCTAAGACATGAGGCCTAAATAAAGCTAAGACCATTTAGCAACACACATCCAATATCAAGAGCTACAGGCAGGGCAGACAGTAGGGAGAGTTTTAAAAAGGCAAATACAGGTGAATGGACCAAGGGTAGACAGAAACACATGCCCCAGAATAGAGAGAAAAACTCACCCTGTGGGGCTGACCAGGGTGACCCTGAGAACTAAAAAGTACCTAACCCCACCCAAGTCCCCGGCAGGGCAGACCCGGGTGGGGGTAGCATGAAGTGAAATCACAGAACCTGAACAGTACTGAGTGTATTAAGGCGGTGCTTAACCCCATTCAGCAGAAGGTGGATTGACCATGATAATTCAAGGGTAGTGCCAGATTAGCTTAGCGCCTTCAGGCGTCGTGGCACTACCTTGAATTGTCTTGATTCAGTCCCCAGGCTCATTCGCAGAATCCTGAAAACATCCAACATTGTCACAGACATGTTTGCAGCATTCGCTGTTCGAATCCAGACTTGTGACGTGACTAATTGTCTCGGTCAAAATCGCCTAATGGTTCCAATGGTTCGTCCCTTAATTAACCTTCTGGCTGTCGGTAGTTATTTTTCTCGCGATGATTCCTGCAGGAGTCGTCGCGACAAAAAACCGCTACCGACGGCCCAAAAGCTAGACATTGGGCGAACACGTTCGTGGTATTTGTGATCAATTAATCACTGCCATAACCCATATCATGCTAAGGCTAAAAGTTTCAAATTTGCACACTGCCATGTGCAAGCTACATTATAGTACTTACAAATAAGGCTAAAGACCAGTGGCTTTTGTTCAAGTGTGGTGCCAGAATAGCTTGGCGCCTAGAGGCGCCAATCTATCCTGGCACCACCCTTGAACTATTTTAGTCAAACTTATTCCACACACTGGTGTATTCCGAATGATAAGCGTTAACAGAGTGTCTGTACATTACCTTTTTTCTTGTCTTGAATTATGGCAATCTCACTATATTTACTATCATCTTCTGAAATCTCTGTGACAGTTTTGTCAACACAAGCAGTCGGTTTTCCGAGTTCTGCACTCGACTGGCTAAACGAGTTCCCGCATTACACCTGTGGGTCGCCACTGTGGATCGCGATGTCACAGCAGGCTGCCTCAGCGATGCAAAGCTCACGATACCTGTCAGGTGTCCGCCCGCAGTCGTCAGAGAAATACAGAAGTCAGAGTTCCTTGATGATCTCCATGTCCCCCGCTACACCAGCAGCGCGGCCACCGCCCCAACAGACGGCCCAGCGGTCAGGAGGATACGTCACTGGGAATCTGATCTAGTTCCACCCACACTCTCACCTGGCCACACAGAGGGCCGGCCAGAGGACTGTGAGCGTTGTGCTGACGCTGTCGCCGACCTGATAGAAGAACTCTGTGGAAGACAGTCAGGTAACCAAATGAAATTCTCTCACCTGCCATATTGGAACAGATAGCTGAGGAATTCACTCAGTGTGTTTAGTTGTTTTTTTTTTCAATTCAGTGTGTGACAAAGTGCAGTTGTGTAACCATCTTCTAGGCCAAGGTTAACCATTTTAGCCCGACTGGTGCATTTTCCAAATTTTGGAAGTGTTACTTAACGACTATGTACCAGTTGCAGGAGGTGGATTGACCATGATAATTCAAGGGTAGTGCCAGATTAGCTTGGCGCCTTCAGCTTCTATGCTAATCTGGCACTACCCTTGAATTATCATGGTCAATCAATCTTCTACTGTAGGGAGACGGGGGTATATAGGTTAAGACGGTCATTCTTAGGGATTTAAATGCTAATAAAGTAAAGTAAAGTACGCAATCGTCAGTTTTATCCTTGAAGATATTGAATCCTGCTCGTGTTATTCCACGCATCAGCTCCTCGCCAACTACATGACCAAGTTTATCGTATCATCAACTGCAGTTTTTGACTGACAGCCGTAGTCAAGACATCAACGGATTAGAGCGAATGGAAGAGCTTAGTTTATGTTGCTCGTGAATCAGGAATCATCGCGACTAAAATCGCTACGGACACGCAAGGGGTTAATTGTTGTTGTTTATGTGTCCTCAGGTCCTCAGCTGAAGTACCGTGACACCATCATTCTGTGTCGTGACCCACGTGACAACCTGCCCGTGGTCACCCGCCTCCGAGGGCGTGGCCTGCCCGTTCAGGTGGTGAGGTCAAGTGACGATGAAGCTGCCATTCGTGACGTGGCGGTGGCCGCGCTTGACGTCGTGACCGTGGCAGAGTGGAGGATCGTCAGCGGACTGGAGAGGCCGGTAGTGGTGGTGATGTGGCTAGGGGTTGGCAATGATGACGAGAGACTTCACGCATTGTCCAGATGCACCTCGCTCCTGGTCTGGGTTGGGTTATCGTCTACAGCGTGATGAGGACGAATTCATAAGTGTGCAAACAAACATTTCTGAGGCGACATCAGTCACCTCTCGGGTGGGGGTGGGTGGGTGGGTGATGGGGCGGGAGGGGTGGGTGGGTGGGTGGGGGATGGGTCCCACGCTTTTGTAGTTGTTGGGGGGGGGGGGGGGCCTTCAACCTGACACGAAAGACCTCCCGACGTTAGACCTTCCTTCTCAGTGGCCGAAAAATTCAAAGCGGAGAGAGGGAGTGGGGTAGGGGGTGGGGAGGGGCGCTGGAGAGAAGGGGATGGGCCGGGGGAAGGGAGAGGAGGGAGAAAGGGATGGTTTCCAAACTCCAAAAAGGGACTTTGATATAACATGTTAACCATTTGGGTGTTCATAGCGGTTTTAGTCGCGATGATTCCTGGAGGAATCATCGCGACTAAATCTGCTACAACACCCAAAGGTCAAAGAATTGTTGTTCTTGGTAAGTCGAAATTCTGAGGCGGGGGTGGGGGGGTGGGTGGGGTGGGTGGGTGGGCGGGGTATCCATCCTCAGAATGCTAGTTACATTTGAGACCAGCTGAACTGACCTGTTTTTTTTTGTGTTGTCTTTTTTTCTGTTTTCTCTCCCCTAAGAAAATATTACATTGTTTCACGCGACTAGTTATGATTCTTTCTTCAATATGACAATTCCGTATAAAATTAGGCGTATTTTCCTGACAGTATTTCGCTCGCTGGAGCGGGACATTTTATCGCAGGTGTTATTTCTTTCTTACTTTTAAAAAATTATCGACTACATTAAATTTTATCGTTAGCCCTGTGGCTGTCGTTAGCCGTTTTTTCCTTGAAGAATCATCGCGACAAGAACCGCTACGGACAAAGAGTTACACAACAAACAGCAAGGAGGTCATGCATGTAACCTTTCTTTATGTTTGAAATGACTGATTTTGACTTCTGTTTGCGTGCCGATTGTTTTCCCCAAAAACTGAATACAATTCAAAACATACGTTCAGTTTTTTTACGAGTCTTTTTGTCACATGATACTAATTAGCTTTTGTGTTGTACTGTCGCTCAGTCGCTATGTGCGCGTGCGTATTCCTCGTTATGCTCTACAGTATCTCTGTTCGTTAATTCGGTTAGCCCAGACACACCATAGCAAGATATGACTCAATCATGATGGTTCAAGGGTGGCGCCAGAATAGTTTGGCGCCCATTCTGGCACCACCCTTGAAATATAATGGTCGATATATAGTCTACAGAGGTCAGCTCTATTCGGGGATTTCCGCCTTTGGGCACAATGATGTCAGTATTTGTTCGTTTAGTGTTCATATTCCCTGTCGTGTTGTGCAGACTTCACGCTCGCGTTCGGGTCGCGACCAGTGTAACCTGTAGCGTGTGGGTTCGCCTTTTACACACATTCACGGACGTACAGACACAGACGCTCACGCCAACACACGTATACACGGAAATGCACACACGCACACCTACAAACACACACACACACACACACACACACACACACACACACACACACACACACACACACACACACACACACACACACATCTGTTTGTTTATTTGTGAAACCTCTCAAAAAGCGGTCACATTTAAGCGCATTTCAGTCATGTTCGCTTTCGGCATTACAAAATAAAGAACAAAAAACGTGAAACGTTTAGGGCTTAACGTCTTTTGTGCCCCACAAGGTGATTTCAAAGACGGGGCACCGAAATAGGGTCTGAACAAATTTTAACCCAAGCTGGATTCGAACCTGGGACTTTTCGGTCGAAAGACCAACACTCTACCACCGAGCCACCTAGATCCCCACAAAATAAAGAACAGTCTCTGGGGCTATCAAACAAGTTGCAGCATGTTGAAATATAAAACCGATGTTTCAACGGCGCACGTATATCCAAAGTAAATATTTTTGCTACACCAAAAATTAACATTCTTCTACTATTTGTATTTCTGATGAACCAAAATGAAGTAAAGTTAAAAAAAAAAAGAAAAAAAAAGGGCCGAGTCTCGCTTACAGTGAGAAAATCAAAAACATTTAGCAAGATTTGAGCATTCATAGATTATGTGAATTTTATGATTTCAGTCTTTATATTTTCCTTTAAAGACTTGTGCGACATTTTCGCATGAAATATTTTAAAGATATATTAACATCTTAAGGCCTTTCTTTTAGTTTGGCTGGCCAGAGTTTTATCCATCTCGCCGTGAGATGACCTTAGTCGCCTGCTCTGCGTTAAACCCAAATAACAAACTAACTAGCTTACACTGACCCTAGTGTCACAGTGAGTGCATTTCAGCAGTGCCGTCTTAAAATGCTCCACATTGCTCTTTCAGTGTCTGGTGGTTGTAAGCTCCTTGATGATGTCATAAGGCATCGCTGTGAGATTTTCTCTATCTTCAAAACATTCTCTACCATGACAGCAAAATAACCGGAACGAAGCATACTTATCGTACAAAACGCTGCAGGAAACAGTTCGAGTTTCTATCATAGTATCGTACATTCCTTCAAATGGACACACCCTGGTTTCTGGGGACATGTAGTCCTGTCGTTTTGTTCTGTATATCGATTTTTTATTTATTTTTTTTTAATTTTGACACGCGCAGGCACGTAGTATGGCAGGAAGGCAGGCAGGCAGGCAGGCAGGTAGGCACGCACGCACGCACGCACGCACGCACACACACACACACACATGCACAGTCAAACTGAGTTTGGCGATATGTTTTATTCAAATTGTGAGAAAGTGAGAGACAGACAGTCGGACAGACAGACGAAAACAATCCGTGACATATAAATGTATTTCGCATAAAACACGCAAAGGAGCTGAAGAGTGATGTGCAGTGTTATTAACCCTTTGGCTGTCGGTAGCGGTTTTTGTCGCGATGATTCCTGCAGGAATAACAACATCCTGACATCCTGCAGGAGTCATCGCGACAAAAAACTGCTACCGACAGCCAAAGGGTTAACCAAAATATTGTCTTAAAAGTGTAGTTTACTAAAAAGTGCCACGAGATAACTTTTACTTCAGCACATCAGCGATGACTTATAGTCCATAAGAGCTATATTAACCAACACAATCGCAACAATATAATAATAATAATAATAATAATAATAATAATAATAATAATAATAATAATAATAATAATCATAATAATAATCATCATTATGTTTATTACATATGTAATCATACACAACAGCATCTGTCTAAAATGGCTGGTTAACTCATTCAGCCCCAGGGCCGTATTTCCGAAATTTTGGAGGCGTCAACTAACGATTATGCACCAGTTGCAGAAGATGGACCACCATGATAATTCAAGGGTAGTGCCAGATTAGCTTGGCGCCACCCTTGAATTATCATGGTCGATCCATCTTCTGCTGTAGTGCGTCGGGGCTGAATGAGTTAAGCGGAAAGTATCTGGTACAAATATTCATTCATGCGTGTTGAGTATATAACTGTATAAACAAACAACACGAGTATGCAACCATATATTTATCCCACATTTCGATTCACTTCAGAAATTACACTTATCAAAAAGAAATACATCTGAAACAAAAAGTCACATCAAAATTTAAATTCAAAGCAATTTACATGAAAATTAAAAAAAAAAAAACAACAAACAAACAAAACAAAAACAAAACCCCAACAAACGTAGGAGTACATTACTAAAAACGAATTTTCCTTATGAATGATACGTCTTTACTTATTCTATCTCAATTCATCTTATCTTATTATCTTATCTTGTCTTGCCTTACCTTGCTTATCTTATTTTATCTCATCTCTATGTATGAAAAAAACCTAGTGGTCAAACACCACAACTAGATTATATTAAATGTTGGCCACCAAAGAAAAAACATTTCGTTTTTTTTTCCTTAAACACAACAAACAACTTATAGCATGCAGTGCTTACTGTCTTTGGGATTGAAGAAAGTCATGGCAAAATATGGACAACATGTTTAGGTATAATCACAACACACACAGTATAACAATTTTATTCTGAGTATTCCAACGACATACTGGTTACGGTTATATCTGAACAGATTGAAATAAAGCTAATTTTTCAAGCTCCCGACGATCAGTTCCTTTAAAAATTGCGTCAACTTCGTTCGAAGTCGGACGAGAATTCGTTTCCGCATCGGGACATATGGAAACGCACAGACATGAAAAGGACTCGCACGAACCCTTCTGTTTCGGTCCCGCTTCGGATTCGTATCGGATTCGTGTTGATGGAAGCTTAGCCTAGCTCATTCAGTCCTAATAGAGGCCGATTTCCCTGGATTCGGGAGGCGTGCATGTCTTAAAGAGTTAGTGATTAGTTAATAGTTAATAAGGTTTAACGCCCAGTAGGCAACAATGGCCATCTCACGACGGGTTCTACTCCAGTAAGCAATGGTCCTCGGGTCAACGACGACCGCAGTGGGCCCGCGCACGACTGTGCGCGGGCCCACTGCTTCCGTCGTGGGCCCGAAGACGGAACGTCCACTGGGCACACACGGGCGGACTGTCGAGGGGGAAGCAGACTAAGCACCTGAACCGAGCTCAGCTGGCTTGTCCAACACCCAGGTGGCTGGCGATGTTATGTCGGTGACTTATGCTCCAGCAGGAGTGAACAGGACTAAGTGAATAAGTGCTTGTTGTAAAACAAAAATGTATTAGTTCTAGGAGATGGATCGGCCACGACAGTTCAAGGGTACTGTCTTATTTTCTTGGCGCCTGACCATGATAGTTCAAGGGTATTGCCAGATTCGCTTGGCGCCTGGAGGCGCCAAGCGAATCAGGCAATACCCTTGAAATTGGAATCAGGCAATACCATTGAAGCATCAAGGCCTGTCTGTCTCGCACGGCACCCGGAGGTACCAAGCGAAATTGGCACTACCCTTGAACTACATGGTCGGCCGATCGTCTTTCGTATGGCGTTGGGGTTGATTAGATTTACCGTGTTGTCTCAATAATATAATGCCAGTCATGTGCAAGCTTTTGACCAGGACTGTTATATGTTACGTAAGCAAACCAAAAATCACTACTCATTGCCTTATTTAGGATAGCAGTCACAGAAATCTTCCAATGAGTGAGAATGCCATTATTATCCCTTTGATTGTCGGTAGCGTCTTTTGTCGCGACGATTCCTGCAGGAGTCATAACGACAAAAAAGTGCTACCGACAGCTAACGAGGGAATTTTAACATGTACTCAATAGAACAGGTAGCATTAATTATTTATCTTCCTGAGAGACTGATGAAACGAGAAAATATTATGCAACTGGAAAATAAAATAGAGAAAAGTAACATAGCAGTTGTCTAGTGTGCATATAAATGTACGGTTTCTAAACTCAAACTCAAAAATACCCATACAACACAGAAAAGGTGACTGTTTTGCGAGCTACGTTGGCAGCAATCAATTCGTTGAGATATACTTGTACGATGTATATAGATTAGACTTACTGATAAACTGTACAAGAAAGCCATCTTTGCCGTTAAGAACGTTAGCAGCAAATAGGAATTTGAGTTCACGCAGCAGTCGGGCATTTGGTAAAATGTAAATACAAAATAAAACAATTAAATAAAAAATAACCATCAAAGGAAGAAACACGGTGGAGATCGAAGCATAAACAATGACAAGGCAAAGTAATTTGTCATTGTTCCTATACCTGTGTTTCTGTCTCTGTTGGTTGTGTCCATGTCTGTGATTCTGGGCCTGTGTAGGCCAGCGCGGTGGCGTAGGAACCGAGGAGGGGGTGGTTGTGGAGAGTGGGGGGTGGGTTGGGGGTTCCCGCCAATGAAGGGCCCAGAGTATCCCCTAGCCTTCCTACGCCACTGCAACACATATTTCATGTTGCAGGCTTGTTTGTCACTCTTTGGTCTGAGTTTTGATTTTTCAAAACTTTGGTCACCCTGGTTCGTGTGCTGGTCTGTGATTTCTGACTTACGGTCGTAGGCCGTAAGGTCTAAAATCACAGTCCAGCACACATTTTCCCCATTCATTCAACAGCAGTCCGATTATATTTTGGCAACGCGCATCACACCCACACACACACACACACGCACACACAAAATGGTTCTGTCGCCCAGGGTAATTGGAAATGCCACCAACTCCCCTTCCCGCAATGCAGCACGGTCCGAATTGGGACAGGAAGTGACGAGGCCGGAAGTCTTCCTGCGCGCATGGCTGAGTTTGACAGTTGTTTGCAAGTCAGCTGTGTGTGTGTTTGAGTCATACCACAGTTTGAGTGCGCTGCCGAGGTTGTCCGTCACATGCTGTGTAGGTGAACTGATAACATAATTTTTTTAATTATTGATGAGTAATGAGACACTGTTTTTTTTATGAAGACAGCTTTTTCTTAAGCAATAAGCTAAAAGAACAAATAAACAAACAAACACCGCATGCGCAATGGGTTTTTTTTTTTTTTTTTTTTTTTTTTTTTTTTTTTTTTTTTTAAATCTCTGATATGCTAGTTCTTTTAACTGAACTCATTCAGCCCGACTCACCACATCAATACATGGATCGAGCATGATAGTTCAAGGGTGGTGCCAGAATAGCTTAACGCCCATGGGCGCCACGCTCTTCTGGCACCACCCTTGAACAATCATGCTCGATCTGTCTCTAGAAATGTAATACAGTCTTTCAGAGGACAACTTTAAAATTTGGGG
Source organism: Semisulcospira habei (assembly GCA_036245525.1). Lineage (NCBI taxonomy): Eukaryota > Metazoa > Mollusca > Gastropoda > Semisulcospiridae > Semisulcospira > Semisulcospira habei. Next base: position 16,082,948 of record BTPG01000005.1, read on the forward strand.
TTTTCGGTCCTAGGGTAGAACGTGTTAATTGATAAGTAGCACCAGCATAATTATTGACTTGTATATGTGCTATCTGTTTCAGCTTGTTTTTATTTGTTGAGAAATGTAGTTTTATTTCATTTTGTTTTCAATTGTTCTTATTTTATTTTATTTTGTTATTGGCTGCACTAGGTAGAACGGTCTAATCGGGTTTAATTATGTGTGACTTAGAATCAACAATAAGGCGAAATATATATCTAATCATGATTACATTGAAAGAGACATAAAATGGGCTTTGCAGCAACGTATTAATATAAAGCAGTTTTATTTTGTGTTCGAACTGTACAATTGCGTGTTGTTATATACCATACATCTCGTACATGAAAAATAAATTGTGTCATTTAATGCTGCAGCATCAATGCTTCCTGTACAATGTTTCTCATGTTCAGGAGAACTAAGGGAGACAAGTAAACAATGTGTTGCAAATTACCGTTCCTGTTGCTCTGAGAGGTGTCCGCTGTCCCATGGACTCGTCGTCTGAATGGCCGCTGATGGAAAGGCGAAATTTGGAACGAGCCTCAGACCCAAAAGATACCTAGCAAAGAAAGAAAATAATTATGTGCCATTTTGTTTGGTTGGTTGATTGACGAAAGGACGGACGGACACGCAGAAGGACTGACTGACTGACAGACTGACTGGCTGACTGACTGCTTGATTGTTTGACTGCTTGACTAACCGGCTGACTGCATATGCATGCTTTTTTGACTGCCTGCCTCTGGACGCATGTTTTGGACGCATTTGTTTCTGAAATATCTGTTTATTCGGCGACCAAAAACCGCAACTGCGCAAGGGGCACGGATACAAGTTGGTCTCAGCAAGAGGTATAGGTCATCAAGAGCTCCCGCAACTGCGGGGGCTCATGAAGATCTACCCCTCTTGCAGGTGGGTGATATTCAGTGCTTTTCGGCAGTAAAGCGCTTGACTGCATGACTGACTGCTTGCTTGCTTGCTTGCTTGCTTGACTGATTGATCAATCGATCCTCCGGTTGATTGCTTAATTGATTCTCTTGAACTTTGTTCATATTATGCCATCGCCTTGCGAGAAATTGAGCCGATCAAGAGTTTTGTGCTAAATTCTCACACGCCCTGCAGGAACGCCTCCTGCAGAGGACGCCTTACATAAGCTGATAAGCTTACATTGCAATTACCTTTGTCTTCTGTAATCCACCCTCGTTGGTCTTGTAGTAAGACGTACTGAAGACCTTGGCAGGCATGAGGCATCTATTCTCATGAGCCCCTGCAGCTTCGCTGCAGGGGCTCGTGAGAATCTATGCCTCTTGTAGATGGGGCCTGGACAGGTGAAAGGATTTCGCCTGTATACTTACGTTTTGTCTTCTGGAATCCACCTTGGTCTTGTAGAGGAACTCCAGAACAACTGATATGACTGAGAGCGCCAGGCCAGCCACCAGAATGTAGAATATCCCAGCGACCTTCGTCAAGGTCAAAGCGTTGTCTGTACTCTCCTGCACATTTGCAAAGATAGAAAAGGGCACTGAAAAATCATAAAGTTACAACAGCAGCAACAGCAAAATAATAATAATAATAATAATAATAAGAAGAAGAAGAAGTAGAAGAAGAGTACAAAAAGAATGACAATGATAAGATAACAATAATAATAATAATAATAAAAAGCAGTAACAAGCGCCGCAACATTTAACAAACAACAGCGACAATAAAGATTATAACCATCAGGGTTTTTCCAAAGGCAGCTCCCGTTTCCATCCACAGTCGGAGGCAATCATCTGATGTTAACAGCACGAATGGCACGAGTTTAGTCCATTCTATATTCGGGCGCAATGTTTCAGTCTTTCCTTACCATAAAGGGGCTCGACCTACTGCATTGAACGCCTCTCATATTTTGACCCCAGCACTCGAACTACAGTTATTTCCAAAATGACGGCTTTGAGTGAACAGCACCCTGCCAAAGCGCACACATCATCAGAGCTGTTTGTCACAGACAAATAAGAAAACGCAGTCTGTCTGTATGAGGCATACATCCTCCTGGGCGCAAGCAGATGCAGGGTCATCCGGAAAGCTCAGTACACATTTTGCCTCTTGGTGAGGACGGTAGTCAATTAGTTAGTCAATAGGGTTTAACCCTTTCAGTGCCACCTGACGCAGACTGTATTTCTGAAATCTTCGTCAACTCAGCACCACACCCCCCTAGATGTGCCAGGAACACGGACTCAAAGTGGTGTTAGCACGAGGCATAGATCTCCATGAGCCCCACAACTGCGGGGGCTCATGAGGATCTATACCTATTGCAGATGTGGGGTGTTTGGCACTGAAGGGTTGACGCCGAGCGGGTGACTACGGTCATCTCAAGGCAAGAGGCTGGTTTTGATGTTCCATAGAATCTGGAGCGGCGCATTTTATGCATACAAGACACCTTGTCGCGTCTGTGTGGAATTAGATCACAACTGTTCTGTACCTCATTTATATCTGTCTTCTCTATAGCAGAGGAGGTCATCGTGAGTTTAGTAAACGACTGCCATAGCCGGAATCAGTGGTGATTGTCGTGCGAGCCAAATCTCTGCGGAGACGTGTTTGTTTTTTTTTGTTTTTTTATTTGGGGGGGGTGGGGGGTGGGGGGCAGCCAGCAAACACACATGGAGCCCATTATTCTCAGTGTGAATAGCGCATTAGTTCCTATTCGGCCACTTTGATCGGCAAGCCTGTCTCATCTGTAAGAGACATAAAGTCTCATGAACCCTTGCATCAGCAGGGGGCTCATAAGAATGCATGCCTCTTGCTCGCAGCAAAGACTGCGTGCAGACAAAAACCCAAAAACAACAACAACAACAAAACAACAAACAAACAGCAACAGCAACAACTACAGCAAAACCACAACAACATCAACCGTGCCGTACATTTCAATCTACATAATGCAAAGAGTTTCATGCGTCCCTTACAACCTCTGGGTCACATGAGACTGGCCTCATTGATCTCGTTGCACCTCAAAGAAATATTAATTCAACGTCTATTTAGCGCAGCTGTAGTGTTAAAAGCAACCTCTCCGTAACCCTTATCATTCGGAATACACCAGTGTGTGAAATAAGTTTGACTAAAATAGTTCAAGGGTAGTGTCAGAATAGCTTGGCGCCTCTAGCGCCAAGCTATTCTGGCACCACCCTTGAACTAAAGCCATTGGACTATATCCTTATCTGTAAGTACTATAGTCTAGCTTGCATATGGCAAGATCACTCTGTTCGGCGAGCTTGCTACTGGACACCGTGACAGAGGGGCACCAAAGAAGAGATACAAAGACGGTCTCAAGAAGTCACTTAGTGCTTGCCAAATCGACCACCGCCAGTGGTCTTCGCTTGCTGCGGACCGTGACACCTGGCGCTCCACCATCTACAAGGCAGCCGTCTCCTTTGAGGACTCTCGCAGAGCTAACCTTAAGGACAAACGGCTCAGGAGAAAAAACCGAGTTGCCGTAACTCAGAACCCTGACCAGACCTTCCCCTGCAGCCACTGCGGTCGAACCTGCCTGTCCCGGATTGGCCTCCGCAGCCACGAAAATGCCTGCAGACGACGTGGGCAAGCCCTATAGAATCTTCGTTCGCGAAGTCAAGCCAAGAGATAGTCTAGCTTGCATATGGCAGTGTACAAATTTGAAGCTTTTAGCCTCACTATGGCATGGGTTAAACTGTGATAGTAAATGATGACCTGTTCAACGTGCACAATGATCTGCTGTTCAATGCACATTTACAAATTTGGACTGATCAGTTATTTAGCACTTGCAGAGATTCATGAGCATCTGTGGCTCTTGGTGACGATGATCAGCCCCATTCATTAACCATATCCCCCTTCACTGCTGGTGGACGTAGACTGCGTTTTTGAAATCATTCTAAATTCAACGTCAAAGATCCTCAGGCGTCAAAGGAACACGAACACAATGTGGTTTCAGCAAGAGGCATAGATCCTCATGAGCTCCCGCATCCCGCGGGGGCTCATGAGGATCTATACCTCTTGCAGTTGGGTAGTGGGCAATGAAGGAATTATGCGTCGTTAGTTGAGGACATCATCACCTCGTGAGGATCTATTCCTCTTCCTGACGGAGAGACAGGACGGGGGACGAGAGGCAGTATTTGCACGTCGTGTCTAAAACGCAAGCTCGGTTAGCCCTCGGGCAAGGATCCTGTGATCTGTCGAGATGTCAGACTGGATGGGGTTTGCCTCCCTTTACTGTATAAAAAGGTTACCTTGGTCGGATTTAGACCGCGCTCAGAGGCACTGCTTGGTTTTGACAGCATTATGGTAAATAGCGTTTTCCTGTCCAATTCTTCAAAGAGTCAACAAAACAACACAACAACAAAAACAACAGCAACAGTAGTCAGCATCCATCAGTATAAAAAATCCATGGAGCAGCAGCGCCCGTGAAAATGTCACTTTGGTCCTATGTTGTTGAACAGCGCCTGATGTGGCTGTACCGGCCCACAGGGGAATGGCAGTCTCTCTTAAAGCGACGCAAAAATAACAACAAAGACAATAGCATCCACTTCTGTTTTCTCTCGCATATACACTTTTAAAGTAATGGTTTACACCTGCCCTGACGATCGCAATCGAGATTTACTTTTTTTTTTCTTTTTAAAAGTGTAGTTTTATTGCGTCAGTAACCCTTGACATTTGAATTTTCACCAAAACCAATTATGTAATGGAAAACAAAAATGATCACGAGAGCTCATCGAAATGGCTCAGACGTTTGAAGCAGCCGTTGCGATCGCATGGGAACGACAGCAGCCTCCCGTGAGATTTGCGGTTGCACGAAAGTTACGGCGGGCGTTTAAATTAAAACTGACGCTAACAGCCTGTAACGTCGGCGTGATTCTTGCAGTAATAATTTAATGTACAAACAAAGCGAAAATGTCCATCAGCAAAATGTTTTATTCTGCCCTAAAACTATTCTACTCGCGATAAGTTAACCTTCTGCCCTAAAAACTACTCTACTCACAAAAAGTTAACCTTCTGCCCTAAAAACTACTCTACTCACGAAAAGTAACCTTCTGCCTTAAAAACTATTCTACTCACAATAAGTTAACCTTCTGCCCTAAAAACTATTCTACTCACAATAAGTTAACCTTCTGCCCTAAAAACTATTCTACTCACGATAAGTTAACCTTCTGCCCTAAAAACTATTCTACTCACGATAAGTTAACCTTCTGCCCTAAAAACTATTCTACTCACAATAAGTTAACCTTCTGCCCCAAAAACTATTCTACTCACAATAAGTTAACCTTCTGCCCTAAAAACTATTCTACTCACAATAAGTTAACCTTCTGCCCTAAAAACTATTCCACTCACAATAATATAACCTGTTCAGTGCCAGCTGACGCAGATTGTGTTTCTTACTAATTTTATTAATTAAAAAAAAAAAAAAAAAAAAACACACACACCAAAGAGCCAAACACTAGATTCCCAGGAATGTGGATTCAAAGTGGTGTCAGTAAGAGGTATAGATCCTCATGAGCCCCCGCAACTGCGGGGGATCATGAGGATCTATACCTCTTACAGTTGGGTGGTGTTCACATTTTCTCGGCACTGAACTGATATATAACAACCCTGAAATGGTTATGATTTTGAAATAGTGCAACTGTCAGATTTCAAGAGTTTGTCTTGGAAATTTTGGACAGTCCTGTCCGGCTCCGAGCTGAACAGATAAACAGAAGATATTTTGAACTATTAACACTGTACGGCCTGTGGAAAGTCCCTTTAAAATTTGAGCGCAATTTAATGGAGTTTGACTAGCACGGGCAGGGCTCGTTTCACAAATAATGGCCTGACAGGATCGATCTATCACACACAATGAGAAAAACAAAATAATCCAATATATGGGCCGGCTCTGTGAGGTCGTTAGAGGCCTATAAACATGCCAAATAAAATTTGCCACAAAGTCGAACATTCAACATACTCTCATCCGTGAATTACCATACCATAGGCAGCCGTGGGGATTTCGAGGATCCATACTGACGAGCACAAGAAACGCCACATCGTTGAAATCCTCGGATTCCAATGATGTCGCGTTTCATTTGTTGGTCAGTGTATATGGGTCTCTTGACAGTAGTGGTAAATCTAACGAACATTTGTGTACGTCAGAGCGTGGATGCAGAGCGCCGGGTGTTCAAAGAGAACGTGTGCTCAGGTCTGTGATTTTGGACCCAAAATCACATATCAGCACACAAATGATTGTTGGATGTGGTCTGTTCCATTTACATCTATGTTTGTCAGGCGAAGGAAGCGGGCCACATCGGGGCTCTTGAGGGAGAATATGTCTCACGTGAAAGGTGCTTCGTCACATTTACATCCGTTATCCGCGTGCAGATTAGTGTCACCGAGTTTTCTGTCTGAAATGTCTAAAACTATAAAACTCCCTCTCTTTCTCTCTAGGTGGGGGCTTTGTCAAGGGAGGCAACAAGGGAATTGTGAAAGGGACGTAACCTGAAATTGTATAAACAAAAGAAAAAAAAAAGGCGCACACTCAACTTCAGTAAACAACCCCCGTTTGAGTATTGACTGGAGATTGATCTAAATTTTAGAGTGTCCATAGATTCACGTGAGCCCCAGGGGTTCGTGTAAATCTATGACACTTGCCAATGAAAAGAACTGGATGATACACTGACCCATTAAGTTTGATCATCCACGGCACACTGCTCGTAAATTGCGATGTTTGATACCGCTTTCCACCAGATCAGTGACAAATATCAAGCCATTAGGTAATGCTTTTTGAAATGCCATTTGCCCCTAAAGGGACCACCCCGGTCACGCAAACGTTCAAATCAATAGAAAACATTTGCCTATGAATATAGATCGATGAAGATTAGCTTCGTTTTTAAAAATGTGTATTCCGCAATAAACTTTTGACTCCAGCAGATAGATTGCCCTCATTGCAGTTAGATTTTGAGACACATAAATAATTTGTGAATAGTTTACAGTGTTTAGACTTAATTTTGTTAGAAGTTACGTTAAGCCCATGATGATAATCAGTATAGTTTCTGATGTTATCTTCATATTATTGAATTGTAAATATTGTGTTTCTTTAAGTTCACTGAATGGTGTGGGTTGAAACTATCTGCACTCCCATGTTCATTTTACTGAACAGACAAATCGGGAACAGTCCAAACGGGAACAGAACAAATAGGAACGCTGAAAGAAAATTTCGTGTCCGCACTGTGACATACTATCATACCTGCGCACATTGGCATAATTTAAAACCTGTTTTGAACAAGTACCCTTTTTTGCAAAGCAAAAGAAAATCTTCAAAGATAGGTACTCTGTCAAGTGAAATTAGGCGAAACGTGTGTCACCTGTCATTAAAGACCATCATTTAGGTGGCTGTAGCCGCCTAAAAGTAATGATGGTCTTTAATGACAAGTGAATCTCTTATTAGTGGCCGCTCAAACAAGGTTGTGTTGTATAGGTATGCTATAACAGGCGTATGGACAATGTTTAGCTGCTGGCGACGTGAGCGAGGGATCATCACCTTGGTTGTTTTTTCCTCTGGACATTCACTTCTCTTGTCCCACCATTCCTTCTTCAGCTCCTCAAGCTCCCCGTGCTCTCGCAGCTCCAGGATGGCCAGCGTCAGGCGATCCCTGAAACACGCACATGGCTTACATTGCCGCTGATAATGATGATATTGAAGCAGAGGCGTAGGAACCCAGAGGCACTGTATGGAGTTAGCATCCTTTTGCCATACCTTCTTTTCTGAATTGGGCCCTATTAAACCAACCGCCCCATCCCCCCTTCTCCCCCCCCCCCCAGCTCCCCCCCCGCCTGCCACCCACCGCCCCGTCTCCCCCACCCCAACCCACCTCTCCTCGCCCTGTCGTAATAAAAATAATATAAAGTACATGCAAGGATATAGCAAGTATATAGCAACATGTATAATGTTAATCTAATAATAATAATAATAATAATAATAGCAATATTAACAACAACAATAATAACAATAAAATAATAATGAAGTTGCATTAGTAGTAGTAGTAACAACTGCTATTGATCCCACACGTCATGTGTATCCAATGTCTGCGGAAGCCGGGAATAACGGAACACCCCTACCCTTCCCCACCCTCACCCCCTAACCAACTGCAAGAGGCATAGATCCTCATGAGCCCCCGCAACTGCGGGGGCTCATGAGGATCTATGCCTCTTGCTGAAACCACATGTTCCTTTGACGGCTTAACTGCGATCTTGAACGTTAAACTGACAATGATTTCAAAAAGACAGCCTGCGTCCCCTGGCAATGGAACCGTCAAATGTCCTACTCTTACCGAATATCCGAGCCCATGGGGGTGGCCACACCGTAGCCCTTGGAGTCGAGGTTGGAGCCCACTTTGATGGTGTCGCACGGCTCTCGCTTGTTAAAGTACTCGTTGGTGGTAGACTCGATCAAGAAGGCGTACTTGCCGTTGGAGCGCCGCACCTTCTCGATGCCCTCCATGTTGGTCTTCATGAACACGTTCTTTTGTGACGTCATAAAGGACCACATCCGTTGATAGAGGGACACTCTTGTTTGCTGGAGGAGAAAAGGCCAGAGATTTTAGCCCCCTTGTGTATTGTCCACAGGTTCAGTTAATTGACTTATTCGAGGATTGGCCACAACCAGATTCGCGGCAAAAAGTCGCGTATCCTGATGCGACGCATCTCGAATGAGGTCAGGAGTAAGGATTTTATTATATTCCTTAGCTTTAGTGTCCTGGTTTGCTCTTTAACTTTTGACTCATTCGAGACGTGATTCGTCCGCTCAAAGACGCGTATCCTGATGCGGCACGTGTCGAATGAGCCAACACATTAAGCTCTGAGGTCAAAAGTCCCCAAATGTGTGAACTGTCCTTATCTCATTCTACCCCAAAACAGAATTCCTTAAATTTTGCCGTTGTCCTCTGAAGACTGCATTGATGTGCAGGACAGAGAGCGACCATGATAGTTCAAGGGTGATGCCAGAATAGCTTGGCGCCCAGGCGCCAAGCTATTCTGGCATCACCCTTGAACTATCATGGTCGATCCTTATCTTGCTGTGGTGTGCCTGGGGTAGAACGAGTTAAGACTACTGGGATAGATCGAACGTGCTAGTTCAAGGGTGGTGCCGAAATACTGCGCCATGCCATGCCATTTAACTTTTGACCCTTTTGACTACAAGAACTAAATGACTTACATATAACTGACAGAAAAGGTAAACGCAGTCTACTTCGCTTATAACAAGGTCGACATAAACGAGAGTCGGATATAACAACACTTTATCCGTGGTCTCGACAGCACTGCTTGTATGCAAGTCACTTCGCTTCTGACACGCTTCGGATCTGACAACAAGGGTCTTTGCGTCCCCTAGCGACGTTCACTGCGATTAACCCTTTATTGCCTGCAACTGGCCCTTTAACCCCCTAACTGCGAGCACCACCCATCTGAAAGAGGCATAACCGCGACTGCAAGGGGCTCATGAGGATTTATGGCTCTTGTTAATCCTGTGTTCTTCGTGCTCAATTCTGTCCCATTGACAATTGCATACGTTCTTCAGGCGAATGTCGGTCAGCGGGTATTGGTTTTAGACGCGCATCAGACGATTTCCGGAAATCAGAAGTACGTAAAAATTGCACGTGTTTCGACGAAAACAGTAGATTAAAAGCCCGGACAAACACGCGATATCGCGTGTTTGTCCGGGCTTTTAATTCACTGTTTTCGTCGAAACACTTGGAATTTTGACCTACTGCTGATTCCCAAGCAACGTCTATTCGTGATCGCTGAAGCAAGTCCCTTTAAAATCTTACGTTAAAGAAATCATTCGTGCTGCCGCGTGCAAGCGTCCCGTATTTGATCTCGGTCTGTTTGGCCAGATCCTCCGCTGATTGGATGGGCGTGCTCATGCGCATTGTGGTCAGATAGGCCGCCAGGTTGGCCGTGTAGGAGGAGATGATGATGAGAGTGAAGAACCACCACACGCTCGTGACAATTCGTCCTGATACTGACCTGCGGAACAAAAGAAAGAAAAATAATTTCATACCAAGAAAGAAAGAAACAAGCCAAGAAATGATACAAGAGAGCACAATTGACTAATCCATTTAAACCCGACGCCCTACAGAAGGCGATGTATCGACCATGATAATTCATGGGTAGTGCCAGATTTGCTTGGCACCTTCAGGCGCCAAGCAAATCTGGCACTACCCTTAAATTATCATGGTCAATCCACCGCCTTCGGCTGGTGCGTAGTTTGTTGGGTAACACCTCCAAAATGAGGAAACTACAACCGTGGGGTTAAATGTGTTACATTTATTAAATTTTCTTCAGGCTAATACACACCGAGCAGACATGGACTACGTGAAGAAGTGAATCAAGGCAAAATCATATTTAATGTAGACGATGCACATGCCACACAGCAGGACTATCACGATCACGGAAACCTAAACACGGCAGTCACGCGTCACGATTTTAACATAATTATGTCCCCCTGCTCGGTGCTGGTGCGCCGATATTGCGTGAAAAGTTAATTGATTTCTACAAGGTCTGAAAGTTTGCCGCCATAGGAGAACGAAAATCGTTGATATATTGTGACGTGTCGGAAACACTCATTTCCTGCCGCAAAATGAAATCGTTCTCTCCCTCTCTCTTTCAGAGAGAGAGAGAGAGAGAGAGAGAGAGAGAGAGAGAGAGAGAGAGAGAGAGAGAGAGAGAGAGAGAGAGAGAGAGAGAGAGAGAGAGGAGAGAGAGAGAGAGAGAGAGAGAGATTGAATTGAATTGAATTGAATTGAATTGAATTGAATTGAATTGAATTGAATTGAATTGAATTGAATTGAATTGAATTGAATTAAATTAAATTAAATTAAATTGAATTGAATTGAAACTTCATTTTCTAAGGATAAAGACAGTAGGCACGCAGGCCTTTTTACATGTCTGTCCTTAATAACATTTTAAATAAATATAACAGCAGAAAAGGTAACACGAAAAATAAATAAAATACAAAGAAGAGATAATAATAGGGAGAGGGACGGAGAAGAGAGAGAGAGAGAGAGAGAGAGAGAGAGAGAGAGAGAGAGAGAGAGAGAGAGAGAGAGAGAGAGAGAGAGAGAGAGAGTAGTACCAGTAGTAGTAGTATATAGTTTAGAAGATGTAAGAAAGATATTTCGCATCCAAATGTTATAAATTTTGGAGAAAAAAAAAAGGATTCTCTGTCTGTCTGTCTGTCTGGCTGGCTGGCTGTCTGTCTGTCTCTGTCTTTCTCTCTCTCTCTCTCTCTCTCTCTCTCTCTCTCTCTCTCTCTCTCTCTCTCTCTTTCTCTCTCTCTCTCCCCTCTCTCCCCTCTCCCTCTCTCACCCTGTGCCTCGCCATCCCCTTCCACCCTTAGCCATTCATCTTTCTTCATCTCTTTGTTATTGTGGCCGTCTCTTCAATTCCCTCAAGTCTTAAATTAAAGTTTCTTCAACGAAATGGTTTTTAAATTGTGTCTGAGCATTTAATCTAAAGTTCACCAGAAAGAGACACTCTAGGGAGGATAGAGATTGAAAATGTGACACGCGATTGTCGCGGGGTGGGTGGGCATGGCATGCGGGGTGGAATAAACAGTTTGTGACGGTTTCACATTCTAATTTACTCGTTACAGCAACGCCACTGCAAAACCTTGACAAAGTAATACCTTCCACCTCTACGTAACAATGAACTAACACATCGCTGGAGGATGCATCTCTGACAGAACGCTGCTTGTCCTTCCACATCCAAGTACATAGAGGTATATGATACCGGCAAGAGGGATAAATCTTCATGAGGCCCCGCATAAGCAAGGCCCAAAAAACTTCAGCTGTCCCAGGAACATGGATTTAAAGTGGTGTCAGCAAGAGGCATAGATCCTCATGAGCCCCCGCAAATGCGGGGGCTCATGAGGATCTATGCCTCTTGCAGCTGGGGTGTGTGAGAGATTGTCTCGGCACTGAACGGGTAAAAGGTAATTCTAAAGGGAAAAAAATGTAAAGAAAAAATGAAGTGAAATGTCCGAGCTGGTAAAGCTGGGACTCTTTGGCTAGAAATTAACCAAGATTTAAAAAAAAAATACTGCGTCAATTGGCAGTTAACTTGACCCACTTAGGCAGTACGTCGCATCCCTGTTGCATGAAGGCGCCGAGCGAGAACCAGAGGCTGTTGCCGATGGTGAAGTCATTGGAGAGCTTGCCCTCCCCGCCGTCCACGTTCCACTCCTCTGAGCTGAAGCGGCTGACCAGGAACAGGACCACGCTGACCCCGATAAAGGCAAACACAGTACACAACCAGATTTCCTGTGGATAGAGAGAAACAAGAAATGAATGAATGTGTGTATGGATGGATGGATGGATGAATGAATGAATGAATGAATGAGTCGGTCGGTCGGTCAATCAACAAATCAATAAATTGGACGTGATAGGTCAAGGGCAGGGTCTGACTATGTGGGCATTGAGCTACCACGATCACAGTACCACTCAGTCAAACAGTTAGGTCCCCTGACCCCCTTCTTATCGCAACCAATCGCTAACCCACCAAACAATACATAGGTATGGAATTATGTTTGTGTGTGTGTGTGTGTGTGTGTGTGTGTGTGTGTGTGTGTGTGTGTGTGTGTGTGTGTGTGTGTGTGTGTGTGTGTGTGTGTGTGTGTGTGTGTGGGCTGACGATTGGATGCCAATAGAACGGGTCAAGGGATTTTACTGTCCAGCGCTCAGTGGATGATTTCCCTTTGTTTGTGTACTTTATTGTTCTATGAATACCCGAAGATGCTGTTTAAATCTACAATTTCATACAATTCGTTAACACGTCTGCGGGTTTTACTAACTCATTCAAGACCCCCTGCATCAATAGCTGCAAAAGCGTCGTAAGCGTTGCCAGCGGTAACGCCATGCGACACTTCCGCAGCTATTGATTCGGGCCGCTTGAATGTGTTAAAAATTCCTAATCCTGGAAGTCACTTTTGCACGATCGTTCTTAACTGATTAAAGGATTTTCAGGGATTTCATGATATTTCTAAGTGAAACACTAATTAACCCATTCAGCCCTGACGCACAACAGCAGGAGATGGGTCGACCATGATAATTAAAGAGTAGTGCCAGATTAGCTTGGCGCCTGTCGGCGCCTAGCTAATCTGGCACTACCCTTGAATTATCATGGTCCCTCCATCTCCTGCAACTGGTGCATCGTCATTAGATGACGCCTGGAAAATGTGGGAAATACGGCCGTCGGGCTGAATGAGTTAAGGGAATTTATTGAAATGTTTAGAAATCTCTTGGATTTCCTGGGTTTCTTAATTTACTGTAAGATATCCATTGTACCGGCATACCGGACTGACAGGCTGTCCGACTTGAATCCTACTTTACCTGAGAGAGCGGTTCCATGAAAGAAAACACGTGGGGGTCGCTGTCGGCAGGCCTCTTGATCATGATGGAGATGCCCAGCGACATGAAGGGCTTCGTAAAGTCCAGAACCTTCTCTCTGTCCGAGGTGATGGTCAGCGGTGCAAATGCGATGTCAGCCTCCTGCATCCAACGCAATTCAAAAATAAAGTTCGGTTGTCAAGCAGACCACCCTCTCAAAATTTATGGGGGTACCACGTAATCTCACAGACTGGGGCAGCGAAATGAGTTTACTGTAGGAATACATATTGTACATTCATACAAATTGTGAAACACGTCTCTGCCGCAATCTGTGACAAAACTCACCCGTCCATTATTCAGTTACGTACAAATTGCGGGATCACAAACACGTACAAGTTGCTGGATATTAAATGGCAGCGATAAATGGCGCAAACACAGTCACACACAACCCTTGACCTATCATGATCAGTCTATACCCAGTCGACTTCAGTTGAGATTTTACTTAGCGCACAATTTTTTAAAAACATCCTTGACACAATTGTTTTTTCCATTTTCCCTTTCACAACCACACGATAAGCCGGTGTGTTGTCGTGTTTTTTTTCTTCTACAGAATGGAAGTCATTTAGTTCTGGGAGTTTAAGGGTTAAACCAGCAAAGTACATAATCATTCATCTCTTCAAAATACCAGTAAGACATTGACATTTAAAACTGAATGAAATAGCAATAAAATAGAACTATGGGACTAAAAAAATAATAATAAAAAAAAATCGCAACGTACGTGAGTAATTAGCTCCCCTATCATGCCGTTCCAAGTGCCGTCACCGTTGGGCGAGCCGTAGTTACCGTCCCTGACGAGGCGGATATGATACTCATATCCCACGCTCCGCGCCACCATGTCGGCCAGCTCGGCACAATACCCGTAAAACCTGTATCGCCCTACAGTAGGCACCCCGTCCTGCGGCATGGACGCGTTAAATATGTATGGCTTGTCCTGCAAAAGAAGTTGCAATCATTCTGTACAGTTTACTTCGCTTATAACAAGATCGGATTTAACGAAAGCCTGCGTGCATGGGTGCCTGTGTGCCTGGGTGTACGTGTGTGCGAATGTCCGTCTTATCCATTTCTTACATCACTAGATATATACTGATCAACAAAAGAAACGCGAAGTAGCCCCTTCAAATCACATTTAATCCAAGATTTAAAAGTCGTTTCGGACAAAACCATACAACGGATGTTATCGACATTTTAGGAATGAAATCATGGACACCAGCGTAATCAGTGTGGAAGTGTATTCTGTATTTGGAGCAAGCATGGCACAGCACAAAGTCAATATGGCGTGTGACCCAATTGGTGTTGATGACGGCTTGGCAGCGTCGGCGCATAGAGTGCGTCAGACGGTTGACAGCTGCCCTGGGGATGCTGTTCCAGGCCTGGACAATGGTATTCTCAAGTTCTGCGGCTGTCGTTGGTCTGGGGCGTACAGCGTTGACCTCCCTTTGCAGTTGGTCCCAGAGATGTTCGATGGGATTGAGGTCCGGGCTGAGGGCAGGCCAGGGCATGACTGCGATGTTGTGCTGTTGCAGAAGTGCTGGGTGATACGTGCAGTGTGTGTACGCGCATTATCTTGTTGCAAGATGAAGTTTCTGCGTCCCTGACATGGCAGGACATATGGGTGTAGTACTTGGTCAATGTGATGCCATTTCCGCGACCTGGTACGAGTCCACGGAAGAACACAGGTCCTACTGTCTGGTTCATGGTAATCCCACCCCAAATCATCACGCTTGGCCCGCCAGGCATTGATCTCCAGCACACAGCCATCAGCACAGCGTTCACCCTTTCTCCGCCACACTCTTATGCGCCCATCGGCATGGCTGATGCAGTAGCGGCTCTCAACCGTGAACAGGACGTTCTGCCACTGTCGCCAGGTCCAGTCGACATGAGCCTGTGACCACTGTAAGAACAGGTCCACGGGCTGGCGAAATGTGACATCTTCTCCGGCTTCCAAACGCCCAAAAGCTCGTTCTCGTTGGGGATCACTAAGTCTTGGCATGGTTGATGTGGCAACGGCAAAAGTGACATGAGCCTGTGACCACTGTAAGAACAGGTCCACGGGCTGGACGGCGGTTGTGCAGATTATGCTCCTCTAGCCGTCGTCGCACTGTCTGGCCACTGATGAGTGCCTGGTGGTTGCCGATAACTTCTCTTGCTGTTTCCTCAGCCGGCTGAAAGCGATTTCGCAGATGAGCCTTGAAAATGTGGCGGTCTTGCCGTGGAGTTGTCACACACGGTCGTCCGCTTCGGGGAGCGTCAGCAGAAGGCCCGTTGGCATGATAGAGTGGCTGCAGTCTGTAAATGGGCGAAATGTGACATCTTCTCCGGCTTCCAAACGCCCAAAAGCTCGTTCTCGTTGGGGATCACTAAGTCTTGGCATGGTTGATGTGGCAACGGCAAAAGTGACAGAAGGCGTAACACTGCTGATTTATTATTGCCTTGCATTGCTGAACACAGTTCATGACCCAACATCATTCTGCAGTGTATGCACGTGCGTGGAAAGCATACGCCGTGCGTCCTAACCAATACGGGTGCCTCGTGTACAGAGAGGGTAACACGGTTACTACAGTACGGTGACTGCATGATTACATGTTGTTGCTCGTACACTGGCTATCAAAAATAGCGTAACTTGTATTTTCGTGGATTTATCATACAAATACAACATGCACTCTAATTTCGCGTTTCTTTATATAACAAAAAGAAAAATGGCGATTTCGTTATATCCAAAGTTTACTCCGTCTTTCTATGTAGCTGATAACAAACTTCGGATATAACAAGAAAAAAATGGCGATTTCGTTAAATCCGAAGTTTACTCCGTCTAGATCCGGCAAACTGTAAGAGATGTGCCGATCTAACTCACATAAGATCTCAGTTCTACTTCTTCTCCTTTCTGCCGCTCGAGCTGAGTGCGCGCGGGGCCTACGAGCTACGGTTGACCGGGACAGTTCAAGGGTAGTGCCTGATTAGCTTTTTGGCGCCCGGAGGGCGCCAAGCTGATCAGGCACGACCCTCGAACCATTCTGGTCAATCCACTACTCGCGACCTGTGAATACAGCCGAGCAGATGAGTTTTAAATGTGAACAGTTAGGTTGTGGACCTGAAAAAGGGTTGTTATACTATCAAGGGATTGTATATATATATATATATATATATATATATATATATATATATATATATATATATATATATATATATATATATATATATATATATATATATATATATATATGGGAAACAACGGTTATACAAAATAGCAAGTGTTTTAAATCGTCCAGGGACCCGGATTTTATTGTTGTATTATCCGAAGTTTGTTATAAGCAAAGTAATTTACATGGAAAAACTGCTATCGGAACCTCTAAAAAATGTGTTGTTATATCCGACTTTTGTTAATACGACCTTGTTGTAAGCGAAGTAGACTTATATAGTTTGATAGTTCGACCCTGTCTTTTCAATCAGAGACAGTTCTGCGTGCAGACAGCTCAAGTGCGAGGCAAATGCATTCTACGGTTTTTGACTCCAGGTCCCCACGCCTGCGAATAATACGGCTAATTGAATTTTAAATGTATACTGCAATACCCGTCTGTCCCGGGTATTCAGCATCGCGGCGCAGTACAGTAAAGTCCTGGATAGAAACGGCCTCATCGCTGATGTTAGGAATGAGACGCGATTCCGTTACACCGTACAAGTGAAATGGATTAGGTTGAATTAAGAGCACACACAGATCGGGAACTTTGTTAGTTAAATGATAAACATTTAAATGGCCAATATGTAACTGGCGATCATACGCCATGATTGCTAATGTATGTCAGTACTAAAGAGTACTAATGAAAAAGCTTATAAATGACACAACGGCAAATAAGAACTGAAATCATGAAACAAGCAAAGGTATCAGGCCGCTCTAACACAGAATGTGGGAGGCAAGTGAACAAAGAGTCTCTTCTACACATTCACTGATATAGACCTCACTACCGGTCACTAACGGTCACTAAGAGGGACTAATCCCTTCAGCACACTTCAACAGTCAAAGCTAAACGACCCTGCTGCGCGATAGAGGAAATAAGTCCGTCAGTGCTGCGAAAGGACACAGATATGATCGTAGTGTGAATATACGTAGAGCACTAGTAGAGAAAGTGTCACGGTGCACAAGTACTAGTGCTATAAGCGTCACAAATCGCACAGAGTGAGAAGATCGGTATTCACGAGTACTGTTGGCAGAAATCAAAAGGATGACAATGATAATATTGGACCACGTGCAGTGATTGAAGTTAAAAAACAAATGAATACGTCTCTGCGCAAACACAAAATGAGCAATGACATGCAAGTAAATCAATTCGATACTGTTCAGCGTTAGCCTGGAAAGCAAAGCACAAAGTTATGTAAGGAAGAGTAATTGAATGTTCTGGAAATGAGTCTAATACACATGCACGGAGTGGCTGTACTGTGCCCACAGTTCCTGCTGTGCGTATTGCGTGTATGTGAGCGGGGGGACGTTGAAAGAATACGGTGGTTGCGTCATGGACCCGCCTCGCGATACTGTGAAAACGCGGCACTGTATGGTGGTAGTGGCGGTTGCTGTCACATAGGATACTGGCCCGGCATTTGTTGCTGATAGCTACATTGACTCTCTGATGTACCACCAAACCTGGATTCGCTGCACTGTGATTCCAGACTTGGTGCTACAGCAGAGGATACTGACAGTTCACCTTGACTCTCCGCTGCAGCACCGAAGCTGGATGCGCCACAGAGCGATTCCAGGTTGGGTGCTGCAGCGGACACTGACTGTCTGCCGGCTGCGACATCAGCGTAAGTGTTGGTGGTGCCAGCGTGTCCTTCACGTCGCTGACGGCGGTCATGGCCACCAACTGCAATCTGGTTGTTGGGTGGCGTGACGTCAGTAGCTGGCCCGCCTGTCTTTATGATGAGGGCCAGACTGTTGGTGCTCTGGCGATTAGGATGGATGGAGTCACCGCGCCTGTAGAATTTTCTACACGGGAACCCATCAACAGCAGTGAAGACCTGAGTGTTGTCTATCAGTGTGACACCCAGCTTTCTGGACACATGGAACGGGTTACTGTTGGAGGTGATGGCCCTGTATAGCTGGTGTCTACTGTCGGTCGGCAGGATGGAGGATGCCTGCAGACGAGCGCCAGGAAATACCCGCCTTCATTACTGGACGAGCTGTAACCCCTCAGCGCTGATCACGTCCTTCTGTTTGCAGTCGTTGTCCCCCAGGTGGAAGGTCACCAGTGCCACCGCTGTGTGGGACGCGTGTTGTCGCTGGAGCCAGTTCAGCAGGTGGGCAGTGCGCAGGCCAGAGACAGATAATAACTCTACTTTCTCTCTAGGGTAGGTGGACATCTTCCCTGCCTTGATGTTGCGAGCAACAGTCTCCAATGACCAGCGCGGTGGTGTCACTTTGCACTGTATGTCGCAGTATTTGCTCCTCTGGAGACACTCTGTTATTACGCTGCTGCTGGCTGCTGGCGTGGTCAGACCCGTTGTTGACCTCAGGCAGGCCGCCGGTAATCCGCACTGGTATGAGGCTATCTGGGCTCTTCTCGGCTGCACTCACAGCCTGTACCGCGGCATAACGGGTGGAGGGCAGGGGTAACAGGGAGCAGCGATTGCGTTACCCGTTACCTGGCGCGGAGAGGCACAGCTGTCAACATTGGCAGACAGGTCAGTTTGAGTGTTACCACTCATGGCAGCGTCTGAGCTGTTGGACGAGGAGGCTGACTTTTTTTGTTAGCAGTTTTTTAATTTCCCTCAGGCGCTGCTTGTGGCTCTGTTTGGCGGAGGATAGCTGGTAGAGTGTAGGAGTATTGTAAAGGCGCTCAGCCAACGGACTCATATTTCACAAAAAGTCATAAACAATCATGAGACAATCATGAGATGTACTTCGCACTCACCCACAGTCAACCCATCAACCATTTTCATCGTATTACACACCATGCAGTTGAAACCATATTAATTTACATAAAATTTACAGTACCCCTGACCTATTACGTAAAATAAATCACTAGTGCTCATTTGATCAATAAAAGGCTCGCTTCCGTTAGCATTTTATCGTCAAACTGGGCACGAGTGATTTATTTGTTAACGAGAGACATGGTTTAATTTATTTATACAACATTTTGACAGAGTTTTAACCTTAGAATCGACACTGTAGTCTTTTCTCTTCGAAATGGTGTGGTGTCACAGCAGGGTTGCTCTTACTTAAACCCCGCCGCAGTGGCTGATCGTTACGTGGCATTGCGACGAAACAGTCAAAAGTGCGGCGGAGATTGCACAAACTTTATCACCAAATGTGACGTGAGACAGCCTTGTAACGCACAGTTGGGAAAAGCGTGCGAGTTGAAGAAATAAACCACGCAAGCACGCCCGCACGAAGGCACGCAGGCACGCATGCACACACACACACACGCACACGCACACACACGCACTCCCGGTGTACATAGGAAAGTAGGAAAGTGGAAAGTAGGAATAGGAATAAATATAGGAAAGTGTATCATCCGACGCAGAACAGATGAAAATTAGACCAGCAAGAGACAAATATCCTCATGAGCCCCCCGTTCAGGCGGGGGCTCATGAGGATCTATGTCTCTTGCAGATGGAATCTGTTTACTGCTGGCCCGACGAAAGGTGGTCCACAAAACATAATTTTGTAATAATGAGAAACAAATAAAAAGCGTGATGCATTGCAGCTGTCAGTGGCAAGCGCCCACACGTCGCATGCAGTCTGCGCAGCACTCCCGTGGGACCCACATACATCACGTCCGCAATATCTCATACTTTGCTTTGCGGCTTCAACTTTTCATTTGAACGCACACATTAACCCCTTTGTACATGCAGCCACCGGCACTGTAAACAGTGCCGGTGGCTGCATGCTCTCTCTTGGCTTGACTTTGTACTGTAAACAGTGCCGGTGGCTGCATGCTCTCTCTTGGCTTGACTTCGCGAACGAAGATTCTACGGGGGCTTCTCCACTTTGTCTGCAGGCACGGTCGTGGCTGCGGAGACCAATCCGGGACAGGCAGGTTCGACCGCAGTTAACTCCACATAATAAAACTCTTTCAGACGCAGATGGAAGCAACATTAAATACTTACAAAAAGATTACCAGAGGATGGAGAGGGGGAGGGGAGGGGAGGGAGTGGGGGAGGGGGAGGGGCAAGGGGATATCAAATTGACTTTTGTAAATAGTCTTGTGACATTTCTTTTCTACAGAATATATAACTGTAACGAAGGTGTTTTTAGTGTTGTACTAAATTAAATTGTTACATATATAAATGTTTATGGAATGAGTGTGCGTGGGCTTTCTGTCAATCTGTATAAAGGTGGGTGTTCTATCTCTGTTTACTAGACTCTTTCATCCACCACACACGCGCTTACAAACAAGGACAAAGGCCACACAGTTATTTCTCTTTGCCCTCTTTAACTATTTCTCATACACTCATAACATACATTAAACCACACAATTCACATCATATAAACAAATCTACACAAATAACTAACAAGTGGCATATAGGTTATTCACAACTTCGGCGCTCACACATTCACTCGCTACCGTAGAGGTCGTTGTCTCTCTCGAGAGACGTCACTCGACTCCTCTTTATACTAGTGTCGACACAGTCAATGTCACATCGGCGACTTGGCGGAGATTCCCAAACTGAATATTACTAGTCAATGACTACTCACAGATTTATAACATTCCTAGGCGTGAAACTATCAACGGCGCTAGGCGACAATAGCTACACTGACGGAACACTGCATGTGGTCCTGTAGCACGAATCTGTGGCTTACTTCGCTACCGTTGCTGCTCGTAGCACCAGTGATGGTAGGACGAAGGAGAGATGAAGGCTTGATGATGTCCGCACCCGGTCACGTACGTGATGCTCTCAGGACAGCTTCATCGGCCCTACACCAGGGGTTTCCGCTCCGTACCGGCCCCGCTGTATTCAATATACAGCTATCGAATTCTCTAGCCAGAATTCTTCCTCAGAGCCCTAACGAAAACGACCGCTCGGCTCGACTGGTATAGCATCTCTAACTACCAATAGTTCCCGATACCACATTGTCACCCACACGTGACACGTGAACATCGCTCACCTCTACACTACCGCACGTGAACATTACTTATCTCTACCTTATCGCACGTGAACATTCGGTCCAACCGCTAATGACGTCACACCATCGTCCGACCGAAACATACACTAAAGGCATTCTTTACACTACCCCCCTTTCAACGAAAAAAGAACCGACCGAGGGTCTTTTTTACAAGTTCGGATGATAATGTCAAAATACAGCAACGACCACGAAACGTTGACCTATGGAACCGATTGATCCCGATCAGCGCGCGACAACAGATCCGCGAACACATTCTGTGTACCTGGAAGTGGTTCAAGATTAAATCTAAACTCTTGCAAGGACAAGGACCAACGCATGATGCGAGAATTCTTAAAGCGACTTGCATGCAAGTACGTCAGCGGTCTGTGGTCAGTCTGGAGAATGAAATCAACCCCCCAAAGAAATTTGGAAAACTTCGAAATGGCCCAAACAATAGCTAAACATTCCCTCTCGATCGTACTGTATCGGGTCTTTCTGTCGAGCAACTTTCTGCTCGCAAATGACAAGGGGTGAAGAGTTCCCTCCAACTCCTGAAGCAGCACAGCACCCAAGCCAGTAGAACTAGCATCTGTGCGTAAAATGAAAGGTTGGTCAAGCCTAGGCAACTGAAGAACAGGCGTAGAAGAGAAAATGTGTCTGATCCGAACCAACGTTTCCTCACAAGCAGGTGTCCACGCAATCGTGCGTGCTTTTGTCTCTTTTGTGAGATCAGTAATGGGAGCCGTGATAGTTGCGAATGCCGGGACATAGCGTCTATAAAAGCTCAATAGCCCCAACAACGAACGGACTTGCTTTCGGGTGGTTGGGGTCGGGATAGCCAAAATTTTCTCGATCTTTTTCTTTTCTGGACGCAGCATCCCTTCTCCCACCACATGTCCAAGAAACTCAAGACTCCTGTAACCAGACCAGATCTTAACCGGACTGGCAGTCACGTTGTAGTGGAGCAGCTTGTTTAGGACATCTCTAACGCGCACCAGATGATCTTGAAAAGTAGTACTATGAATCAAAATATCATCGAAGAAATTCATCGAGTACGCCTCAGGAAGTTCAAGCATTCGCATCATACGAGCAAATACCGCTGGGGCAGAAACTAAACCAAAAGGCATCCTGATCCACTGATATAAACCAATGTGCGTTGCGAACGCCGTCTTGTGACGATCCACCGGGTTGACAACAATCTGCCAGTAACCTTTAGAAAGATCAATACGTGTGAAGAACGTACTGTTCGCCAGCCTTGTGAACAACTCGTCCACATTGGGAATGGGTTCAGCATCGAAAACAGTTATCTTGTTGAGAGCTCTATAGTCAATGCAAAACCGACAAGCACCATCCTTTTTCTGAACCAGGACAACGGGTGATGAATACGCAGATTTTGATTTCTCTATGACACCTAGGTCAAGCATGGTTTGAATCTCACGTACAACTATCTGCTTAGAAGAAAAAGGTAGATCATAAGCCCGTCGACGAACTGGAACATCAGTCGTAAGAGTGACGTCAAGGAAAAGATTTCCGTTGAACGCACCGGGTCTCGATGTCAACACCGTAGGAAAATCTGCAAATACTGCATACAGTGACTGACCATCAGAATCAGAGAGATCAATGTTAAAATCGATATTGGAAATGTCCTTGTCATTGATAGACGACAACATGAGAGGAATAGTGGGAAGAACACCAACATCATCATCATCTTGGACAACACCAATAGCCACTGATGGGACAGTATGCCAATCTGAAACGTCTACATGAGGAACATCACACTGAGGCTCCACAACCTCTACATCTGGAAGCAAAAAAGGAGAAATGGAAGACCAGTCGACTAAAACACCAGTTGCCAAGTGTGTAGTAGACTCCTCAACAACACCAACAGCAGCATCAACACGACGAAGATATCGTTTGAGCATGTTCGCATGGAAAATCTTCGGCTTGCCTTTCACAAAAATCCTATAGTCAGGATGAAGACATTCCTGCACAAAATAAGGACCAGACCATGTCATAAGAAGTTTGTTAGAGTCAGTGGGAAGACGAACGAGAACCTCATCGTGAACAGAAAAAGTTCGTGCCTTCGCACGACGGTCAAAGTACGTCTTGTTCTTGACAGACGAATCTGCAGAGTTTTGTGAAGCAATTTCACAACTTTCAGAAATAATATTCTTCAAGTCGAAGAGATAAGCGTACAATGGTTTTGCTGATGTATCACAAGAATTGTGATCTTCGGTCCAGAAATCAGCAATGAGAGAAATGGGACCTCTTGGTTTGCGGCCGAACATCAGTTCGAAAGGACTGAAACCTGTACTTTCTGACGGCAATTCCCTACATGCGAAAAGCAATGCAGGAAGATACCGATGCCAAGCGTTTGGTTGAGAATGAACAACCTTCCGAAGCATAGATTTCAAAGTGCCATGAAACCGTTCAACAGTACCATTTGCCTGAGGATGGTAGGGAGAAGTACGTATGGCTCGAGTACCACACAAAGCATGAAACTGTTTCATCAAATCTGAGTTAAACTGAGAACCTTGATCCGACAGAATTTTCTTGGGAAAGCCTAACCTTGAAAAAATACTCATCAAAGCTTCAGCAACTGCAACAGAAGAAATATCCTTCATAGGAACAGCCTCCGGATACCTAGTAGCCAAGTCAATCAAAGTCAGAATATATCTGTGACCTTCAACAGAGGGAGGAGACAAAGGCCCAACGAGATCAATAGCGACCCTCTCGAACGGAGTCGAGATAAGAGGCATAGTCGCCAAAGGAACAGGGGAAACTTTCCCTTTCGAAATTGTTTTCTGGCAAATGTCGCAAGTGTGAACATAAGTACCCACATCAGCAGAAACACCAGGCCAAAAGAATTGGGACAAAATCCGAGTCAGAGTTCTACGAACTCCACAATGACCAGCCAAAAGTTGATCATGCGCAGCAATCATGACTGAAGCACGAAGTTTCTCGGGAACAACAACCTGATGCAAAATATCCTTCGATTTCCGATACCTTCTGTACAAAATATCATCTTGAAAATAGAAAGAATAAGTAGCAGAACCAACAACCTTTTCTTCACCTGAGGCAGCTAAATGGAAACAACCTTGCAGAGTAGCATCGCCTTTCTGCAACTGAATGAGTTCAGCACGAGTGACCTTCAAATCATCGCACACAGTGACAAGAGGTTTGTGCGGGAGACCTTGTTTCCTAGCCTGAGCACGAGTAGTGACAGCAGCAACAGGGATCACATCAGCAGCAGCAGCAACTTTGGTATCTTGGGCCTGCTGGACAATCAAACCTGGAATATTTCCTACAATCAAGTCAGCAACTGGATCCTCAAGAACACAACAAACCAACTCTCCAGCAAAATATGGACAAGAAACAACAACTTTAGCCTGCTGGTAAATGTTGACCTCTCCACCAAAAGTCTTATAACGGACAGTACCTGGTACATACTGTTCATCAGAAACCAAACGTTTTCGACCACCACAAATGGTAGCACCTGTGTCTCGCAGAACTGAGCAAGCAGTAGAATTGACAGAACCAACTTCTAAATGCAAGTAACCAGCTGACTGATCAAAAATAGAGCAAACAACTTCAGAGTCTACAGGGACAACTGCACAACCTGAGCTTGAGTTATTCTTATCATCTGAAGGTGTGTTTTTCTTTCACAACAAAGGGACAAGGTTTTCTAGTATGACCACCAATGTTGCAAACAGAGCAAGGGTTTGGACTGTTTCGAAGAGGACATTGCCTGGGACCATGACCTTTACCATCACAAAGAGGGCAATTATCAAAAGTGGTGTAAAATGAACCACCTCCACGTCCACGTCTAAAAAATCCTCGAGTTTGATCAACACGACCTTCGACCTTTTGGTTCGAAACCGAGGGTGTTTGGTCTGTCTTTCGAAAACCACCACGATTTCTCCAATAGCCGCGACCTCGATAGTTTGAGTAACCCCCGCGAGAGTCTGCAGAACCAGCAACAGCTTGTGACTCTTCAGCTACATCAACTGATCCCACCGAACCGAAAACTGTAGCAGCCGATCTGCGTGCCAAGTTCTTTCCGGGACGAGCAAGACGATAACTTTCAGCAGTTTTAACCATATCATCTAATGTGACAAGTCCACGCTCGCGAATGAAAGTAGCAAGATCCTGTGACACACATTCTAGAAACTGCTCACCTAACACAAGATTCATAATTCCCTGCATGTCTCTACGAACACCGGACAAAGCCATCCATCGATCAAACAATCTGTTTAGCTCAATACCAAAAGTTTGAAAAGGTTCGTTCGAGTCCGGTCGGATTTCACGGAACTTCTTGCGAAAACCTTCTGCAGTACACTGGAACTTCTTAAGCAAATTGTCCTTCAATGTCTGATAATCTACAGGACCATGAGCAGCAAGACTGTGGTACAAGTTCAATGCGTTACCTTCTAACAAAGCAGAAAGAAAGGTAACCCATTTGCTTTGATCCCAGCCAAGGGCTGTAGCATGAGTCTCAAAACGAAAAAGGTATGAATCAATATCATCTTGTCTTTCTTTGAAAAGAGGCAACTTGGGGTAAACAGGTCTAGCACCAAAAGAAGAACTATCTCTACCTCTGTTTCCCTGACCAGCATCTTGTTCCTCAAGTCTACGTTCAGAAAGTAACTCAAGTTCCATTTGTTTTGTTTTCTCTCTTTCCAGCTCTAACTGAACATCGGCTTGTTTATTCGCTAGCTCAATATCTGCTTGTTTATTCGCTAACGCTAACTGAACATCTGCTTGTTTATTTGCTAGCTCAACTTCTGCTTCTTTTTCCAATCTCTTTTCATCCCTCAATCTTTGCCTCTCAAGACGATCAAAACAATCCTGTACATATTTTGCACGTTCCTTATCAGGGATACCCAAAGTTGTAGCCTGAGCAATAAAAGATTGGAACAACTTATCATAATCATCAGACATGGCTAAGTGCAATGTAGATCAACAAACCAAAAAAAAAAAAATGTACTATAAAAGTATTAAAACGTTCAAACAGAAAATCAAGAAAATACTAAAGTATCAACAATGAAATGACAAAATGCAAATCAATTACAACACTATAAATTGTTCTATAAACCTTATGAAACAAGTTTCTTCAACAGTAAATTACCAGGACAATGCACAGTCGGAGTTACAATGAAAACAGTAAAGTCTTAAAAGTATACTCAATATGTCTATAAATAATGCAGTGACCAATTTTATACCAAATAGAACACACTATATCAATATATGTTGAAGAACGTCAACTTTAGTTGATAGAAGCCAAGAAATGTACAGCGAAAAAGGAAGTTACTAAGTGAAAAGTTTTAATCTAAATATATGTTCAAAGAAAAATAAAATAAAAATTATGTCAAACACCTCAAACACTATAATCGCTAATACTAAATACCAAATGCACGGCGAAAGGGAAATAAACCCAATCAAATTATCAAATCTCATCAAACAAAAATGAAACAATTATGACCACATACATAAAGACAAAAAAACTAGATCAAAATCAACACAAATCAAATAATAAACAAAATAAATGAAATCAAATGAGGCTGAAATCCCAACACGATAATCTACTTAAAATAAGGGCAAAGAGAACACACACCCAAACACACGCATGAAAGGATAGGACCCTACAACAGCAAAGAACTAGTAAAACAAATACAATTCCCTAACAGAAGAATAGAGCCGAAGAAGAGAATATGAACCCCCAAGACAGAAAAAGAGCTAAATCCTTAGTGTCCAGAAACTGTACACAGACACAGCCGTTAAACTGGAGACGGCAAATATCACACAAAACACATCCCAGTCATACAGAATATAACAAAATTTCAAAAGCAGCAGCCCACTAGCCTACCTATATACCTATATACCTTTTATTGAGTCTGTCATCACTTTCGGTTCTGTGTGCTGGTATGGAGGTCTGAGTGTGAAGAACAAGAACACCCTGGCACGAATGGTAAACATCTGCAGCAAAGTGACTGGCAGTAAGCAAAACAGTGTGGAGTCCCTGTATGAACAGCGTGTGGTGAGAAAGGGTAGGCGGATAGCTTCAGACAGATCCCATGTCCTTGCCCACCTCTATGAACTCCTCCCCTCTGGCCGCAGACTCCGCACGCACAAAGCTAGAACACTTAGACTACAGCACAGTTTCATCCCCAAATCCATCACTCTAAGCAATCTGTAGGTACATCCACGCATACCCAAACCTAACTCCTCCCCCTATCCCCCTTTACCTGTGCAATCAGTAGGAATGGAGCTTGTTGATTTTAGAGAAGTGATTATATTGTGTTTCATTTGGTGGTGAACATGGACATCCTGGGATTGTTGTTACTGAGTGTTTACCCACTAATTACTTTACTATGGTAGACTTTAATTATGCAGCTTGTGTAATAATGTGTAATAATGTACTGAGATGTCTGTATAATAAGTAGTGAGGGTTAGGACTAGGTTGAAACACGCGTATTATGTATGCATATGTAGAGGTGGGTGTGAATGTATAAGTGCCGCTCAGTTCAGCCCATAAAAGATGTTTGTGTGAGATGTGTAAGAGTTATGTGTAAAGATTTTGTAGTGTTTACTTTATATTCATTTGGAATTTGTAGCTGTGCAAGTGCAGGGAGAAAATGTTCATAATTATGCTATAATATTTTTATGTCTTGTTTGTACTATTTGTTATAAATGTACCACAACCGAATTTCTCTTTTCGAGATAATAAAGTACTCTTATTCCTATTCTTCTTATTCTTATATACCTATAATAACTAGTGGTGCCCTCCCTAAAGATGAATATGTATGACTTAATGCTAACACAGAGAAAGTCTAGGGTCACCAAATGTAACGAAGGTGTTTTTAGTGTTGTACTAAATTAAATTGTTACATATATAAATGTTTATGGAATGAGTGGGCGTGGGCTTTCTGCCAATCTGTATAAAGGTGGATGTTCTATCTCTGTTTACTAGACTCTTTCATCCACCACACACGCGCTTACAAACAAGGACAAAGGCCACACAGTTATTTCTCTTTGCCCTCTTTAACTATTTCTCATACACTCATAACATACATTAAACCACACAATTCACATCATATAAACCAATCTACACAAATAACTAACAAGTGGCATATAGGTTATTCACAACTTCGGCGCTCACACATTCACTCGCTACCGTAGAGGTCGTTGTCTCTCTCGAGAGACGTCACTCGACTCCTCTTTATACTAGTGTCGACACAGTCAATGTCACATCGGCGACTTGGCGGAGATTCCCAAACTGAATATTACTAGTCAATGACTACTCACAGATTTATAACATTCCTAGGCGTGAAACTATCAACGGCGCTAGGCGACAATAGCTACACTGACGGAACACAGCATGTGGTCCTGTAGCACGAATCTGTGGCTTACTTCGCTACCGTTGCTGCTCGTAGCACCAGTGATGGTAGGACAAAGGAGAGATGAAGGCTTGATGATGTCCGCACCCGGTCACGTACGCGATGCTCTCAGGACAGCTTCATCGGCCCTACACCAGGGGTTTCCGCTCCGTACCGGCCCCGCTGTATTCAATATACAGCTATCAAATTCTCTAGCCAGAATTCTTCCTCAGAGCCCTAACGAAAACGACCGCTCGGCTCGACTGGTATAGCATCTCTAACTACCAATAGTTCCCGATACCACATTGTCACCCACACGTGACACGTGAACATCGCTCACCTCTACACTACCGCACGTGAACATTACTTATCTCTACCTTATCGCACGTGAACATTCGGTCCAACCGCTAATGACGTCACACCATCGTCCGACCGAAACATACACTAAAGGCATTCGTTACAATAACGCAATAAATCTTATTATTTTTTCAAGAAAGGTGGTGGAGGGTGGGAGGTTGAGTGCAGAACCAACCCCCCTCCTCCCCCCCCCCCTCACTCTCTCCTTTCTGGAGTTTACACCAATATTGACGTAGACTTACAGCAATGGAGATGACGATGCGCGTCCTGTTGTCTATCGTCCTGTTGATCTTGTCGTAAATCTGTTCCGGCATTTTCGGCTCGAACTGCAGCTCTGTCCACGTGCCCACCTGATCACAAAACACACATGCTCGCGGCCGTAAGGTCCAAAATAAGGATCAGAACGCACGTACTTAAAAATAAGCAACTGAATCTGACCTTACGCACATACAGAGGCTTAAAACCGTTCCATGCCTAAAATACAAAAATAAAGAAATTTAAAAACAAACAAACAGCATCCAACTGCAAGAGGCATAGATCCTCATGAGCCCCCGCAGTTGCGGGGGCTCATGAGGATCTATGCCTCTTGCTGAAACCATTATGTCTCCGTGTTCCTTTGACGGCTGAAGCTGCAGCCCTTTGGTCTTGAATTAACAAAGAATTTAAAAACACAATCTGGGTCCTCTGGTAGTGAAGGGCATGTCAGAACCGCTTCCCTGTGCTTGTGCCGTCCTGATTTTGCCAGACGAGACGTTCCAACAGAACGGTGACTGTCAAGCGTGTCAGATGCATGGAAAATCCCAACGAATAAAGAAACACGCTTAGAAAGACAATTAGAACACAGTATATTACTTCATAATCTGTTGTGATTGTATTTTCTAAGTGTCTTTGTTTCTTAGATGGGATTTGCCAGACATGATATTGTACATGTATGTACACGCATTTCTGGCCAGACTTTTGTTACCGGTTCACGAACCATTGAATGACCACAAACGGACGATCATCATAGTCATCGTATACCAAAAATATATGTGTGTTTCTCCATCCTCTTTTAACAATAATAGAGACAAAAAGTGAAACACTGAGCCTATTCACTGCTTGTGGACGCAGAATTTTGCCTTTGAAATCATTGTAAATTCAACGTCAAAGGTCCCTAGCCGCCCACGGAACATGGTCATGGTTTCAACAAGAGGCATATATCCTCATGAGCCCCCGCATTTGCGGGGGCTCATGAGGATCTATACCTCTTGCAGTTAGGTGCTGTTTAATTTTTCTCCGCACTGTAGGTAATATGAAGGCCCACTACCGCCGTAACTGTTCAAAGATACACTTCTATAACAGATGGTTTCAAAACGCTACACACAAGTCTAGCTATGGTTCATTTAGACACAGGACAATCCAGTTCAGCACACGTCGTCTATATATCAAGTAACCTGACAATGACTCCACTCCGTTCTATAAATACAACGAGAAACAGCTAAGAATAGATTGGCACGCTAACAGCTGCGCAGAATAAATAAGTGCGATTACACGTGCGCTTTTGCTGCATGTCCAAACTGCCATAGAAGCTAGGCGTGTCGTCAACAAGGCGTAACACACACAAATAGTGCTGACAGTTGTCTTCAGTGTTACGCGTAATGGTACTTTAAGCCGCGTCATGCCTACAACGGTGCAACCGTTAAAGGATTCCGCAAATTTACAAATAAAACATTTACAATGTCACAGCCTATTCATGCACTTCCCTCGAGCCATCGGTCGACCCAACACTCACACCTGGTAATAGAAGAGGTACTCACCTCGGCTACTCCTCTGTACATGCCCACCTCCACGACTTCCAGCGAATGGCCCGTGCGATGTCCAGAATTGGAGAATTTCACTGTACCACTCCCACCTTTGAACGTGCGCTGGAGAAAAAGAAAAACAATAACCATCAAGTAAACGATTGGTTAATATTAATACAATGTCTGTGGGCGGGTCTGTGATTTTGGCTTGCAGCCGCAAGGTCTAAAATCACAGACCAGCCCCTAGACATTGTATTAAGATTAACTATTCCAAACCACGTTTTATAAAGAGTATTTATTCCGCACTACAACCACTCAAAAACGTGAGCTCAAAACAGAGGGAACCAAACGGAGAAAGAAACGCGATTACAAAAGACAGTTACAACACAATTTATTTCTTTTTAAAAATGGGCAAACAAACAAGTATAGAGATCAGTCGCTACTTATCTTGTCCGCGAAGAAGGAATGGAAAAGAAATGGAATTTCGTGTAAAAAAAACCCGAAACATTAACAAATTGTTTTGTAACTGTCTTTTCTAAGCGTGTTTCTTTCTCCGTTGGGTTCCTTTCTGCATTTCACTCGCTTGGCAGTCACCTTTTTGGTCTAAATTGTGAATTAAATGCGTCTTACAAACGATTGACTACAGTGGACTAACTAAACTGTGTAGACATATACAAGGAAAACATGAAGAAAGAAGAGGGGAGGTAATTAAGGCATGGCCAAACTAAAAAACAAACCAAACAAACAAATTTTTAACCCTTAACAGATGTACATCAGAACTTGCTTCAAGCAACCACTTTTTGTGATAGGAAAAAAAAATGTAGCGTTAACAGACAGATGCTCCCTCAAGAAAAGTTTTGTAGCGCAAAAAGTGTCAAACATTCAGGCGTTATTCTTAAAAAAAAAGAAAGATATTATCTTAATCTGTATATTGACCCTCTGTACATGCAGCCTTTTTACAGCACCGGTGGTTGCATGCACAAGGGGATTAACCCCTTCACTGCCAGGGCACCGACGAACGCTACCCAGCTGCAAGAGACATAAACCCTCATGAGCCCCCGCTGTAGCGGGGGCTCATGAGGGTTTATGTCTCTTGTTAGTCCCATGTTCTTCATGTCTACCTTTGGTCCCATTTGCATCTTTTGTGTAATGGTTTCATATGCGAAATTCGTGATGACTGGCAACAAAGGTGCTAATCTCTGCGTTACCGTGACCTAAACAAATAGCCCAGCCAAACACGCGGTCACTGATACCCTTATAATGCTCATTCAGAGGTAAAAGGCGAATTCTGCCATTATTTCAATATTTGACAATGGTTGTTGAACCTGAAAGCAATACTTAAGTAACTTACGTCAGTTAAAACTTTCGCCAGGTCCCTCCCGTATCTCCACCCCCGAGACGGGGGCTGACACGTCACAGTGTTTGACGTAAAAGAGTCCTGCCAACCGTGGACGTTGCTGAACAGATTGCCGTGACGTCGCTGCAACTCCGTCAGCGATTCCGTCAACACGTGCATTGCGTCACCGGCCAGTATCCGGTCAGACTGAAGCAGTCGCAGGGCATTCATTGGTTCATAATTTTTAAAGAATCAACATTTTGTACAGGCGATGGTGTTTGAATAGTGATTTTAACCCATTTACCCCCGACGCACTACAGCAGTGGGTGGATCGACCACAACAATTCAAGGGTCGTGCAAAAATTAGCTTGGCGCCTGATGGCGCCAAGTTAATCTGACACGACCCTTGAATTGTCGTGGTCGATCCATCTTCTGCAAGCTGTGCATAGTCTTTAGGTGATACCTCCACAATTTGGAAATGCGGCCTTGGGGTTTAATGGTTAAATGAAGAAAAAAGTATTAATTTTGGTAGGAAAAAAAGCTCGGTTTTTTTCTTACATACTATGAATAGTTATGGTTTAGTGAGATACAGTCTTTCATATCACAAAACATCTGCCCGTATAAAGGAACTGCTACTACTTGCATTTGGTGGCGATGTCGGTCAATAAACCGGTATGCTGATCCTAGAAACAGTTTGCATGGACATAAAATGTCTATATGGTTGTATAATGACGTGCCAAAAAATGCGACATGTTTGGAATCATCGGAAGCACGTCTATTTCTCTCATCAAAGTGCTTCCGATGATTCCAACGATGTCGCATTTCGTATGCTCATCAGTATATATTATGATCAACGAATGTGTGTTTGTCCGCGCGCCCGTGCGTGGGTATGTGTGTGTGTGCGTGTGTGTGTGTGCGTGCGTGCGTGTGTGTGTGTGTGTGTGTGTGTGTGTGTGTGTGTGTGTGTGTGTGTGTGTGTGTATTTGTGTATGTGTCTGCGTTTGTTAAACGCGTAGGGCTACACGTCTTTTGTCCACCACGAATGCGATTTCAAAGACGAGGCACCGAAAAGAGGTCTGTACAAATTTTGCCCCAACTAGGTTCGAACACGCGACCTTTCAGACGAGGGTTGAACGCCATACCAACTGAGTGTGTGTGTAAGTGTGTGTGTGTGTGTGTGTGTGTGCTTGTGTGTGTGTGTGTGTGTGTGTGTGTGTGTGAGTGAGTGCGTGTGTGTGTGAGTGAGTGCGTGTGTGTGTTTAAGTGAGTGTGTGTGTGTGTGTGTGTGTGTGTGAGTGAGTGCATGTGTGTGTGTGTGTGTGTGTGTGTGTGTGTGAGTGAGTGCATGTGTGTGTGTGTGTGTGTGTGTGTGTGTGTGTGTGTGTGTGTGTGTGTGTGTGTGTGGTGTGTGTTTGTGTGTTTCGTTGCATTTATCCAATACAGACATACATAATTATATGCATTTCTTACCTTCCACTGCACTTGTTTAAATTTGGGTCTGTAAAATTGAGCAAGGTCGTTTGCGGGGAAGAGCTCAAACCCTGTAATATTCACTCCTCCCGTCTTAAAGGCTTTTAGTGAAATATAACGTAAACTCTGCAACAAAACAAAGACATCAATTAAGCCCCCCGTACACGAAGCCACTGATACAGTACCAGTGGTTGCATACACAAGGTGTTTAGAGCAATGTTATATACATATACAGTTAGTCACCTATTCACTGGTTTTAACTCATTGTGCCCGAGGTATGAAATACCCACATTTTGGAGTAATGCTCTGAGGACTGCATTACAATTCAGGAGACAGATCGATCATGATTGTTTAAGGGTTGTGGCAGAATAGCTTGGCGCCCATAGGCGCCAAGCTATTCTGCCACAACCCTTGAACTATCATGGTCGAGCCATATCTTGCTGTAGTGTGACGCGGACAGAATCGGTTAATCGTGCAATCGTACAGTACATGTAGTGATATTTAGAGAAAGAGAAAAACTGTTCCTTGGATTATCTCTAATTTAACCGTTTCTAGAGAAATTGTAAAATATACCCCCCCCCCCCCACCCTCTCCCCTCGTATCAACTGTAAAAAACAACAATACCACACTTTAGTGTTTTAAAAGGAACTGAATGGTTGATTACATTGCTTCGCAACCAACTTACCAAAAATGGCAGAACAAAATGAAAACGTATTTTGTACATAGTCTCCTCCTTGAGCTGAAACACACAAGAAATGGAAAGAACAATGTTTTTATTATTTTGACAAATCGATAATCCAGCAAATAAACGCATTCAGAACTTTACAAATTAACAAAGTCTGCATATGACAATTTGTCAAACTGAAAGGAAAGAATACATAATTATAGACATAAATCTGTGGCTCATGAGAATCTTCTTGACGGCTGTTTTTTTCTTAACAGATGTGTGTGTCATAAAGCTTTCATAATACTCGCTGCTGTCTGCAGAACAATTATTTCCGCGGCAAGTCAAAGTGAGTTACGGCGCCCACCCATCACTGACAACTGTGTTGATGGAGACAGATGATCTGGACACAGGCTAAAAGCAAAAGGCACTAGCAAATCAATAATCCTGGCCGAAATAGGTATGTGTGATAACCGCGGCAAAACACTGGGCTCATATATAATCTTTTCAGGGAGTGGTGTTTGGCTCGATAAGCACATAAAAAACAACAACACCACTACGCTGATAATACAAACTCGTGTGCTATAGGAAAGGCCTTCGATCACAAAACGCACACAGTACAAATTAAAAGCAGTGTTGCTCTCAAGTGAAACACATCAGAGTGATGCCTTCCAAGACTGACCCGGAGTGACTTTGTCGATGCTATTCTGTATGATAGGAGTAACGCCAGATCGGCTCGGGATCTATTTGGCGTACGCCACACTGGTTGTCTCCCTTGATTCGCTGCGCTGACGCTCATCGAATCAAGAGAGACTACTAGTGCGGGGGTTCGTTTTGAAAGTCATTTTGGCACGTGTTACACAGCGCCGAGAAATTGCCAACTACATGGGTTAGAACTAAACAGCCAAAGGGCCAATCAACCAACAAACCGAATGATCAACCAACCTATCAACCCGCTAACCAGCCAGCCAGACAGTAAACCAAACAAATAGCTACCCAACCAACTAATAAAACACACGAACAAACAAACAAATGAAAGAATAAAAGAAACAAACAAACAAACAAAAACAATAAAAAACAATCAAAAACAAACAATAAAACAAACGAACACATGAACAAAAGAACGAGCGGCAAAACTAACAACCAACCAACAACCCAACCAACCAACCAAACAAACAAACAAACAAACAAACAAACAAACAAACAAACAAACAAACAAACAAACAAACAAACGAACGAACGAACAAACGAACGAACGAACAAAAGAACGCACGGCAGAACAAACAAACAAATAAACACAAGAAAGAAAGAACAAGAAACAAGTAAACAAGCAAACAATTAATCAAACAAACAGGCAACTGACCACTGT
>BTPG01000005.1:16123819-16178819 GCA_036245525.1 Semisulcospira habei
ACACACACACACACACACACACACACATATATATATATATATATATATATATAAAATATCGTGTCTGTTAAAGGGACGTGATAACACAGTGGTAACAGCAAGAGGCATAGATCCTCATGAGCCCCCGCAACTGCGGGGGCTCATGAGGATATATGCGTCTTGAAGTTGTATCCTGTTCACTTTTATCGGCTCCGAAGGGGTTAATGTCTGTTCACACTAATAACTAGCAGATATCCGAGCCGTCCCAAGTCGCCCATAGCCATAATCATGACACACGATATTTGAACAAATGCTGGATCGAGTCAGCGGCTTTGCCGCGTATTCGGAGACGGCACGTCTCGAATGAGTTAACTGTCTGGATTTCAGCACTGCTGATGCGAGATGCCAGTTATTCTATTTTGACTTTTTTTTTCTTTTCTACAACTTTCTAACACACTGTGTTGATTTTGTACCCATTTAGCTTAAAAGAATGTGAATGTCCATTTTGCTTTCACCGCCCGATGCAGGTGAACATTTGCCGTTAGATGGCAAAAGCCATATGTCCATTTTTGAGGAAAGCGACAATTTCATTGTGTAACAATTAAAATCTCGCTTTTCAAAAAAAAAAAAAAAAATGAAATAGACATACAAGCTTTTGCCAAAGAACAGCAAGACATTCTCTCTGCGTTGTTGTTTCGCGTCAATGTCGCGTTTAACGATACTTCGAAACATTTGTCAATAAATTGCTAGTAAAGATAACGATACCATGTTTTGCGTAATACAAAGTGAGGTCAGTTGATCTTGGACTTTGTTTATTTTATATTATTTATTTATTATTATTTATTTATTTATTTATTTATTTATTTATCCATCTAAGAACGTGAGAGTAATGCAGACTAAGGTATGTTGACCTTATCTATCTGTCTGTCTATCTATCTATCTATCTATCTATCTATCTATCTATCTATCTATCTATCTATCTATCTATCTATCTATCTATCTATCTATCTATCTATCTATCTATCTATCTATCTATCTATCTATCTACATACCTATCTATTTTGTTCACGCCGTTTTGTTGTTGGTCCAGAATGACGCAAGCTAAAGGTCACTATTGATCTCGGCTGTCTTTTCACAAATACTTTTGTTTTTTTTTCAAAAGAATGTTGTTGTAGACGCCAGGAAAATAAGTGACAGCTAATTAGTCATTTAAACCCGAGTTTTCTCTATGGAAGAGACATAGATTCTCAAGGGTTCCTGCATCCGCAGGGGCACATAAGAATCTATGCCTGTTGCTTGAAAAAAATCTCATCTGTTCTCCTCAGACGGAGGAAAAAAATAACTATCGGGATTCCAAGCTTAGAATTTCTGTGGAGGGACCACTGGCTTCTCCTACTGCCATTGGCTCTGTAATTCTCGCGAGAATTAACAAGCACGTGCGCACGCAATGCGCATGCGTGTTATTTTCCAGACACCCGGATGTGACTTGATCCGCTCAGGGGACTAGACACATCGAGAAGGCAGCTAGGTTCATTAGCAATGGACACAGATGCACATAGGCCTACGCAGCATACACGCATCTATACATCTCACTAGGAAAATGAATCTTACATCATGTCATCTCCTCAATCATAGAAGGTAAAAAAATACAAAAAGGGTGTCTTATAAAAGGATGGAAGAATGAAATAGGGAATCTAA
Organism: Semisulcospira habei; assembly: GCA_036245525.1. Lineage (NCBI taxonomy): Eukaryota > Metazoa > Mollusca > Gastropoda > Semisulcospiridae > Semisulcospira > Semisulcospira habei. Next base: position 16,125,497 of record BTPG01000005.1, read on the forward strand.
TTTCAACCAGAACGTTTTTCCATTTGACATTTCTACGTAGTTTAATTTGAACTTTCCAGAGCGCGTTATCAGTAAAATTTCACTCCAACGATAACTTTTGGTACTTGGGGGAAAAGGCACAAATTTCAGTGTACAGGAAAACAGAGATTAAAAAGGGCCTTAATGGCGATTAAAATCCATTCGAGGCCGAACAAATTAGAGCGTAAAATAACGGAATGTCCAGTTTCTTGGCAAATGTCCACCATTATTAACCCCATCAATGCCAATGGACGCAAACTGTTTTTTTAAATCGTAAATTCAACGTCGAAGATCCCCAGTCGTCTAAGGAGAAAGGATACAAAGTTTTTTTCAGCAAGAGGCATAGATCCTCATGAGCCCCCGCGATTGCGGGGGCTCATGAGGATCTATGCTTCTTGCAGTTGGGTAGTGTTCACGTTTTTTTGGCATTGAAGGGGTTGAACCATCTATCGGCTCTATCGGTAACGCAATCACTGGGATCGTGAGCTGCGTCAGTTTACTGATATGTACCGCGTTGTGGGAATCCAAGACATTCCCCGTTTATACCTGTTGTGATCACAGTATAGCGAATGGCCACATCTCAAGGGATTTGCCTCAATCTCCTTCTCAAAATGAGTTCAGGAAATAACAAGCATATGGATGGGAATTGAAGAGTTTATTTATGTTTCTTTTTACGTACATTACTGCGATCGAGAAAAAAAAAAGTCTCGTGCGTCCCCCCCACCCCCCCAACACCCCCCACCCCCACCCGCAATCCCCCCCCCTCATCCCCTCATTTCTCCATGCCCCGACCCCCCCCTCCCCCTCCCCCACGCACTGGCACAAAGCCCAACTCTCGCTGCCTGAGTTTTGAATTGTTCAGAGCTCCTTTGAAATCTTCCTGTCGTACACGTTTAATGGTGTTTTTAAAAAGGGGATTTTACAGAGAAGACGAAGACGTAGAATGTATATTATTAAGGCGCCTATACTTTCAATAAAAACTTAAAGCTCTAGGCGCCGTACAAATGACATGCTAACATACAGGTACCTTGCATCCTACAACACATATATTCCCCAGCATACGCACCCACGCAGTAAGATATTTTGAGATAACCATTTTAGGGGGTATGACCAACGAATTAAAAACAAAACAACAACAACAAACAAACAAACAAACAAACAAACAAAAGCAACAAACAAACACCTTGTCGTGTCATTATAAGAGCAACATATTACGTAGGTCACGGGAAATAATTGAAATTTTCTATACACCAGTTTTCAAGATCTAGCATTTTTTTGTGCGTCACTTTTGGACACAACCAGCAAAAAAATGGTCCAAACTTGATATTTCGCGTATCTGATTTTTGCGCCTTTATAAAAGAATGCATGACACTGGCAAAACAGCAGGACTGTGCTGTGGAGAGACTCAGCAAACCATTTGTTTCAGGCTAATAAGGCACTACCCTTGAACTGTCGTAGTTTGCCAGATAAACAATAAGTGTCACCTGCGTTTGAAAGGCATTCGGGTTGCTAAAGGCGCCTCGTTGATATACATTAATGAGTTACAGATCCTCATAGGCCCCCGCAATTAATTTACGATCCCACTGCAGGAGGCATAGATTCTCATAAGCCCCCACAATTGTGGGGCTCATGAGGATCTTTGCTTCTTGCAGTGGGATCGTGTTCGCTTCTCCTCGGCAGTGAATGAGTACGGTAGGTTGCAAGCGCTTCTAGACATTGTGAACATTGTGAAAACTCTACACATGTACGCACGCTAGTGCTCTAGCATAGACAGACACAGAAGTTGAACTAGGGGCAGGAATGATAATAAAAAGAAAGGCATTGATGACCCAAAAAGACGTTCAACAGTATAAATAAATTAATAACAAGACGCTCTTATTGTTAAATCCTCCCCACTATATGATCGTTTTGATCTTTACCTGTGCATTTTTCTGTGGGCTGGCGATTGGGGTACCTGATAGGAGGGGGCAGGATCTACCTGGGCGTATGTCCAGCGCTGAGTAATTCTCCTTGGTCTGTGTACTGTTCTACCAGCGCTGGCCTTACCTATCTGGTTGTTTGAGTATTCTCCCCACTTCTGTATATGTTTCTAAGCATGTTATACTGGAACTGCATCAAACGACAACTACAACACTACTACAAGCACACCACCACAACCAACACAATCACCACCACCAGCAACAACTTCACTCACGTGCTCTGGAGACGTTAAAGCTGTCGGCAGCGTCCACCATGAGGGCCTTGGGCACGAAGTTCAGGCCCGACTGGCCCATGTTGACTTGCTGCACCTGTTCTTCCACTGCTTGAGGCAGTCCTCCCGACCTGCTGTCGTACAGTAAGCCTGACACACGGCAAGAGTCTTTGTTAAAAATAGGCGGTGTAAAAATGACATAAGCCTGTGTCAAAGTGTGTATCCACACACTAAGCGAACTCTCATTCACCAGATATTGACACACTTTGAGACAGGTACTGAATGCACCCTTGTGCAAAGGACTCACTTGCAATGAGTCAGTTTAGTCCTGCGCAAGCCACAAGCAAAGATGCTTGCGCAGGACTAAGCTCCCCCCCCCCCCACACACCCCCACCCCCCACACACACTTTGGTACCGGTTTCAGGCCACTTTACAAATTTCAAATACAAGCGATCAAAAATCTCTGTAACTTCAGTAGCTGAACTGGCCCTTCGTCTGTCTTGTATTGTGTTTGTCTTAAATGGCGTAAAACCGTGTCTGTTATGTGAGTGTGCGTGTTTGGGTTTCAGTTCGCTGCGCTTTGAGTCGATTCGCCCAAAAATTGAGAAAAAGCGCCTCTATAATAACGGTATTATTATTATTATTATTAGCTCACTGATGCCAATGAACCTAGGCATTAATACACTTTGCGACTGGCACACATTTAAAAACTCGTATGCAAGATATCCACTTTGAGACAGGCACACATTTAAAAACTCGTATGCAAGATATCCACTTTGAGACAGGCACACATTTAAAAACTCGTATGCAAGATATCCACTTTGAGACAGGCAAAAATTAAACCCTCACGCGCAGGATATAGATGCACTTTAAGACAAGCAAAAATTGAACCCGCGTATGCAGCCACACAGTGATCCCTCGGGCACAAGACATGAAGACAATTTGAGACAGGCAAAATGTGAACCCTCGCGCGCCAGATATGTATACACTTTGAGACAAGCAAAAGTTGAACACTTGTGCGCCAGGTACGGATGAGATTTGAGACAGGCACAAGTGAATCACCGGGCACCAAATACGGACACACTTTGAGACAGGCGCCAAGTGAACCTTCGCGCATCAGGTTCCGAGACGCTTTGAGACAGAGAAAAATTGAACCCTCATATGCAAGGTATGGATACCCTTTAAGACAGACACTAAATGAACCCAAGCGCATCAGGAGTCAGTTGCATGAGTCAACTTAGTCCTGCGCCAGCCACTAAGCAGGGTGCTCCGCTGTAGCGTCACTACACTAACCCCGCTGTAGCGGAGCACCTTGCTGAGTGGCTTGCGCAGGACTAAGCTCACTCATGCCAGAGACCCCAGAGATAGATACTAAATGAATTGTCACGCTCAGCAGAAAGATACTGACGAGCAAATGAAATGCGACATTTTTTGCAGGAGACGGATAAACCATGATAATTCCCAAAATGTCGCATTTCTTTTGCTCGTCAACATAAATGCACTTTGAGACAGGCGCTAAGTGAACCCTAGCGCTCCATATATGGGTACCCTTTCAGACTGGCGCGCACGTTATGGATACATTTTGGGTCAGGCTCTAGTGGACCTTCATATACTGGTAATATTGCATTGACGCATAATTGAAGAGCGCATTTGTGACCGTCTGTCACTTTAAATTCTTTTTAATTGTAACTCTTAGATTTCCAAAGCAAAAGGGTGCACATATCAAAATCATAATATATGCGCTATTTGCATGTCCGTGAGTATGTGTGTGAGTGTGTGTGTGTGTGGTGGTGGGGGGGGGGGGGGGGTGTGAAGGTGGTGTTGTGGTGTTGTTGATGATAGTTGGTCGAGGGAATAGAAAGGGAGGGAAGGTTGGAGGGGGATGGGGGGTGGGTGGGCAGGAGTGGTTATGTGGTGGTGGTGTGATGGCGGGGAAGAATAGAACGTACTTCAGTGCTTGAATAGATGTTAACCGGCCTTTGAGTGTCCGTAACAGTTTATGTCGAGGTGATTCCTGCAGGACACGCTGCAATCTAAACCGCTACCGACAGCCAACGGGTTGATGTAAGCATAGATTGACACCATTCGTTATTCACTTGGCTCCTTCAGGTAAGGCGATGACTCTGGGGCAAACATTTCAAAGGCAATACTCCAAACCTTGCTGAATAAGGGCTGGAATCGTCGTCAATCAATCAATCAATCCATCAATGAATCAATAAATTAACCCATTATCCAATGCGCAAAAGGCCATCGGGCAAACGTCAGCCGCCGTTGGCCCGCGCACAGCTGTGCGCGGGCCAACGGCGGCTGACGTTGACCCGATGGCATTTGTCGCATTGGGTTATAGCTCTGACATACTACAGCAAAAGATGGCTCGACCATGATAATTCGAAGGTAGTGCCAGATTAGCCGTACGCCTGATCTGGTACTACCCGTGAATTATCAAGGTTCATCCACCCTTGAATTATCATGGTCTATCCATCTCCTGCAACTGGTTCTTAGTCATTAGGTGACAACCTCCAAAATGCGAAATGTGGCTTTGAAATTAAATGGTTTAATCCAGCAAGCCGGCCAGCCAGCAGCCGACGAAACAGCTAAAACCAAACCACTTAATCAATCGCCAGACCGGCTGTGTTCAGTACAAGTGACTTTCAACAAATTTTATCGCATTTTTGTCCCGGAGACCGGGTGCAATTTCAGCAAGACACACGACTGCGGGTCTCCCAGGGGCGAAATCAACCACTCCGCACCAGACCGAAGCAATTCAGACAAACGATATCGTAAATATTTCAGCGTCGTTTGCTGCCAGGGCCATTTTTGTAGGAGCAGACGATTGAGCTATGCTAAGCTACGTATTATTATCGCGCCATATTGGCTGGTAATGAACATAGGCACTTGAAAATCTGTTCAAAAAGGCGTACGCATTATCACGCAATCTCTAAATAATCGCATTATCATGCAATCTTTAAATGAGCAACGACCTAACTTGTATGGTCTTTGTCTCAAGGGTAGTGCCTGATTTGCTTGGCGCCTGAATAGCGCTAAGCGGATCAGGCACTACACTTGAGTTATCATTGTCGAGACAAGACCCTGTTTTCCTGTCCCTTCTTCCCTGCCTGTTGGCGTCAAAGTTTCTGGAATAGAAAATTGTAAACCGGTGACAGATGCCGTTTGTTAATTGACATTTTGGGGCAAAGAGACATATTTTCACAACGGTTATTACTGCAAAGTTTATCATTGCGGGTATAAGACTTCCCTACCCTTCTGTTCACAGTCCATGTGAGTAGTATAAGACTTCCCTACCCTTCTGTTCACAGTCCATGTGAGTAGTATAAGACTTCGCTACCCTTCTGTTCACAGTCCATGTGAGAAGGCACACGTACAATTGCCTCTTACGCGTAACGGAAGGAACTCTCCTGCGTACAAACTTGAAGAAGAGCAGAAATGTTTTCATTTTACGACATTCATGCTTCATAATTCAAGTTAACCCTTTTGTCCAGCAATTATTGTAAGACATAATGAGAACTTTTATATAATAGAGGAGATATTGCAAACTAATAACCCTTTACAACCTAGAGGGGGTCGCTTTAACTTGTTACATCCTGAAGAAACAATTATGCACTTTGTAAAAAGTTATTCTGCATGTTTCTACCGGCGCCAAGCTGTTCTGACACCACCCTTGAACTGTCATAGTCGAAGCACATCTTGTCGTAGAATGTCAAGGCTTTACGGGTTATCATGGCATTATGGGTTAACAAAAAAAACTTGCTTTCACAATCGATATCAATGTACAATATGTGTCTCTTCTGTGTGCTATCAACACGGCACTTTTCTTCTTTGATTGCAAACTACATATATATATATAATATATATATATATATATATATATATTTATATATATATATATATATATATATTATATTATATATATATATATAAGTATATACACTAATGCTTATTGCAAAAACACATTTCTCTGCCCACGTCTGTGATGGCGACAGTTGGGTTCAGAAATGAAAAAGGGCAGACTATTCCTGCGTTTCCTGGAAAATCCGAGACGCGAAGTACGTTGCCACGACAACACAAACATCGGGAAAGGAAGCGTGAGAAAACTGAACATGAAAGAACGAATGCTCCATGGAAATACCCTTCGCAAAAAATAAAAACGTTTAACCCATTGGAGACGTGCCGAATACGGATACGCGGCGAATACGCGGGTTTTCGACACGTCTCCAATGAGTTAAACAGTTCGTAAGAACTATATAAAGTTACTAACATATACTAAGGAAAGAGGCATCTTTTTTCTTATGCATATTTTTTTCCTTATGCTTTTTCAGTGCGTTAGCAATCTTTGGCACTAACGGTGTGTGTGTGTGTATGTGTGTGTATGTGTGTGACGGTGTGTGTGAGCTATAGTTTTTGTAACATGGTAGCTTTTACTTTCTTGTGCTTTTTGTTCTGTGATTTGATCTTGTAAAGCGCTTAGAGCATCATTCATTTGGAGGTTAAGCGCTACATAAATGTACATTATTATTATTATTATTATTATTATTATTATTATTATTATTATTATTATTATTATTATTATTATTATTATTATTTTTCTGTAAAGAAATTGACATGAATGCAAACATAAGTAAATTAAAGTACACAAAATTTAAGTCTCATAATTGTTTTCATAATTATACACACACTAGTCACTATACTCCAGACAAATAACTGCTCTTTTTATGTTTTGCCTTCTCATTCTTTCAAGGCATGTTCTTCTCTTTGGTAAACATTTCGCGACAATAAAAGTTGTACTTGTATAGGTGGCACCTCTTTTTTTCAACATTCTTCTCTTCCTTTATCACATTGAGTCCCGACACACCACACATTCGGATCGACCATGATAGTTCAAGGGTGGTGCCAGAATAGCTTGGCGCCGCTGGGCGCTTAGCTATTCTGGTACTACCCTTGAACTATCACGATTGATCTGTCTCCTGAAATGTACACAGTCTTCAGAGGACAACTCCAGAATTTTGGGATTTCGGCCTTGGCGCGCAATGGTTTCTGCCTGCATTGAACGTGCAGTCTTTCTTTTCAAGTCTCTTTTCTTTTCTTTCTTTCTTTCTAAATGTATTTTCTTTTGACCTCGGCTGTCACTGAATGTCCACTGAGGCACTTCGCTTGCACATTCATCAGTCCCGACGATTAGGGCTAGCGGACATGGGAGGGTGTGTGTGTGTGTGTGTGTGTGTGTGTGTGTGTGTGTGTGTGTGTGTGGGTGAGTGTGTGTGTGTGTGTGTGGGTGGGTGTGTGTGTGTGGGTGGGTGTGTGTGTGTGTCTGTGTGTGTGTGTGTGTGTGGGTGGGTGGGTGAGTGCCCAAGTAGCTAAACGTCTTCGGGCCCACAACAGCCGCAGTGGGCCCACGCACAGCGGTGCCCGGGCCCACTGCGGCCTTCGTGGGCATTATGACCCTTGCTTACTGGGTGGGGTGCCTTGGAGGCGGAGGAGGAGGGGGTGGGGACTGGATTTTTGTTGTTGTTTTTTTTACCTTCGTGGGTATGATGACCCTTGCTTACTGGGTGGGGTGTTTAGGAGGTGGAGGAGGAGGGGGTAGGGGCTTTTTTTTTTGGGGGGGGGGATGGGGTGGGGGTGGGGTGGGGGGCCTTCGTGGGCATGATGACCCCTTGCTTACTGGGTGGGTTGCCTTGGAGGCGGAGGAGGAGGGGGTGGGGGCTGTTTTATTTTATTTATTTTTGCCTTCATGGGCATGATGATCCTTGCTTACTGGGTGGGGTGCCTTGGATGCGAAGGAGGAAGGGGCGGGGGATGGTTTTATTTATTTTTTTTTGGGGGGGAGAGGGGGGGGGGGGGCGGCAAAACATTGTAATGCGTGATTGGCCTTTTTTTCGGTTTACAAGATTCGTGAAAGCAAATTTTTCATCCTCATGATTCGTGAGAAAAGAGTTCGTCGTGAGACCTGAAAGGCAAAAGTACTTTCTTCGTGATCCGTGAATACGTCCCAGTTATTCGAGAAGCGTGATAAGTTTGTTCTACTCAGAAATCCCCTCCACCCCCAACCACCCCCCCCCCTCCCCCTCACACAGACACACACGCACCCCTGGCCTCCCCGTCGTTTGATTTTCCGGACAATTCTGAAACCTGCCCCGCCATTCACCATCGAACATGCAGTCACAGCAAACAACCCCCCCCCCCCCCACCCTCTTTCCCATCTCCATCGTGAAACGTTAACGCTATTTGGGGGTGATTCGTGATCCGTGAACCGCATAATTCATCGTCGTGAATCTTTGAACCCACCCACCCCCTCTCACCCACCCCCATACTTGGAGAGGGTAAGGGAGAGGGGTGGAGTGGAAGATTGCTGTAGTGGAAGGTAACCATACGTTATCTTATTTTGATAATAACCAACTATATCTTAGCTTGTGTGATATGGATACAGGCCGAGAAAATGGGTCACAAAAGCGGGTCAGAGACTGAAAGACAAACCGTGTGCGTTGATCGATACGCGGTGAGCAAAGGTCCTCGGGCCGACGCCAGGCATAGCTGGCCCGCGCGCGACTGCGCGCGGGCCAGCTGCGCCCGGCGTCGGCTAAAGGACCTTTTACTCACCGGGCACCCAGAAAGGGATAACTGAATTGTTGCCAAAGTCACCGGACAAGAAGAGAAAGTGGGAAAATTAGGGTCATGACCTCAGTGTCATGTGACCTCACGTATCTTCTGTCCATTTGCAAAGACGCTTCCCCCTCCCACCCCCTCCCCACTCCCCCCACCCCGCCCCCCCCCCCCCCCCCGGAAGTGTGCCTGAGGCTGAGGACGTCGCTAAATGGGGGGAAGAATTCACAACAAGAGGCATACATTCCCAAGAGCCCCTGCATCAGCATGGGCTCATGGGAATCCTCTTGGAGATGAGAATGGAGACGGTTGAAGTACTACGAAGCACCAGACAAAGTAGACAGCCCTATCCTACGTGCATCAAACGCCATTCGCCAGCGAGGGACAAAGATCTTCATGAACCAGCGCAGGCATGAGGGGACTCACGAGGATCTATACCTCTTCTTGCCCAAAGTGTCCACAGTTCCTTAGCCCATGGAGATCAATCGGCGTCCGGCGTACACGATAGTGTTAAGACAGTACTGCATTTTCGTGAGTCCCGTACGGCAAAACAAAGCCTTCAAGAATGCGTGACAGGAGAAGAGGTGCACCTTTTTGTAGATGTGGCTTTGCAATAGATACTTTTAGTAATTCAGACAAAGCAGGAACAAGTAACGACGCAATCCGTTAATAAAAAGGGCGTATACCTTTCAATCCACTGAATTCGTCAGATCTGCGCATTTATTGTATTGTGATGATGATGATGATGATGATGATGTTAATGACGATGATACAGTAAACTTCAGATAAACCAAATTGCCATAGAACCCTATTTTTCTTGTCCTTAACTCCGAGGTTTGTTATATGCAAAGTAATTTACGCAGTAAAGTGCTGTCGGGACCTCTGAAAAATATATCCAACTTTTGTTCTATCAGACTTTCTTATAAGAGAGGATAACTGTAGTTGGCCTTAAAAATATACATAATAATAATAATAATAATAATAATAATAATAATAATAATAATAATAATAATAATAATAATAATAATAATTAGTATTATTATTATAATGTTCGACGTAGTAGTAGTATCATTAGTATATACTACTTACAGTTTTATACGACTGGTGTTAGTTATAAGCAGAGAAGACTTTAGTAGATCGTAATAATAATAATAATAATAATAATAATAATAATAGTAGTAGTAGTAGTAGCAGTAGTAGCAGTAGTAGTAGTAGTAGTAGTAGTAGTAGTAGTAGTATCATTATTATATTACTACTTCTACCACTACTACTACTACTGCTACTATCAATGCTGCTGCTGCTGTTGATATTTTTTATGAGTCAAGCGGAGAGAGGAGGAAGATACTACTTTCTTTAAAAAAAAAAACCCCACAAATGAAAACGTCTTCATTGAAGAAATGATGTCCTTTTTCCTAAAATAAGATCAGGACCTGAAACAAACAGATACGGAAACACAGACATAGGAAAAGGTCAGTATTGATGCGTCGTGCCAAGATCAAACGGAGGCAGGCTGTTTCTTCTCGCACATTCTACAGATTACAAGCTAGATTAATTTCTCAAAGCTGTAACAACATTAAACCACAGGACCTTCAACGTCAGTTCACAGAACAGATAGCAATGGGACGATTACTGGCAGCGAGAGGCCTAGATTCTCATGAGCCCCTGCAGTTGTAAGGGCTCATGAGCATCGATGCCTCTTGCAGATGGTGGGATCTGCATGCTGAAGGCTTATTCAGTCCAAAGTGGCGTAGGAGGAAGTATGATCTGATATGCAAGGCACTACGTCCCTGTGATCTGGCAGAGACCCGAACATATTAATTATATACTAGGGACCTACCTTACTTCTGTTATGATTTTTTTTTAAAAAATCAGCGGTCTACGGATCCAATCTCATTTTTCTAAAAGACGCCATAAGAAATTTCTGGTCTGAAGATGCTACAAAAAGTCAGCTGTGTGTAGGAGGCGCTAACTTCTACTGGCCTGAGTATGGTGTTCTCCCACTTTCTTGGAAGTGAAATTGTCGTTCAGCGACGAAATATTTTGAAATGATAAACCACAAGAGACATTACAATGTATTTGCCTACAGTTAGAACACTAAGCCCTAAGACCAAATGCCCAAAGTATCAATGTTATCAATCTGAAAGACAGATCGACCGTGACGGTTCAAGGGTGGTGCCAGAAAAGCTTGGCGCCGAGAGGCGCCAAGCTTTTCTGGCACTACCCTTGAACTGTTCGTATTTTGTTGCCGTCAGTGTGTCATGACAAGGACTCAGTGGGTTTAAATGGTTTTAACCCCTTCACTGCCAGTGGATGCAGACAAAGTTATGAAATCATTGTAAATTTAGTGTCAAAGATTCTCAGGCGCCAAAGGAACATGGCTAAAACTTGATTTCGGCAAAAGGCATAGAATGTCATCATCCCTCTCAGTAGCGGGGGCTCATGCGGATCTATATCTCTTGCAGTTGGATCGTGTTCACTGTTTCTCGGGCAATGAAGGGTCTAAGTTAAGACGGGATCCGATGCTTCACGAGGCCGGCCTTATCTGGCCCGAACTCCTCGAAATCTCTTCCTACGACAAGACACCATCCCAAGGCCTAGAAGGAAAGCCATAACAGAGGTCGAAGTAATGACTTACAAGCCAGGGCAAGATTGTAGGGTATGAAATGGTCACGCGGCACAGTTAAATTACTCCCATGGTCCGGGACAGGGCCATCGATCGCGCGCCGGAGAATTCAGACGAACCTTGTATAGACTGCACTTCCGAAGACTCTCTACCCTCTCCTCCCCCACACCCCTCCCCATCCCTTCTTTTGAACCCCCACCCATCTTCCTCCATCCCCTCGCCCCACATGCACACATACACTCACACTCCACGTAAAGAACAAAGTTAACCCATTAAGTCCTCAGGACAAAATTATCAAAGTTTGCAGACATCCTCTGTGGTCTGCTTCACTGTTCTGGTGAATATCTACCATGATAATTCAAGGGTGGTGTCAGAATAACTTGACGCCTAAAGGTGACAAGCTATTCTGACACCGCACTTGAACTATCATGGTCGATCAACATCCTGTCGTAGCACGTCAGGGCTTTATAGGTTATGCCCCTCATTGCCGAAACACCAGTTACTTATTCGAATTAAACGTGGAGCAGAGAGACTGGAACACGACAAGCAAAGACCCAAATGCAACAGAGGTTACATGAAGTAGGTCAAATATTGCACCGACTTCACACATTCAGTGGATTCATCCAGGCCGCTGCATCTGCAAGAGAAGCATATTCTAATAAGTCCCTGCAGACGCAGTAGCTCATGTAGAAATATTTGTTTCTTTCTCGCAAGAAGTTACCACATTGACATCCGCAGTTTGAGGAACCTATCCGGTACTAACAGTACGACTGCTTCGAGGAAGCATGCCGCAGTGATCGGGGCAAATCTAGCGAAAGGGTCCTTAGACCTCCCTATAGGGGGGCACGCCCCACTGCTTTATCTCACAATAGCGGGGATCTATATAATGCCCTTGACGTGATTCTTATTTAGGAATAACTCCTATTCAGGATGAAATCTGAACTGTTTGACTGTTGGTAGCGGTTTTTGTCACGATGATTCCTGCTGTACTCATCTCGACGAAAACCTCTACCGACAGCCGAAATGTTCACCCATTTTGGATTGACCATGATAATTCAAGGGTAGTGCCAGATAAGCTTGGCGCCGAAAGGTGCCAAGCTAATCTGGCACTACCCTTGAATTACCGCGGTAGATCACCTCCTGCAACTGCTACACAGTCGTTAAGTCATCTCCGAAATTTGAAGATGCGGCCTCATGAGGATCTATGCGTCTATGCCTGCAGTTGGGTAGTCTAGCAGCATCTCTTTATCAGGAAAGCACGTGCGAGAATCTGAGAGAGAGGCAAGAACTGTGTCCGTCCCGATGATGAAGCTGTTGCCACAATTTCTTGCGTTCGGCGTCAAATGAATGTGTGCGAAGATGACAGAATGATTAACCCGTTCAGTGCTCGTTGACGGAAACTGTGTTTCTGCTGCTTTCGTCAATTCAACATCAGCAAGCACTAGCTGTCCTAGGAGCATGGATTCAAAGTGGTGTCAGCAAGAGGAATAGATCCTCATGAGCCCCCGCAACTGCGGGGGCTCATGAGGGTCTATTGCCTCTTGCAGTTGTGATGCTCAAATTTTCTCGGGACTGAACGGGTAAGGAATTTCGACTCTTACTTTAATGCGAAGTAATACAAAGGAAACATGCAAGAAAATTACCGTCAGTCATGATTAAGTGGTCTCTTTTATAATCTAATTTAAATTTTTATGATTTTAATGTAATAATAGTTTAAGTGTTCTTACCTTAATTTAATTGTGTTAAATTGAATAATTAATGAATTGAGTTTAATTCAATTCAATCAAATTTAATTCAGTATAATGTTCAATTTTTCAATGTACTTTATTTGAAAGGGGCATGCACATGCAGCTTCTAATAACAAATTGTGGAAAGCAATGGAAGTCTGGGGTTTTTTTTGTGTGTGTTTGCTTGTTTGTTTTGTTTGCTTACTGTTCTTTAAAGATGTAATATTGTTTATCTCTTTTGTCTTTTATTGATCTCTTTAAAATGACCACAAGGCAATCATTTTTTTTTTGTATAATAAAGATGTATGAATCTGAATCTTCTACCTATTGACACTTTTTACTTAGAACTTATACAATAAATGACTTCAGTGCACTGCTAGAAATTCTCCAAAACCACTTTGATTTGTTTTGTTTTGTTTACGCAGAGCGAAGCAAGAATTCATGTGTACTCTGAAAAGAAATTCAGAAATGCTAGCATAAAACTAAATTAGGATGTAAATGGCTGCAGCCTGACGCTTTTGATTCTATAACAGGCTTCCTTAGAGCGACATGTCTACAAAAAAAATCATATTATCGCTCAAAGAACTCTACGCATTTACACAGTGTCTCCCATACCTTAACCCATATCATACTGAGGCTAAAAGCGTCAAATTTGTACACTGCCATAATCAAGCTACATTATAGTACTCACAGATAATGATATACACCAGTGGCTTTAGTTCAAGGGTGGTACCAGAATAGCTTGGCGCCTAGAGGCGCCAAGCTATTCCGGCACTACCCTTGAACTATTTTAGTCGAACATATTTCACTCACTAGGTGTATTCCGAATGATATGGGTTAAGAAAAAGAGCTGTAGACTACGTGTAGATCAGACGTTATAAACTTGCCGGGTTTCCCAAACCTTATTCTCCATTACCCTGGATAAAGCAATACAAATACAATCTACTTCGCTTATAACAAGGTCGGTTATTACAAAACTCGGATAAAGCAACACTTTTTCAGAGGTCTCCATTGAATTCTGATTGTGTACAATTATACTGACGAGCAAAAGAAATGTGACATTGTTTTGTGGAATCATCGGAAACACTAAAATGTCGCATTCCTTTTGCTCGTCAGTATGCTTTGCTTCTAACAAATTTCGGATATAGCGATAAGAAAAAATGGATCCCCTGGTGTTTCCTAATATCCGAAGTTTACTGAGAAATTAAAAATGTAGAACCTGGAGCTATCGTCCTCCGACCCTCTTCTGTCAGTATTCTCTAGTATTTGGTTTTGGTTACTGAGTTCGGGGTTTAACGTCGACGGCACCGAAGTGATAATGGACGGCCCTGACGGGCGGGTTACGGGGACAGGAAAATGTATTGCCTATGGAGTATTCTGTATTTGGCCTGACAGGATTAACCCCTTCCCTGCCACGGTACGTATATTGTATTTCTGAACTCTTTGTTCATTCAACGACCAAAATTCACAACCTAACATGGATACAAAATGGGTTTCAGCAAGAGACAGATATCCTCATGAGCCCCCGCTTTGCGGGTGCCCATGAGGATCTATGTCTCTTGCAGGTGGATGTCGTTCAAGGGGTTAATGAAAGTGAGCGTAGTTTTCAGCATCTTGTCCCTGACGTGACGCAAATGGCGCTGAAAGGGTCTGCGTGTTTATACAGGACGCGAGTACGTGCCGATTACAAGACTACATCAGCTCTCTTGATGGGACCAACATGCTTCTTATTCTACAGTCACGCGCGCTTCGGCCAGGCGACATCCAGGAGCAAGAGACACAGATCCTCATGAGCCACCGCGTCAAGCGGGGGCTCATGAGGATCTGAACCTTTTGCTGTCCTGCGAAAGCTCATGCAGATTTATGCGGCGTCTGATGAGGAGCTACTACTCTTGGTGGCTGCAAAGGCCCATTAGACTTAGTTGCTTATAACCTACAGTTCAGTTCGATCAAGATGATGATGATAATAATAATAATAATAATAATAATAATAATAATAATAATAATAATAATAATAATAATAAAGCACAAACTCCCTGCAGTGCAGGCTCTAAGCGCTGTACAATGCAAATCAAAATGATAAACTAAACACAAATCAATAGACAGCGGCAGCACAAAATACAATTATGACAATACGATTTCAAAAATTAACAGCACATAAATACACCCAAGAACAAACAACCATCGCGACATGAACTAGGTCATCAAGCTGTTACTGTGAAACAGGAAAGAGACTGTAATTTGGTAAGACAGAGCAGTAAGATTGGAAAAAGATGTGTTTTAAGCTTATTTTTGAAAGAAATGACTGTGGTGGCATCACGAATGTGCTTTGGAAGAGAATTCCAAATGACTGGGGCCTGGAAACACCAAAAGACCGTTGACCAAAGGACTTTGTATTTATTTTCGGTATTTTCAAAGTTTTAAACTGATAGAACGTAAGGTGCGGGAAGCTTAAGTAGTTTACATACTGGAAAGGTAGGGAGGCAGTGCACCATCGAAATGACGGAAGGCGAAAAATGGGATCTCTGCGTTCGGAAAGACCCATACGCGCTCCACTCCACCCATGAGAAGTCTTCCCAGCGTTCCTTTCGATATATTACCAAATTGGTCTGGTCTACTATGGATCTCTCATGTCCTTTTAAGTCTGCTCAATGGCCTTAGTTGCCTGCTCGGCGTTAAACCCAAATAACTAACTAACTAACAAATTAAGTCTGCTCAGCGTTCGCTGCCTTTCGAGATCGATTGTGTGGTGCCCTTGGCCCTGTTCCTGGAAATACTTCCTCGACTTTTTCACCACGTCTAACACGCACACAGCTACACTGGATCCACTACTAGAATGACTTGCGCGGCCATTGTTGTGAACAAGATTCAGTCAAAAAACCGGTCGGTAATTCTACTGAAACTGTTGTTTAAATATAATCGGCTGAAATTATGTTTGATAAAACTGGACACTTTGTTTCAAATTACCGACAAATTACTTTGATTATATAATATCGTTTATAGCAAGTTTCTGTCGTGCGTTTTCAATTGAAGCATATTACGATACTGACGTATGAGGGGTTTATATATAACTTAACATTTTCGTTCAATTATACCAGCCTGCATATCTCAGTGGTGAGCGCACCGGGTCGGCGATCAAAAGGTCATGGGTTCGATCCCTGGCACCGCCCGAGGACAAATGTTCAGAAAGGTCTTTACTGTTAAAGGGCAATGGCAGAAGAAAAAATACCTCTGATATAGATGTTCATGGGGTCTTAACTGCTCTATGTAAATTGGGTCATATCAATTTGGGATAAATGTAAATACACATAGCCCAGGGATAAATTAACGGTGAGAAGCAGGGCCAGTAGGAAGGGGGATTAGAGGCAGGGCAAAAATCTGCGAGGGGAGATTAGAAGTAAGACATATTAGGGCAAAGTAGGGTGGGGTTTTAGAGGCACCACAGATTACAGGTAGGGCCAATAGAGAGGGGGATTAGAGGTAGGGCCAATAACAGGGGAGTTAGAGACGGGGCCACTAGGGAGGGGTGATTACAGGCAGGGGCAATTGGGGAGGGGGATTAGGGGCTGGACTAACCAGGGAGAGGAAGATTAGAGGGGAGGATTACAGCAGGAGTTAAAAGAGAGAGAACTATGCTCCAGCATAAATAGGCAGTGCGAGACTATGATCCGGTTTATAACTCTTAAACGTTCGTGCAAATTGTATGCATTTTTGACAGCGCAACAGGTAAATGGTTAAAAATACACAAAACTAGTGCAAGTGTTAACATATTATAGACATATTATATATCAGTTGAAAGCAAATTGAATTTTCTTTCAAACAGGCACACTAACAACAAGAAATAATTACACTGTAAATCATGAAGAAGGGTTCAATGTCTAAATTTTATTTTTATTTTACCGCAAAATATTAAACATTCAATAGTCGCAAAGAAGATTTTTTTTTTATTACTGTACAACAGGCACTAAAAGAAGTTAATTCTGAAAGCCACTACAATTCCTGACAAAACAAGCCCAAGTATGTTAAAATTGCTGTATAAATGTATGTTCTATCCTCATGAAGACAAAGTGACTGAAATACGTAAACGTAGCACAAAATGAAAACAATGAAAGTAGCTCACAAGAATGAACTGCTATGAACAACATAAACAGACTGTTCACTATTTATATTTCTTTTTGTTTGCAACCATGGAATTCAGCTGTGTTCAAAAAGCCACATGTTTCTACATTTATACACATAATTTGTTTATAAATCAATGCTTAGCTTGCAGTGAAAATATTTGCAGGTGAAAATTCCAAAGTACAAATACACTTTACACAGCATCTACAGGTGAGCTTGAAGAAGGCAGTTTCTCTTGTTTGTAAAACACAAAGATTTATCACACACAGAACATTTCACATGTGTTTTTCTTTCAACTTTTTTCACTGGAATAACATAATCTACAATTTTTTGCCTTTTCCATCATCACCGGCTGCATTGCGTGGTTAGGCGGTGGCCGTGGCACTGGAGTAGGTGCCCGGCTGTTAGTCTTCTTGAACAGAGGCACATCACTATTTTCATCTATTCCAGCAAGTTCTCTAATTAATTCCTCAGTGAATTTCAGCTGATTGAACTTTTTTTGCCTTTGTAACTCTGGAATATCAGGGTTTTTCCGTCGAAAATCATTAAAAAGTATGTAGGAATTTACTCGCGCAATGTCAAGAAAATGAAAAAACAAGGTTTTCCAGTACCTGTGAGTTTTTCTCAGAGTTTTATATTTACCAATTAACTGGTCACTTTTATCCACCCCACCCATATATTTATTATAACTATCTACAAGTTTGGGTTGACACACTTTTATTGCCCTAAAGGCACCATTTACTTTATTACGCCGCTGTACGTACTTATAACTACTGCCATTCTCATGCATGGTGCTAACAAATGTGACAGGCTTATTATCAAGCCATTGTAAATATAATAAATTTCCCTCCCTCAACCATCTCACAGAGCCTCTAGTATTCTTGGAAAAGGATTTTGTATCCTTGAATAATGGTGGTATGCCTTTACGACTGGCAATGGCAGTGCCGCACGCAAGAACACCATTAGCTAATAAATCTTTCATTAGTGCTACACCTGTATAAAAGTTATCAAAAAAATACATGATAACCTTGTTTGAAAACACTTTTACACAGCTTCATAACAACATCATAAGCCAGACCAAAGTGTGACTTTTCAGTGCTTTTTCCAGTATATACATCAAAATCATAAGTATAGCCATTAGAAGAATCTGCTAAAATCCACAACTTCATTCCCCACCTTGTGGGCTTATCCTTCACAAACTGCCTGAATGTGAATCTACCACGGTTTCTTACCATTCTCTCATCTACAGACATATTCATATACGGTTGATAAAGTTTCTTGCACTTGGCCTTGATGTAGTCATGAAGAAGGCGTACCTTACACAGTTTATCACTCACATTGTTCTCGGTAGCAGCATTGCACACTTTCACAAAGGCCTGAAGGGCCTTGAAACGAGCATAACTCATAAATTTCCTTGCCCACAGTCCATGGTACAGAGCAGTGGTCGACCAGTATGCAGCTTCATTTGGAGCTTTCACAATGGCCATGTACATAAGCAACGCAAAGTATACATACAGTTCATCTGTGGTGACGTCTTTCCAGCCTTGATAGATAGTAGGCTGATCAGGCCCATGCATCCTTGCGTAGTCGTTAGTCCACTCACAGATGCGGGTAATGATGTCCAGGGTGAAGAAGAGTTTGAAGAAGCAGGCAGGTGTCACGTATCTCCTCACATCGTCCCTTGTGCGGCAGTCAGGTAGCTGTATGCCAGGTGTTTTGTAAGGTCTGAACTTGGGCATGGGGTCAGTAGGGCCAGGATCCAGATTCCCATAGCTCCAGGCACTGCAAACACAAAGTATGGAATGCAATAAATACAAAGCATGTATTGTTTTGTTGATATTATGCATGTAACCATGATCAGAAGCGATGACAGCTTCCCTCTCACACTGACACCAGTGGCAGACATAATGTAAACAAAGCAGACAGCCTCCTAGTTACCTCAGTATACGCTAAAATATTAATGAAAACTTGAGCAAAAAGAGATGAACCCACATAAAAGGTGTACAGATATACTATTCCTGCCATAATTTAGACGTCGTTGTTATTATTGATGTTTTTTTAGCGCAACTTTTGCTTCGTAAACACAAGAATGACATATCTAAAAAGAGACACAAGGAAGTCTGTACCTGTCATGTGGAACACGGCGATTTCCAAAGCCATTCCTCCCCAAGGTTTTGTCTGCACCATCAGAATTATCCAAGGATACATCAGTGGAGTAATCCGTTCCGTTTTCACTCTCCTCTGAACTCATGATAGCGAGAAATCGACGAAAGAAATGCGCACAAAAAGATCGCAACTCAAACAAGATGGCGAAGAATTTGCAGAGAGCAAGTACGTGATAGGATGCGAATTTATTTTATTTTATTTTAATATATTTCGTATTTTTACAGCATGGAGTCATTCAAACATTAATGTGAACCCTATACAACTAATAAAATTAGTGAAATAAAAAAAAAGACGATTCTAAATTTTTCATAGCAGTGGAAAATTCCACTGTGAAAGCATCGATGGAATTCCATCGATGTCAAGGGAGGCAAACGTTTAAGTTAAATGGAGAGGGGGGGGGGGGTGTAGAGACTACGCTCGCTATTAATGGCGGTAGGGGGTTTGAAAAGAAGGATGGTTTGGTTAAATGTTTAAATACAATTTTGTCAATGAAGGGGCTGAACCGGGGTATCAGGAGTGATATAAAGTAGAGGAGTTTAAATATGTTCATTTCGCGGCGAAAGACTGCGTGTGTGCGGACGACACGTGGCATGAAGCAGCGTACTCCTTTTTTTACCCGCTCTGTTTCTCGGCAGGTGTACAGTTGTTATTGTTGTTTTTTAACCTTGCCTTTGTAAAAAACAACAGCAACGTGACTGGTCGTGGTACGCGAGAATGAAAACAAACATGTCTGTAGTTAGTCTATATAACACTCTCCTGCAAGATATGGATCGACGATGTCAGAAGATAGTTCAAGGGTGATGCAAGAATGCAGCGTACTGAATGAAGAGTACTGCGTCAATATCTGCGTGGTGAAGGAGTTGCTTCTTTTACGTCACCGCCACTGTCTGACTTTCATCAGAAGTCAAGATTTTTTACTTTTTAAATATTTGTTTCTGTAACAAAAATATACTGAAGAAGTTGAAAGGTACAAGCTGGCTAACAAACTCTTTCAATGTATTTATCCAAACTTATCAAGTAAATACGACAAAAATTACGGACACTAATCTGGATCAACAGTCTTTCCATAAACGGCCTCTTACATCTTCAATGAGGCATCCAATTACAATATGCTCGAAAGTTGTCAAAGCCAACTCTCGAATAAAGTATTTCGCTGAGTTTCAAGCTTGTGCGTACAGAAATATCGGAGATTCTCGTGTTTACATACATACGCACACTCATACACACACACATACATACGCACATACGACGCTTCGCGCAAAATGTACGTTCAGCAGCGATGTTATCATAATCAGACATAACGCAATTTGTATCTTCTTACTTTAGAGGTTAAGGCCTGCTCGCCTTTGACATCATGGACGTGCTATTGAATTCGCTTCACCGCGCTACCTATCATAAGAAGTCTCTTCTATAAATAGAAGGGACTTAATTCATTCTGCCCGCGACACACCACAGCAAGATATGGCTCGACCATGATAGCCCAAAGGTGGTGGCAGAATAGCTTGCGCCTACAGGCGCCAAGCTATTCTGCCACCACCCTTGAACTGTCATGGTCGATCTGTCTCCTGATCTGCAATGCAGTCCCCAAAGGATAACTCCAAAATGTAGGTATTTCGTATCTCGCGCTCAATGAGTTAACACTAGTGAGAAAAGTGACTAACTGTATACGTATACAACACTTCTCCAAAATGTGGGCACAATGAGTTAAAAACTAGCAATATATGCTGTTCGTTCTGCCGCGACTTGCGAATAGTGCAGTTGTGAAAATAATCTTCTGACCTCTCTTCCATACTTCTGCTATGTCTTCCATATGACGCCAACACATAATTATCGATGCTATGATGTTTTCTGACCCACAGTCGACGTATCTACTAAGTATTTAAATTTCCAAGGTCGAGAACTCTTGACGTCTGCTTTATTTTTGACTCTTTCATTGAAGTTACTTCCCTTGGCTAAAGTCATATTCCTGTAAACACACATCAGCTTTCGGTGGTTTCAAATTGAAAGTGTGTCTTGACTTCGTAGACACTGTCGCTGTTCAAAAACGTGACGTACTTTTTGCTAGGGGCTATAGCTTGGGGCCAAGCTAACCTTGAACTATCATCCGGGTCCTGCAGTGTAATGTAGTCCATAGTGGACAAGTCTTAAATCTGGCTATATTTGTTTTAAGCCTCAGTGAATTAATCCCTTACCCTGACAACGGACAATCTAAAATAATTATGTGTTTACTGAACGACCAAAAGCCGCAACTGTCCAAAGAATGTGGACACAAAGTGGTCTTAGCAAGAGACGTAGATCCTTATGAGCCCCCGTAGTCGCTGGGCTCATGAGTATCTCAGTATACCTCTTGCATTTAGATCGCGTTCACATTTCTCGACAGTGAAAGGGTTAATGGGTGTCAATAAACTAAACAAGACCTCCGAGTAAATGAGGCTCGGTCTGAGGTCTGCTCGTTGTCCACTTGCTTGTTACTGGGTACCTAATTACCAATTACCACCACCAGTGATCTTTCCTTGCTGCGGACCGCGACACCTGGAACTCCACCATTCACAAGGCAGCCGTCTCCTTTGAGGACTATCGCAGAGCTAGCCTTAAGGACAAGCGGCTCAGGAGAAGAGAAAAAAAAAAAAAAAAAAAAAAACAGAGACGCCGCAACTCAGAACCCTGACCAGACCTCCACCTGCAACCACTGCGGTCGAACCTGGCTGTCCCGGATTGGCCTCCACAGCCACGAGCGTGCCTGCAGACGACGCGGACAACCCTTGTAGAATCTTCGTTTGCGAAGTCAAGCCAAGAGAGAATTACCAATGTGCATCAATACCTACCAATCAGATATGTAAAAGGGTTAGATTCTTTATAAAGGGTTTCTAATGAGTAAATAGATGGATGGATGGGTGGATGAATGGATGGATGGATAAATAAATAATATAAATAATAACTAACTACTAAATAAATAAATACTAAATACAAATTTAAAAATAACTCTTAGAAATGACAATAAATTGTGTTGAACTGAATTGTCCTTGTAACCCAATCAGCCCTGACGCACTACAGCAGGAGATGGGTCGACCATGATAATTCAAGGGTTGCGCCTGTCGGGGCCAAGCTAATCTGGCACTGCCCTTGAATTATCATGGTCGATCAATCTCCTGCAACTGGTGCATAGTCATTAGTTGACATTTCCAAAATTTGGGAAATACGGCCGTCGGGCTGAACGCGTTAAGTGCGTTTCTTTCATTGTGAGTTAATTTGCATTTTAAACGCTGGGCAGTCGCCATTTTGGTGTGGATTTGTATGAGGGGTTTATCTCTGCCTAGTGAAAACGACGGACGGCAAGTCGATTTCTGTGTATTGCATCGAAAGGTCTTGCTTTTTACAAAATTGCACTTCTCGTCTTTTCCCTCCACAAGGCAAAAGTCTAAGCTTCTCGTCGATAAAATGGGTCTAGCACGGAGGCTGAGAGGGTTACGTCAAATAATGAGATTCTTGCGTGCGCTCTGTCTAGACACGGCGACAAAAGCTTCACCCTTTGGTTGTCGGTAGCGAGTTTGGTCGAGATGATTCCGTCACCAAACACGCTACCGACAGCCAAAGGGTTAAAGTTTGCTGGGGTCAAAGCTGTCCTGAAAGTGATCGATAAGGATGTCAAACCGCTGCCATCCAAACTGTCAAGTGAAACATTTTGTGTAAACACAGCCAACAAAAGGTTGTTATGCAAAGGTAAAGTTGTGTTGAACAATCGCAGCTTTGTACTTGCACGGGGGTCTGTGATTTTGAAGCCTTATGGCCGAGAGGAGTAAGGCTCAGCATCAAGACCAGCACATCTTTGATAATGAAGCCGGTTTAAAACTGTATTAGAAAAACTGCGGTTTTCTGGAAACACATAATAAACACCTAATCAACGCGTGTGCACTTTATACACCAGATACGCTGAAATTAATCACTGGAAAATAACTAATTTAAGGAGCCACGCATCAATATCAGCGGTAATGTAGTGTAGCGTTGTCGCTGACGGAGTTTCTGTTGGCTTGGCGGGAATGTAACCTGGTATTAGTCTATGGGTGATCTGATCGTTTAGCATCCAGTTTGAGCTTAACACTTAACGGGGAATTCGAGAAGAAAGAATCAAACAAACAAACATACAAGGGGGATATACATTGTGAAAGATTTGAATTTTACATCTTTTGCTAAATAAGAAGAACGTTTTCACACATCACGAACATCTTCTTTTAGCTTTCACCTTTAACGGCTATCACTTCTTTCACGTATGACGAGGATAAAAATAACTGCAAACACGAATCACAAGAACCGAAAAAGATCATTCACGCATAACGATTTTCGACATATCCTCCTCCTCTCACCCCACCCCAACCCCCTCCATCCTCAAGAAAACTCCAGTGATTGCCTTGTGCGTGTGTCTGTGTGTTGCAGAGATCCGCAAGCCTGATCAATGGGTCTACTAGACCGGGAAACTCCCCAGAGATGATGGCTTGATGGATGGACGGAATAATCATATCAGAAAGGAGAGAGGCCTGATATTGATACCTCCAACTGCTATGCAGGAAAGCTTCAAAAGGTCAAACACATCCACACAGACCCACACTCGAGCCTTTGTCACTACCTAAAAATGAGGATGGCAATTGTGTAGCCTAACTTTGCGACATTTTGCCTATAATTATTCACGTTTGTGGGGTCTTGCGGCCGAGAGATTTAACTCATTCAGCCCGGCGGCCGTATTCCCCAAATTTTGGAGGCGTCATCTAACGACTATGTTGCAGGAGATGGATCGACCATGATAATTCAAGGGCAGTGCCAGATTTGCTTGTCGCCGACAGGCGCCAAGCTAATCTGGCACTACCCTTGAATTATCATGGTCGATCCATCTCATGCTGTAGTGCGTCAGGGCTGAATGGGTTAAGGCACGCAGTCCATGCAGCATTTCCTGCGTCTTTCAAGAGGCATAGATGCGCATGAGCCGCAGGGGCGCTTGCGCATCTTTGCCTCTTGAAAGACGTAGGAGGTGATTGGCGTATGGGCTCACCATCATCGTGAGAATAGGCTTGGGCAAAATGTAACTGCGTTGGTGCAAGTGATCGCAGAATGCGTTGCTTGAAACCACTGCACTCTGACAGACATTGACGTGAAGAACACAGATGTAAGTGTACCCAAAATTGTGCATAAAGGACATAGGACTAACAAGAAACAGAAATCCTCATGAGGGTTTATGTCTCTTGCGGCTAAGTAGCGTCCGCCTTACCCCGGCAGTTCAGGTTTAAGCAAGATGACGCACTGTGATTATGACAGTCATTAATAGGGACGATCTCGAATGTCAGAAAGAGACAGATTCTCATGAGTCCCTTGTGAATGACTGGCCCATGAGGATATATGCCTCTGCACAGATTTTACGGGATCGCTGGGAGACCACAAAATCAAGCCAGAAAAAGGAAGCACGCGCGATTACATTCTGCTTATCGCTACTTGAACAAATTACAAATATCTGCAAAAGGCATAGATACTCAGGTGCGCACATATATGCGGGGGTTCCTGAGGATCTATGCCTCTTGTTGACCTTGTGTTACATATGCTCTGTCATAGGGGGCGGGAAGCTCGTCATGATTTCACAAGATAAGAGGGAATTGGAAGATAGCGAGACACTTTCCGCTCAAATGGGTGTGAGCGAAGGCCAAACACATAACAAATCAAACCGCACAAATCGGGTACTCACGACTGCCTTTGATGATCGTAACTGGGAACATTCATGCAAGCGCAAATCTTGATTATTATTTTTTTTTTTCTGTTTATGTCGTACTTTTTCCCTTTTCACGCGTTTTATTTCTCGGACTCCACCTTCATTGATGTATTCATTTATTCACTTATTCGTTTATTTATTTATTTATTTATTTATTTTGTTAGGGGGGATAAGGGTAGTGTAAGTTGACGGCGTGAAAGTGGAATAGGGGGATCGAGTGGGAGTATATACAGAATACGCACACAGCTGTACAACGTGAAATAATCAGCTTGTTATAGCATACTTTCCTTCTGCCAATGAAGATAAGTAGCGGCTAATCTCTCTGTTTGTTTGTCTATTTTGACAAAGGGTATTTACCCGAAATATTAATAAATTGTGTTGTACCCGTCTTTTCTAAGCGCGTTTCTTTCTCCGTTGGGTACTTCTATACTTTCGGCGGCAACGTAAGATAAACTCTTAGCGTGTCGGTAGCGGTTTTAGTTGCTAAAACCGCTACCGACGCGCAAAAAGTTAAGAAAAGCCACATTTCTTATTTATTTTAATCTCATACCAAAACGAAATAAATGTGTTTGTTCGTTCACTTCGTCATCCCTTCCTTTGTTCGTTCGTTCGTTCGTTGTTTCTTTAGACATTCATTTATTTGTTCGTTCTTTCGTTCGCTGATTAATTCGTTCGTTCAGTCTTTTGTCTGTTCGTCCGTCGATTACATTGTTTGATTGGTTTTCTTTTCTCTCGGATTCCCTGTAATTCCTTAACTCATTCAGCCCGACCGCCGTATTTCACAAATTTGGGAGGCGTCATCGAATGACTATGCACAGTTGCAGGAGATGGATCGACCATGATAATTCAAGGGCAGTGCCAGATTAGCTTGGCGCCGACAGGCGCCAAGCTAATCTGGCACTACCCTTGAATTATCATGGTCGACCCATCTCCTGCTGTATTGCGCCAGGGCTATATGGTTAAACTCGAACAAAATGCTGTGGGCAGTCACATATTGACTAACAGTGAGTTATTTCATTCAACGTGCCCCGCATCGATAGCTGCGGAAATGTCGCCGGCAACGCTATACAACACTTTCGCAGTCTTAATGCCGGGCGCACTGAACGGGATAAAGAATCTGAAAATTAAACATCACGTCAAAGCCAACAAAACTTCCATCATTACGTCCGTCATTTCCACAGACCACAGACAAAGAAAGATCCTATCTTTAGACGAGTCTCTTTTTTGTTGAAATTTCGCATCGACTCTTACTTTGCATCAAAGTAAATCATTATCCCTATTTCCAGCATACACTCTTTGTCCCTATGACCTGAAAACCTAAGAACAGTTCTCTCCTCAAAAGAGAAAGTACTGACGAAAAAAGAAACGAAAAATCGATCGCGAAAAAAAACGCCAAGGGAATTCAATCACACACAGGAAT
Source organism: Semisulcospira habei (assembly GCA_036245525.1). Taxonomy (NCBI): domain Eukaryota; kingdom Metazoa; phylum Mollusca; class Gastropoda; family Semisulcospiridae; genus Semisulcospira; species Semisulcospira habei. Next base: position 16,152,128 of record BTPG01000005.1, read on the forward strand.
AAAGCACGGCTGTCTGCTGCTGAAAAGAGAAGAATTGCTTTTTCCTGAGCTACACGCCAGTTGGCAAAAGGTCATCGGGCCGACGTCGGCCGCAGTTGGCCCGCGCACGACAGTCAGAGGGCCGACTTCGGCCATATGAATTTTGGGGGAACTACACACCTCCTGGAGCCTTTCCGTACAGACCGCAAAAGTCTGAGGACTCTCTCGCTGGGGCTTGGCTGACCGGCATACAGTGCAAGGGCGGTGCTTGATTAGCTCGGCTCCTTGACAGGCGCAAAGCTAATTTAGCACTACCCTTGAGTTATGACGCCCGATCAACATCTCCTTTGGCTGATGCAGGCACCGTCTTTGAGCAATCACTTCAAGCTATTGCGGTTTAAATAAAATGGCATCTCCCTCCCCCCCCCCCCTGAACTGTGCGTCAAAAAAGAAGGTTAACCCTTTGGGTGTTGGTAGCGATTCTGGTGGAGATGATTCCTGCAACCTCGACCAAAAAACGCTACCGACCCCTAAGGGGTTAAAAAGGGAATACGCTTTTCAAATATACGGGTCTGCAATGCAATGCAAATAAATCGATCCGTGGTTATGGTAACCTTTATCGGAACAGTATAAAAACTGAAATACGTTCTACCGAAGTCAAAAGTAAATACACTCTACTTCGCTTATAACAAAGATCGAGTATATAGCAAAACCCGGAAACAGCAACACTTTTTAAGAGGCTCCTACAACGCTCTTTCTATGTACAGTCTGCTCCGCTTATAACACATTCGGATATTACCTATTCAGCCCTGACGCACTACAGCAGGAGATGGGACGACTATGATAATTCAAGGGCAGTGCCAGATTAGCTTGGCGCCGATAGGCGCCAAGCTAATCTGGCACTGCCCTTGAATTATCATGGTCGATCTGCCTCCTGCACTGGTGCATAGCCATTAGATGACGCCTCCAAAATGTGGGAAATACGGCCGTCGGCCTGAATGAGATAAGAACATTTTTTTCCAAGGTCCCGACTGCATTCTTTCTATGTAAATTATTTCGCTAATAACAAACTTCGGGTATAACAACACGAAAAGTTATGTCCCCTGGCGATTCGTTATATCCGACGTTATCTCATTCGAGACGTGCCGCTTCCGGATACGCGGCTTATGCGCGATATAGATAAAATTTGCTTGACTCGACTCAACACTGATGTTAATCAATAAATGAATGGCTGGAAACTATAATCGCATCTAAATGAAGACTATCAACATGGGCCAAAACCTTCACGGAAACCTCCGAGAGACCTTGTAATATCAAAGAAATGTACTGTTCCCGAGAAAATCACCCTACTACCCTTTCAAACCGTCGATTGACGAGATGAATTCCTTTCCTCAGCAATCAGCCCCAAATACCGGAATATGACTCCAGTGTACTGACTCGGCCAAAGAACCGGAACATGACTGTAACCGCTTAACTGCCGGGGCAAGGCGAACGCTACCCATCTGCAAGAGACATAAGAGACATTCGCGGGGGCTCATGAGGATTAATGTCTCTTGTTAGTCCTGTGTTCTGTATGCCCAATTTTGGTCCTCGTTGCATTGTAAGATTAGTGGGAAACGGTGGGGTGGCGGAGTAGGCCTGTATGTTAATGAACGGTGGTGTAGCAAGTCAAGCGTAATGGTTAGGAAACAGCTTACAACACGTGATGTAGACTTATTGTCAGTTTCACTCAGACCCCGTTATCTCCCCCGTGAGTTTGGTCAGATTTTTGTAACGGTCATCTACACCGCCCCTCACTCCAACCCCTCCCACGCCTCAGCCCAGATAGCAGATGTGATTAGAGAGTTACAGCTTATCTCCCCTGACGCCCCCAACTTTATTGCAGGTGACTTTAACGACTGTGACTTACGCACGAGCTTACCGACTTTTCACCAGTACGTGACTGTCCCCACTCGTAAGAACAAGACGTTAGATTTAGTGTATGGAAACGTCCCCAATGCATACCGATCGTTCGTCCTCCCTCCCGTAGGTAACTCTGACCACAATACTGTGTTTCTTGTCCCATCATACAAACCCAAAATCCAGACAGAGCCCATAGTGAAGAAGTTAGTTAAGGTGTGGTCTAAGGATAGTGTAGAACAGTTGCAGGGGTGTTTTGAGTGTACAGATTGGGACGTGTTTCTTGATTCTAGTGTCAGTGTAGACGAAGCTACTGAAGTAACTTCTGACTATGTGAATTTCTGTAAAGATATGATTATTCCAACAACAAACCATGGATTTCAAAGTCTCTCAAAGCCACATTGAATGAGAAAAAAGTTGCATTTCAGACTGGAGACAGAGTAGAAAGGAAAGCAGTGCAGAATAATTTGAGGAAGCAGATTTTAGACGCTAAGAAAAAGTATAAAGAGAAAGTAGAGTCACAGTTTGAATCAGGTAGCTTAGCAGATGCATGGAAAGGACTTAAAACTTATCAGGCCACAATAAATCAAAATTCAGTAGCAGTAGCATGCCAATGAAAGAACAAACTGAATTTTCTGAAAAACTGAATGAGTTCTATTGTAGATTTGAGAAAGATGATCTGAAGGATGATTTAGATAGCATGATTTCCCAGCTTGAAGTAAATGTGGCAGGCAATGTTGATGAAGACTTTGAGATCCATGGCAAGGCGGTTGAGAAGCTTTTTAGCAAACTGAATGTTAAGAAAGCAGTAGGCCCTGATAATATTTGCGGTAGAGTTTTGAGAGTATGTGCCAGTCAATTGTCTGTTGTTTATAGCCGTTTGTTTAGTGGTCTCTGAAGGATTGCACTGTACATAGGCTCTGGAAAACATCTACAGTCTGCCCTGTCCCCAAGAACAACAAGCCCAAGACACTCAATGACTATCGCCCTGTAGCTCTCACCTCTATAGTAATGAAGTGCTTTGAGCGCGTTGTCCTTTCTAGACTGCTCGATCAGGTCAAGCCCTATCAAGATCCTTTCCAGTTTGCATACAAGCAAAACAGATGTACTGATGACGCCACACTCACACTCCTGCACCATGCATACACACATTCAGAAAAACCTGGCTCTTTTGTACGCATTCTTTTTATAGACTTTTCTTCAGCCTTCAACACTATACAACCCTATCTCATAGCTCAAAAACTTCTCTGTTACAATATTGTATAACAAACCAAGGGGAATTACTCAGCGCTGGACAGAACAATTAGATCCCCTGCCCCCCGCCTATCAGGCACCCATTCGCCAGCCCACAGAGAAATACGCAGGTATAGAACAAGACGATCATCTACATCCCTAAAAAGGATGCATCAGGTCTCTTATATAACCCATGTCTATCTCCGGAACTTAGGAAGTAGGCAGGAGAAACATACATACACAAACACGAAGGTGCATTACTATAATGTGGTCGGGTAAATACCCTGAATTCCCACAGTAGATGCACAGAACATTACACAACAATGTAACGATACAAATTTGCCTCGAGTTATACTGAGATACTCACAAACCAGATAGGTGAGGCTAGCGCTGGCAGAATTGTATAACAAACCAAGGGGAATTACTCAGCGCTGGACAGAACAATTAGATCCCCTGCCCCCCGCCTATCAGGCACCCATTCGCCAGCCCACAGAGAAATACGCAGGTATAGAACAAGACGATCATCTACATCCCTAAAAAGGATGCATCAGGTCTCTTATATAACCCATGTCTTTCTCCGGAACTTAGGAAGTAGGCAGGAGAAACATACATACACAAACACGAAGGTGCATTACTATATGTGGTCGGGTAAATACCCTGAATTCCCACAGTAGATGCACAGAACATTACACAACAATGTAACGATACAAATTTGCCTCGAGTTATACTGAGATACTCACAAACCAGATAGGTGAGGCTAGCGCTGGCAGAATTGTATAACAAACCAAGGGGAATTACTCAGCGCTGGACAGAACAATTAGATCCCCTGCCCCCCGCCTATCAGGCACCCATTCGCCAGCCCACAGAGAAATACGCAGGTATAGAACAAGACGATCATCTACATCCCTAAAAAGGATGCATCAGGTCTCTTATATAACCCATGTCTTTCTCCGGAACTTAGGAAGTAGGCAGGAGAAACATACATACACAAACACGAAGGTGCATTACTATATGTGGTCGGGTAAATACCCTGAATTCCCACAGTAGATGCACAGAACATTACACAACAATGTAACGATACAAATTTGCCTCGAGTTATACTGAGATACTCACAAACCAGATAGGTGAGGCTAGCGCTGGCAGAATTGTATAACAAACCAAGGGGAATTACTCAGCGCTGGACAGAACAATTAGATCCCCTGCCCCCCCGCCTATCAGGCACCCATTCGCCAGCCCACAGAGAGGGCGGGGGTCAGGGGATCTAATTGTTCTGTCCAGCGCTGAGTAATTCCCCTTGGTTTGTTATACAATTCTGCCAGCGCTAGCCTCACCTATCTGGTTTGTGAGTTTCTCTGTTACAATGTAACGCCAAGGCTTATCCTATGGATTGTCAACTTCCTTGTAAATTATACCCAGCCAGTTCGCTTTCAAACAGCTCTCTCATCCCTTAGGTCCACTTCCATAGGCGCCCCTCAAGGTACAGTTCTCTCCCATGTGCTGTTCACACTGTACACTAACGATTGTAGTGGCACTGACTCTACCCTTCTTATAAAATACTCGGATGACACTGCCTTAGAAGATCTCTCCAATAATGATGCGACTTACTTTGCAGAAGTAGAACGTTTTAGTGTTTGGTGTAAAGATAATTTTCTAGACCTAAATGTGAGTAAGACCAAGGAACTACTGATAGACTTTCGAAGAAACCCTGCCCCTGTCCCTGTTCTGATGATCGATGATGTGTCTGTTGAGCGTGTGACTGAGTATAAGTATCTTGGAACAGTCATAGATGACAAGTTGTCCTTTAACGCAAACACCTCCCTCATACACAAGAAATGTCAGTCACGCATCTACTGCCTCCAGAAACTCAGGAAGCTGAATGTGAACCCATCTGTCCTTCAAACTTTTTACTGCTCTTTTATTGAGTCTGTCATCACTTTCGGTTCTGTGTGCTGGTATGGAGGTCTGAGTGTGAAGAACAAGAACACCCTGGCACGAATGGTAAACATCTGCAGCAAAGTGACTGGCAGTAAGCAAAACAGTGTGGAGTCCCTGTATGAACACCGTGTGGTGAGAAAGGGTAGGCGGATAGCTTCAGACAGATCCCATGTCCTTGCCCACCTCTATGAACTCCTCCCCTCTGGCCGCAGACTCCGCACGCACAAAGCTAGAACACTTAGACTACAGCACAGTTTCATCCCCAAATCCATCACTCTAAGCAATCTGTAGGTACATCCACGCATACCCAAACCTAACTCCTCCCCCTATCCCCCTTTACCTGTGCAATCAGTAGGAATGGAGCTTGTTGATTTTAGAGAAGTGATTATATTGTGTTTCATTTGGTGGTGAACATGGACATACTGGGATTGTTGTTACTGAGTGTTTAACCACTAATTATTTTACTATGGTAGACTTTAATTATGCAGCTTGTGTAATAATGTGTAATAATGTACTGAGATGTTTGTATAATAAGTAGTGAGGGTTAGGACTAGGTTGAAACACGCGTATTATGTATGCATATGTAGAGGTGGGTGTGAATGTATAAGTGCCGCTCAGTTCAGTCCATAAAAGATGTTTGTGTGAGATGTGTAAGAGTTATGTGTAAAGATTTTGTAGTGTTTACTTTATCCATTTGGAATTTGTAGCTGTGCAAGTGCAGGGAGAAAATGTTCATAATTATGCTATAATGTTTTTATGTCGTGTTTGTACTATTTGTTATAAATGTACCACAACCGAATTTCTCTTTTCGAGATAATAAAGTACTCTTATTCTTATTCTTATTCTTATTCTTATTCTTATTGTGTTCTCAACGCGAATGTAGGTCAGCGTGCAATGGTTTCAGACGAGCATTTCGTGACGACTGGGGTTAGCTCTTCCAGTCCGTTACATTTGCAAGGGGGATATATTTTCGTGAGCCACTTCATGCAGGGGCTCATAAGAATACATACCACTTGCTGAGAATGCAAGGGCTCATGCGAATCTGTGCCTCATTCTGGGAGATTTATTGGTCTCATTTACATCCTAAGATTGATGAAAGTGGTGCGGGTAAGCCTTCTACTGTGTCAACTACTGTGTACTGAATCTAGAGTAAGTTTATTACAGCCATGTTCTTCCTCCACCCGCCCACCCACCCCTCACCCCCCTACCCCTCTTCAACATCACCTATCCCTTCCCCCACTTCCTCTCTTTTGTATCCCCTCTTCCACAAAATTGTCTTACCCGTATATCACACGCATGAACACATCCAAAGAGAAATGTACTAAGTCAGTATCAATATACTATCTGCTTAGCTTTGAACTCATTCAGTTAGTTAGTTAGTTATTTGGGTTTAACGCCGAGCAGGCAACTAAGGCCATCTCACGGCGGTTGAACTCATTCAGCCCGACGGCCGTATTTCACAAATTTTGGAGGCGTCATCTAATGACTATTCCCCAGTTGTAGGAGATAGATCGAAAATCAAAATTCAAGGGCAGTGCCAGATTAGCTTGGCGCCGACAGGCGCCAAGCTAATCTGGCACTACCCTTGGATTATCATGGTCGGCCCATCTCCTGCTGTAGGGCGTCGGGGCTGAATGGGTTAACAAGGTCGGACAATTAAAGCAAAAGTCGGATAAAGCAACACCTTTTTTCAGAGGTCACAAAAACACTCTTCGGATACAACAACAACAAAATTTACTCCCCCTCCCAACCCCCCAAAAAAACCAAAACAAAACAAAAAACAAAAAAAACAAACAAAAAACAAAGAAAAAAAAACAAACAACAAAACAAAAACAGAAAAAAGCGATTTGTTATATCCAAAGTGCAATGCACATGCAATTAAAAACGAAACACTTAATCACTCTTCAATAAGTCAACATAACTCGAGGCATATGTGCATTTTTAAATAACAGCCATTACCGTCGTAACATGAGAACGGGTAACATTTTGAATTCTCTGCCTATTTCAAGTACTCTCTGCCTATCTCAAGAGCCTTTCAGGAGTTAGACATCTTCCAGACAGTAGACAGCCTCAGTACATCATGTAATCGGATTATTAGTGGAAAAGTGTCTGGCTCCAAAATGAAATGCCCATTAAACACTCTTTCTTCGTAAACTGTCTCGCTCATAACAGCCTTCGGTTATCAACAACACACAAGTTCGGGTCCTTAGCGTGTTCCTATATCCCAACTTTAACCCTTTAACCGCCAGCGGATGCGTTAATGCTGTCTTTGAAAGCAGGATAAATTCATCACTGAGTACATGTACTCCAATTAATCTGAAGCCCCACACAGGTATGAAATGGCCAGCGAGAGGCAAAGAAGAAGAAAAAAAGCAACAATAACAAGACATGACATTAATATACTTCTAACTAGGACTATTGTCGTCCTACACGGGCTGATTTCAACAACAACAACAACAACAAGAGAAAGAGAAATATGAATAAGACAAGAAGGCGCAAGAGGCAAAGAGCCTCATGAGCAAATACCGGGGGGCTCATGAGGGTTCTTTGCCTCTTGCAGCTGGGTGGCGTTCGGCACATTTTTTTTTTTTTAAGTCTGTGACAGAGTTAATCCATTTAGCTCCAGGCTCTGCAGCAGGAGATGGACTGACCATGATAATTCAAGGGTAGTGTCAGATTAGCGTGGCGCCTTCCGGCGCCAAGCTTCATCTGGCACTACCCATGAATTATCATGATCAATCCACCTCCTGCAACGGGTACATAGTCGTTCAGTGTTACTTCTAAAATTTGAGAAAAGCACCCGCGGGGCTAAAAGAGTTAATTCAGCGTGTACTTACCTATGGGGACGCGGTATCCCCTGTAGTTGGCTGTACTCTCCTTCGCCATCCACAACGTCACAACCACCAGCGCCCACGCGGCTTTGGCCGCGTCCATGTTTTGCGACACCATTATCCCGACATCAGATAAACTGGTCCAGGTACACAGGTGGGCTACAACACTACAAGTGGGCGCAATTCACTGCACGTGCCCAGAATGCGTTCAAAAGCAGCTTCCTGAAAAGGCCTTCAAACGTTGCGGCGACATTATTTCGTCATCAGCTGAACCAGTCCCGGTACACAGGTGGGCTACAGCACGGCAAGTGGGCGCAATGTACTGAACGTGCCCATGATGCGTTCAAAAGAAGTTTCCTGAAAAGGCCTCCAAACGTCGCGGTGACATTATTTCGACATCAGCTGACCGGTCTCTGTACACAGATAGGCTACACCACTACAAGTGGGCGCAATTTCTCTGAACGTGCCCAGAATGAGTTCAAAAGCAGCTTCTTAAAAAGGCCTTTAGGCGTTGCGGCGACATTATTTCGACACCATTTGAACCAGTCTCAGTACACAGGATCGATGACTAAAACAGAAGCGGTCCACAAGTTACCAAGAGAACCCTGAAATGCGGACCAAAAAAGGTTTATGCCAGGCATGTGACATATTTTTGCAAAGCAATGACCAACAAAGACAGAAACACGCTTTCGAAGGACAAGCAAGAACGGTTTCTTTTCTGTGCCTGTCAGTGTCCTTCCAAAACTTCTTTCTTTTTATTGGTTATTTCTTTGCAACAATATCTTGAACATGTTTTCCCTTAAAAAGACCTCCAGTGAGAATATCCCGAAAAATGGCCACATGGAAAAGTCTTTAGGATAAAATTGTATTGAAAAGATTGTCGCCTCTCCAGAAGGTCACGGGTGATAATGGGCCTCATGAACAGCCTTCAGAAATCATTAGCGATCCGTCCAAAATGTTGCTCTGGTCTAAGAAATGTCACATTCACAATGACACCGAGACTTAATGTAAACCAGCCTCAACACACAGCGAGACGTGCATGCCCAAAATGTGTGAACGTCTGTGATTTTGGACCTTACGGCTTTAGACATGCACACATTCCAGGAAGTAATGATGGTTCCTAGTTTTTCACACCGTTCATCTGGAAATAATAACTGGAAAAAAGTGAAACACCTACAAATGCTCTTTATACAATTCACAAGGGTGCAAAACAGTTATGATTACACAACAGGCGTGCGAGAGTTCTTCTGGAAAGTCACAATGCTTTCATGGACGTTGTGGTCACCAACAGAATTCTAACGATCCACTGGATGTAGTAAAACTGTTGCCGTTAGGGTTTCACGTGAAAGAAAAACAGAAGATAGTGGTAGAAAACCCTTTAAAATAGAAACAAATAACGACGTTTCGGATCAAAGATCAGTCCTTCCTCAGGTGACATGGAAACAAACTGGATGTTGTAACTGTTGTCTGGAGGTCAGACAGACTTCACAACAGTAGTCTGAAAATACTCATATCTTCCAATTCACTATGAGGATAAAATATTACATCAATCTTTGGAGTTCTTTGATGTAAATGTTGTTTTTTTTCGAAAGTTCGCGTAATGCTTAAAATATTATAAATAGTAATCTTTTGAAATAAATGTATTCAGTACAAAAACAGCAATGACAATTCACGTCCAGTGCTCAAAGGTCATAATAAAAAAAGAAATTCTGAACAATAAAAGACACACGCTTAGAAAGTACAAAATATTGGAGGGGGGGGGGGGGGGGGAGGACCACCTAGGCTAACACCATATTGGAGTGCTTCGGCTTTACTAGCCTTCTTTAGTCAATGTTGCCGAGTGACAAGAAATACAACACAACGCATTGTGTTGTACTTGTCGATTATGATCATATATCTTGTTTTGTTGGTAAGCCGTTTGCATTTTACACGCTTGGAAGTCACTTCTCTGTCGGAGCGTAAAAATTGGTTGTGAAATCTTGCTTTACGTAGGCCACCAAAGGCACACACAGACTCCTCACACTCCGAAAGAATATTTACGGCATGATTTGCACAATATCAGTTGTGAACGTTTGAGTGGGTGTCTCATTCTTAACGCTTTCAGCCCCATGGCCGTATTTCCCAAATTTAGGAGGCGTCATATAACGATATGCACCAGTTGCAGCACTGAGATGAATCGACCACGATAATTCAAGGGTAGTGCGAGATTAGCTTGGCGCCGACATGCGCCAAGCTAATAGTCTCGCACTACCCTTGAATTATCATGGTAGATCCATGTTTTGCTGTAGTGCGTCGGGGCTGAATGAGTTAAACGTGACGTGACCTTTACCAAGATCACACATTTCCCTCTTCGCTGAGGGGCATCCTGTGGACGCATTATAATTCTCATCATTATCTGCGCTGAAGCAATTTTTGTTAAAGAAACCTTTTATCATTATCCTCACTAGAATTACACGTGTGCTAGTCTGTGATTTTTGACCTTACGGCTTTAGCCGTAAGGTCCAAAATCACAGGCCAGCACACAGTGTCCTAAGGCAGTAGTGACCACAATCAAAATAATACTGGTGGAATAAACAGTGTCTTACTTTTTAAACCCCCAGACCCCAAAAAAGGTGACTGCCAAACGTTTCTAAGCGTGCTTCTTTCTCCGTTAGGTTCTTCTCTAACGTTTTTAAAGCGATCTGCCTTTGATTGCTAAAACTGCTTGTGTAGTTTCGATTGCTAAAATGCTCTATACAACGGGCTATCAATGTTGTCTTAGCTCAACTAAGCAATTTTTTTCTATCCTTCTTTTTATAATCCATGTGAGTAATCACTCACTTCAGAGGTTTTCCGCTGCCTTTTGAGCGTAACGGAATGAACTCTCCTGTGTAGGAAGGAGAAGAACAACAACAACAACAACAAAAAGTCTTTCATTTTACGACACTCAAACTTCATAATTCCCTTTCTCCAGCATTATTATAAAAATACGAAAAAAGACATTTATCAAGTAAACATTGCGACCTATTGGCCCATTACTGCCTGAAATAGTCGCTTTAAGGTACCATTACGCGTAAATCTGATGACACATTTCAGCACCATTTGTGTTTGTTATGCCTTGTCGACAGACCTCATGAACTTTAACAGCAGTTGGGACACGCGGCAAAAGCACACGCGTAATCGCACTTATTTATTCTGCGCAGCCGTTAGCGTGTCAATCTATTTTTAGCTGTTTCTCGTACTGAAGCGTTGTATTTATAAAACGATGTAGAGTCACTGTCAAATTACTTGATATTAAGACGACCTGTGCTGAACTGGATTCTCCTGTGTCTAAATCAACCCTAGCTAGACCTGTGTGCAGCGTTTCGTAACCATCTGTTAAAGTGAACGGTTACGGCGGCGGTAGCGGGCCTTGAAGGAAGCGTCTATTAAAAACCACACACCAGTTGAAGTGTCCTACACCACCCACAAAAGCAAAAGGTATAGATCAGTGAACGGTTACGGCGGCGGTAGCGGGCCTTGAAGGAAGCGCCTATTAAAAACCACACACCAGTTGAAGTGTCCTACACCACCCACAAAAGCAAAAGGCATAGATCCTCATGAGCCCCCGCATTTGCGGGGGCTCATGAGGATCTATGCCTCTTGCTGACACCACTGTGAATCCATGTTCCTGGGACAGCTACGATTTTTTCGGGGTTGAATTAACGAAGCTTGCAGAAACACAGTCTGCGTCAATCGACACTGAAAGGGTTAAAGAAAGAATGTTGTAATGATAACCCGTTATGGCACAAAACAATTCTTCCTTTTTGGAAAGATTTTTATGATAGCCATCGTAGACATCAAATCAGGTCTTGCTGCACTTTTTGAAAAGATGACCAGTATTACACTTGAAATTGCTATCTTCTTGGTGTGCAAATGAGCGTTATCCGAAATGGCAGAAATGTCAAATGTGTGACATTTTCCTGGCTCTTTCGCGCACAAAACTTTACGTTTTTAACTCATTCAGCACGACGCACGTATTTCCCAAATTTGGGAGGCGTCATCTAACGACTGTGCAACTGTTGCAGGAGAAGGATCGACCATGATAGTTTAAAGGTAGTGCCAGATTATCTTGGCGCCGACAGGTGCCAAGCTAATCTGGCACTACCCTTGAATTACCCTGATGTAGTGCGTCAGGGGCTGAATGTGTTAACCTCGTCAGTCACACACGCACACACACACACACACACACACACACACACACACACACACACACACACACACACACCATCACACACACACACGCACACACACACACACACACACACACACACACACACACACACACACACACACACACACACGGGAGGCCCAGGAAAAAAAGACGACCTTGCTTTAAATACAGGCGTCTCCTCTCATAGCAGGGCCGGACCTAACACAAGTCAAATAATTTTATAAACACACTATTTCAGAGGCCCCGACAGCTGGATTTCTATGTAAATTGCTTCGCTTATATACCAAACTCCGGATATAACAAATATAAAAAGCGGGTCACCTGGCGATTTGTCATATCTGAAGTTTACACTGTAGAATGTCCGTTGAAGGTCCTGATAAGTCAAAGTGAATCGGTTAACGTTCAGGTCGCACTGCATAGACAGTTACTGCCATTGTACATGCCCGTTAGGGCCGTCCTAACTGGACTCTGGTGTCGTGGACATTAAACCCCAGAACCAACCAACCAGGCAACACGAGTTTTCTACACATACAGTGTTCTGTCTTTTGATCCATCAGTCATCAGAAACACATGATCACGCTGAACACTTCAGTTTTTCTGTTTACCTTCAGACATCACCAACACACCTGAGTTTCCACGCCGAGTCTCCTACTTGTCGCAACAGGTGTTATTATCTTACCTTGCCTTTTAAATGCACGCGAACAGCTGAAGATTAATTAACTGTGGCAGATACAGAATAGTGCCTGAGAGGCCAGAAAATCAAGGGCAGTGCTTGACTGAGCTTAGCGCCGAAGGCGCCAAGCTCTTCATTCCAGCACTGCCCTTGAGTTTTCACGATCGATCAGTCTTCCGTAAAAGGTAGTAATGCTTAGGACAATCAGTAATTGTTCTAAAGCACCGAGTAGGCACTTTGTCTTCAAGACGTCATGGTGAAGTTATCAGATGTAACACTAGTTTTTCCTGTCCGCCTTATTTCCCAGGGAAGTGTCATGGCCACATTTGCTTTTGTTTAGCTAACCACGTCCGTTCAGCAAATAACTTGCTCTTACATTAGTCCTCAAAACGCGAGCCGATTCTCCATCGTAGCTGCAGGGGCTCGTGAGAATCTGCGACTGACGGAAGTAGCAGGCGACATCAACAAAGCTCGTGAGGATCTACGCCTCCTTGATCATGAAGAACGACTGAAGAGGCAGGCGCTTCACAGCATTGCTCGCGAGGATCTACGGTTCTTGGTAACTGAGGAGGCGGGCCAGGACCGTACGTAACACAAAACTACACGTTGATACAGTGACGCAACGCAAGCTGAACACGCCAGCGCTCGCGGAAAAGAAGAAAGGGTGCTCCCCGCCGATTTCTGTTTGTAACTGACTTACGCGCTGAGACACGGATAAATATTCCTGCTTGTAGATCGGCATTGGTCAGTGTCGGCTTACAAGAAACCGCGATCAGGACAGAAAGCATGGCGTGTGTCCGCCATTCGATGCCCATTAGAAGTCAGGGAGGAGGTAGGCAAAGGATAGCGTACACCCCCTTCTCTTCGTGAATAATAGCCATCGCGACAAGCCGAAAAGCGTGGCGGAGTGTCGTGCACGCATGCGTCAGGGCTGATCCTTTGGCTTTGTTTTGTCACTTAACGCGCAGCGCTATCTCTTTCGATTATCCGCAAGAAGCACAGCTCCGCATGAGCCCCGGCAGGCCTGCCGAGGCTCACGAAGATCAATGCTTCTTGCTGATAATGGTTACTATCTATTTACGTCTGTTTTCCAGACGGAAGGAAAGTCTGCTATTCAGCCGGAAGTAATGATTGGAATTCTGCGTTGCCTACTGTGTGCCAGCATTTTCCTGAGGTCAGTGCATTCTCGATATCAACGACACAGTTCCAATGCCATTCCATCACTCGCCATTGAGATATCACAGAGTAAAAGCCATACCTTGAAAGCATTTGTCCATGACTGAAGAACCAAGATCTGATTATATTCCATTACTGCCAACCACTATGATGAACTGAGCCTAAACACCAAAACAAATACCTGCCACAAGCAGCCATGAAAAATACACACTCGCCCATTCAGCGCCTAAGCCCTACAGCAGGTGATGGATCGACCATGATGATTCAAGGGGAGAGTCAGATTAGCTTGGCGCCTGAAGGCGCCAATCTAATCTGGCAATACCCTTGAATTATCATGGTTACTCCATCTCTTGCAAGTGGTACATAGTCGATAGCTGACAACTCCAGAATTTGAGAAATTTTAGTGCGTCCGTGGGGTTAAATTGGTTAATAACTCACAGCACGTGGTTCCAGAGAGGTGATGTAGATCTACCCTTCGGCGGGTCCAGCGGCAGGCGAAATTGGTCAAGGCATCGAGCCGGTATTTAACTGTATCACGCAGTCAGCTTCCTGCTTCAACAAGTCAGCTTATACGTGCCAGGAAGAAAAGCCTGGCAATAGATTCCGCTCTGAACGCGGTCCTTGAATGAGGCACTTGATGACAAAACGTAACAGCCATCACATTTTGTATGGCTTAGCACGCAAAAGGTTCAGTACAGTCTAGTCTCCGTGTTTCGAAACGAGCACAATCGACGTAAATAACAATCCATCAGTCATTCTGTTTCACTCTGCAAGAGATCTAAATTCTCAATAGCCATCCACAAAAAGCGTAGATTCACATGACCTTCTGCATGTCTGTGCTACAATCGGGGGAAAAAAACAATCATTCAGATCTAACCTCTGCAAGAGGTATACATTTTCATGAGTCCCTGCTACGCAGGGACTCATGAAAATATATTCCTCTTGCTTAAAGTAGTTACGTCTGTGTTCCTCTGGGAGAGGAGGCGGCTGAGGGTAGGGCCTCAGACTTAAAAGGTTTAACGAGCGATCGATGGAGTGGCCCAATCGCTGGCACCAAACGCGCACAGCACACACACGCGAGTAAGGGCGCGCTGGCTTCACAAACACGAAATGACTTCTCCGGTACTTCGCGCACTGACGTGACTCTGGAACCGCGGTCAGCTCTGTTTGGGGAATGTAAATGAGGGCGATCCGGCCAGCCGACAGGCTGAGACACAGATCCTCGTGAACCTTTAGCTCTGTGGATGACTGCATGCGTCGATGTGTCAAATGCGGCCCAGGCATGCTATTTCCACCTCCGTCGCATCAGTCAGATCAGAAAATACCTCATCACCGAAGCTGCCACCAAACTTGCTGTCTCTCTCATCTTATCTCGCATCGACTATTGCAACTCTCTCCTTTCCAGCCTCCCTCACTCCACCACTTTCACTTTCCAGCGCGTCCAGAACAATGCTGCCCGCCTCGTCCTCAGAAAGAAAAAATCCGACCACAACACTCCCCTGCTCAAACTCCTTCACTGGCTCCCCATCCCCCAACGCATCCAATACAAGATTCTTTCTCTTTGCTACAATCCCTGAACAACTACGCTCCTGCCTATCTCTCCAACTTACTTCACCCATACACTCCTCCCCGCTCCCTCCGCTCCGCCTCCGATCCTCTCCGCCTCCACATCAGCCGCACTAAACTCAGCACTTTCGGCCCCCGCTCCTTCTCCGTCTACGGTCCATCCACCTGGAACACTCTCCCACTCTCTCTCCGTTAGAAACACTCTCTCTCCTCCTTCCAGTCCGCCCTCAAAACTCACCTCTTACAACAGTTCTATCACTATAACATCACCACACTCCCCACCCCGAGCTGACTGTCGTAATGTATTTGTGGCACGTGAGTCATTGTCTAAAGCGTGCGCAAGCGTGCGCGAGTTGTGAGTGCGCGCTTAGAGTTATAATTATTATAAGATAAGCGCATTATAAATACCGTAATTATTAATTATTATTATTATTATTTGGGCAAGTTGAATAACTGAGACTACCTTTTCCAAACGGCCATTTGAACTCATTCATGGTTCCCCGCATCAATAGCTGCGACAGTGTCGTCTAGCGTTGCCTTACCGGCAACGCTATATAATAATAAGCGCATTAAATAGGCGCTTTATCCCAATTGAAAATCGGCTCAAAGCGCCGCCGCGAACTGAACCCAACAAGCACGCTCACGTGAATCACGCGCATTCACTCACACACTGTACATAAACACAGAACATTCACGTGGTGCTAAGGGCAAGCTCAAGCGAGCTACTGTAGTTTTTGGAAATTCACAATCGTTTGTATTTGAAATTTGATTAAGTGGGCTGAAACTGATACCAAAGTCGTGGGGGAGGAAGAGCCGGAGTAAGAACCCCCGACGGTCCGCCCGAATTAACGGTGACACTTACTAGAGGAGAAAAATCCGACGCCGGAACCCGTAATCGAACCTCGCACCTTTAGCATTGGTGGCAGGCGCCTTAACCACTGCGCCACGGACCGCCCCAATATGACACTGTTGCAGCTATTGATGCGGGGCGCCTTGAAGGATTTAACTGGTTTCCTTATTTCAGTCACATGTACAATAAAGGAGAGCTGAGTAGCTCAGGTGTTACAGCGGTTGACTCTCGTCTCAGCTGAGGTCAAGATTAGTTCATACTCTATTCGCTGCCCCGTCTTTGAAATCACCTTCATGGTGGACAACGTTTAGAGCTATCTGCTCTATAGCGGGATTTGGTAACTAGCATTCGCCTATACAGCGAGTTTTCAATAATGTCTTGCTTCAATTCAATTAAGAACATCTAGCCCTTCTTTTCACAATAAGTGTGAGTAGGCACACGTACCGTAGGTGAAGAAATTTTCGTTGCTTTTTGAGCGAAACGGAAGTAACTTTCCTGTGTACAAAGGAAAAGAAGAGCAGAAAAGTCCTTCATTTGACGACTTTCAAACATGATACCGACTTAGTCCTTTTGTCCAGCATTATTGGAAGACATACAAATACTATTTATAAGGGATATATATTGCGATATATAGACCCAGCGCTGCCTGGAGTAGGTCGATTTAGGTCCTTCGGCACCGCAGAATGATAGAGTGTTGTGACTATAAAAGCCTTTAAAAATTTCAGAATCATATTGCGTGAACTGAGTCAGGTCGACCATGATAGTTCGAAGCTGGTGCTAGAATAGCTTGGCGCCTGCACCCCAGAAATAACATGATCATGATTTTCCCTGATCTGTATCGTAGTCTTCAGAGTCGAATAACTGACATGGGGAAAACAATGAAGTTATGGCAGTTATTGCAAAGAGTTTCGTGCCAGTGACTCGCAGCGTCAATTGACGCTCCGAGTCAGGGGCACGAAACTCGTGCCATAACTGCTGTAATATTGGTTTTCTCCGCCATAGATAACTGCCAAATGTAGGCATGTCTACATCAGGGCTTGATCCCTTCACTGTCAATGGACACAGATTGCATTTTGGAAATCACCGTATAAACTCAACGTCAAAGATCCGCCAAAAGCAAAAAGATAGATAGATACTGACTAAGTAGTTTCAGCAAGAGGCACAGATCTTCATGAGCCCCCGCAAATGCGGGGGTTCATGACGATCTGTACCTCACTTGCAGTTGGGTGTTGCTCAGTTTTTCTCGTCAGTTAAGGGGTTAACATTGTAAGAGATGGCCACACCCTGACCAGTGAAAATGTCCAATCTCTGTGTGTACACCAAAATGCCGCTCTGTGTTTGCTCTGCACTGCTGCCCTGTAATCGAACACGACACATAAACTAGTCACAAAATCTGCCATGAATAAACAAGGTGAATATATGTACACACAAACTCGAAGTCTGCATGTCTCGGCAAACAAAACCACGTTCCACACGCACGCACGGCGCACGCACGCACACACACACACACACACAACACATTGTATGTGTAAATCCCGTCAACGTAGGCTAAATGCGTTCTTGTGCGTTGATGTAATGTTATGTGATTGTGTATTACAACCACCTTCCTGTATTTTCTGGTTGTAAATTGTACTCTTTGTTCATATGGGCCAGGCGACCTGTAAAAATTGAAATACAATTGATCATTAATAATAATAATAATAATAATAATAATAATAATAATAATAATAATAATAATAATAATTATTATTATTATTATTATTACACACATACACCATCACGCGAAACCAGTACGCAAAAGGCTTTCGGGCCGAAGTCGGCCGCAGTGGGCCCGCGCACTATCGTGCGTGGGCCCACTGCGGCCGACTTCGGGCCGATGACATTTGCGAACTAGGAAAAGAATCGTCTCTGCAAGTGCACATCACCCAGCATCATGTGCTGATCTGTAAGTTTGAACCTTACAGCCTTGAGCCGTTAGGTCGAAAAGCAATGACCTGCACACATCTTGCACTCTTCACAGCAATGCAAGGAACCCTTTGGCTTACTTCCGACAGTCTTGAAATCACTGACAAACAACCATAGCCTGTGACGTAATGCAATTGTTAAATAGCCTAGTCTAGAATGAAAATGAATAAAATCGCGATCTGGGACGTAGCAAAATAGAAGAGGCAGCTAAACATCATTTATTCTTGGACTCACAGACCACAAAAGTCTTCGTTGGAATGGATTTTAGAGTCAATAGTTAAAGTCTAAAGAACGTAAACGCAGGGGCGGGGGGGGGGGGGGGGGGGGGGGGAACCAAAAGTCAATGAAACTAACTATTTTGGCTAGCTAGAGCCAGGCAGGGCCTGTTTTTTTTTTCCTCTGACTTCATTAATTCCTTGGGTCGCAGACTTAGTCTAGAAACTGGTCTATTTTGGAATTCATTTACTGGAAGAGTCTAGCCTGGAAACGCCGCCAAACCGAACGGCGGTCAACCTGTGTTGGCATTCTCTGGCAAGCATCTGATTTGTACGAGTTCCTGTAAAGCTTGGAAGACGTGGAACGCCAGATGCAGTGCTTCTGTCTACAAATCCATCTTCAAGAGGCGTAGATCCTCATGCGCCCTGTGTTCGCATGGCTCATGAGGATCTAAGTCTCTAGCTAACAGTGCCATTTTCGTCATTCGAATAAGGACGATTGATGTAGTTGAACTTACGGTTAAACGACATAAAATATCGTGAAATGGCACTGAACACCAGAGGATGTTTGTGAATATTTGTTCCCCTTGTTAACACAGGTCAACACCATTGGCATCTTCTAAGTTACAACGATGAGGATTAGTGTGGTTTTAAGCACAGGATAGAGTGCACTGGCTGCCAGCAGCGATAGATGGTAAAAAAATAAAATAGGCTGTGACGGCATCGATGGCGCGCCGAGTTTCACGTGCCATCTCAGCAGCGGTTTGTCAGACTTATACCCCCTGGGTGAGGGCCTATAAAGAGGCTATTAGCGATTATTATTTTGTGCAACCAGGCAGAGTCTACTGCTAAGATCGGCGGAGATTAGTCGTCGCTTTTTTTGTTGAGGCGTTTAACCCAAGAAAATGTGAATTCCACCCAACTGCAAGAGGTATAGATCTTCATGAGCCCCCGCATTTGCGGGGCTCATGATGATCTATGCCTCTTGCTGACATCACTTTGAATCCACGCTCATGGGACATAATATAATAATAATAATAATAATAATAATAATAATAATAATAATAATAATAATAATAATAATAATAATAATAATGTACGTTAATATAGCACTTAACCTCCAAATTAATGATGCTCTAGCCGCTTTATAATATAATAAATCACAGAACAAAAGGCACAAGAAAGAAAAGGCTACAATAAATGTTACAACTAAAGCGACACATATCAAAAGCTCACACAAATACGCATCGTTACAAGAACAATTACTGCCAAATATTGCTAATGCACTGATAATGCGTCTTAACCATAAGCGTAAGAAAAAGATAGGTCTTGAGCTGCGATTTGAAAGCAGAGTTAGTTGGAGCATGTCTGACATGGGCTGGAACCAAAATATGAAAAAGCACGCTGACCCTAGGTAGACCTCTTTCGCGTAGGAACCCTAATCAAATACACGTGTCGGATGCAGAACGGAGGGATCTTGAAGGCGTGTAAATATGAACCACGTCAGACAAATACGGGTTGTTTTGGGCTTGGCGTTGAATTGACGAGTTTTGCAGAAACACAGCTTGTCTTAGCTGGCACTGAACAAGTGAAAGGGATTCAGAATAGCCATTATTTGTGTATAAACGTAATATCTACTGCTATGATCGCGGGGAAAAGAAGTCTTTTCTTCTTAACGCTCGTCATTTTAGGAATAAGAAAACAGGAGAACAGTATAGCCTCAATAAAAAATCTCTTCCAAAACCAGGACCGGTTCAACGACGGTAGGGTGACCCCTTCATAGTAATAAAGACAGTAGGCTATATCACGTTATAGTAAGGACTAAGCAATGGGACTGCAGATGGATAGGATGTCGCTTCTTGACTGTCGTATTCCGCAGTCATTTTTCGAGTCTGGGGCTGACTAGTAATGAGCGGCGATGTTCTCAGCACCCCGCTAATTACCGCCTCGCCAATTGCCCGAGGTGCGGTCAAGCCTGCCTGACAGAGTCATAAAAAAAGTCCTTAACTCATTCTATCCCAGACACACCACTTAAGAGATAAGGATCGACCATGATAGTTCAAAGGTGATGCCAGAATAGCTTGGCGCCTATGGGCGCCAAGCTATTCTGGCATCACCCTTGAACTATCATGGTCGATCTGTGTCCTGCACTGCAATGCAGTCTTCAGAGGACAACGGCAAAATTTGGGGATTTCGGTGTTGGGGTAGAATGAGTTAACCGGGGACTCCCTCGTCCTGGAGATTCGCCAAGCCGACTTGAATCAGACGCAATAAGTGACCAATATCATAGTGGATCTGTCTACAAGTGACCAATATCATAGTGGATCTGTCTACAAGTGACCAATATCATAGTGGATATGTCCACAAGTGACCAATATCATAGTGGATCTGTCTACAAGTGACCAATATCATAGTGGATCTGTCTACAAGTGACCAATATCATAGTGGATCTGTCTACAAGTGACCAATATCATAGTGGATCTGTCTACAAGTGACCAATATCATAGTGAATCTGTCTACAAGTGACCAATATCATAGTCGATCTGTCTACAAGTGACCAATATCATAGTGTATCTGTCTACAAGTGACCAATATCATAGTGTATCTGTCTACAAGTGACCAATATCATAGTGGATCTGTCTACAAGTGACCAATATCATAGTGGATCTGTCTACAAGTGACCAATATCATAGTGGATCTGTCTACAAGTGACCAATATCATAGTGAATCTGTCTACAAGTGACCAATATCATAGTCGATCTGTCTACAAGTGACCAATATCATAGTGGATCTGTCTTCAAATGACCAATATCATAGTGGATCTGTCTACAAGTGACCAATATCATAGTGATCTGTCTACAAGTGACCAATATCATAGTGGATCTGTCTACAAGTGACCAATATCATAGTGGATCTGTCTACAAGTAACCAATATCATAGTGGATCTGTCTCATCATCATCATCATCATCAGTCCCTTGCCGAATGGCGTGGTGGACTGACAAGTGACCAATATCATAGTGGATCTGACTACAAGTGACCAATATCATAGTCGATCTGTCTACAAGTGACCAATATCATAGTGGATCTGTCAACAAGTGACTAATATCATAGTGTATCTGTCTGCAAGTGACCAATATCATAGTGTATCTGTCTACAAGTGACCAATATCATAGTGTATCTGTCTACAAGTGACCAATATCATAGTTTATCTGTCTACAAGTGACCAACATCATAGTGGATCTGTCTACAAGTGACCAGTATCATAGTGTATCTGTCTACAAGTGACCAATATCATCAGTGTATCTGTCTACAAGTGACCTGATTTCATAGTGTATCTGTCTACAAGTGACCAATATCATAGTGGATCTGTCTACAAGTGACCAATATCATAGTGTATCTGTGTACAAGTGACCAATATCATAGTGGATCTGTCTACAAGTGCAGTTTCCCAGTGAGAAAAGGTATTCACAGCACGACTGTGCGCGGGTCCTTTATCGGTCGACTTCGGCCCGATGAGTTTGTCGGCTTTGTTACGACTAAATTTGTTCGAGCGCTTCTATTAGTTTTCTAGCCGCTCTTGGAAGCGCTCAGAAAACACTACTAATTTTGCCTGAAAAAAAAAATCTCTGCACTTTGAATGAACCCATCTTCCCGGCTTTCCGGCCGCATCTATACTAGAGCCGTCTACTTAATATATGTTACGTTTGGGGTTATGTTATTCTTTTGATAGCATAAGCGTGTTCATCATAGGAAAGATCCGATATTCATTTGAATTATTTTGGATGAGAATTACGTACCTTTTAGTAGGATTCATTTTATTTTGCTTGGAGAATCGCGGTCGATTTCTGTTGTATAGGTAAAATGACACGTCGTTTCGTTACATTGTTGCTATAGTCCGACCTCGTTTGATCTAGAACGTCTCGAAAAGGCGCGATCATTCTTTTGACCTCAAATATAACGTCGAAGTTGTTGGGAACATTTCGTAAGATTATCGAATACTCTTAGAATATGATGTTAGTCGAAAGCTGTAGTAACTTCTAGAGAGTTCTTTTTTAATGTATATTAATGAGTTTTGGTTACGTTTTCTTTTCTGATTGGTTGTCAGTGTTGGGTGAATTTGCTGGATTGTTTTGGTAATCTGTAATAGTATAAAAGTGTTAGGAAATATGTGTGTACATTGTATGAGAGGCTCAGTGTGTCAAAAGTGTTGATGCATTGTAGAGGAGACAGTGTATCAGTGTTGGTGCATAATGTGGATGCATTGTGCGGCGATTGCACTGCTGCAATAAAATATTGTTGGAACTATTACTCGAGGGTGTGGTCTACAACTTTGTGCCACGTGTGACGAGTTGCAGCTCAATTAAATTTCCCCTACGTGCGTGCGTCTGGTGTGATTGTATCATACTAGGAATACGACTTCCACGTAACAATACATGTACATGTAATTTGGACATTCACAATGATGTGTTTTGTCCCTTCGGAAAAAGGGAAAGTTGAGGTCGTCTGGGGGTCTGCTTTCCGCGGGGTAAAACTCATCATACTTTTTTTTCGCATCTGCCCGCGACACACCACAGCAAGATATGGCTCGCCCATGATACTTCAAGTATGGTGGCGCCAAGCTATTTTGCCACCACTCTTGAACTATCAAGGTCGATCTGTCTCCTGAATTGTAATGCAGTCCTCATAAGAAAACTCCAAAATGTGGGTGTTTCGTACCTCGGGCACAATGAGTTAACAGACGTGTACTCATGCTCATAATTCACGACTGACAAGGAAACCCCAATGTATGCGTAAATCTCAGTATAAGTGTTCATAAAGTGGCTCCAATAAGCCTGTCCTTAAATGTATACACGAATACCTTTAATTTGTGATCACTAATCGTCACACATTTAGAATATTCGTGCATACATTTCATAAACACATTACCTCTTGTCAACAAGTTAACCCATTTAGCCCCGACGCCTTACAGCAGGAGATTGATGGACCATGATAATTCATGGGTAGAGCCAGATTAGCTTGGTGCCTGATGCACCAAGCTAATGTGGCACTACCCTTGAATTATCATGTTTCAGCCAGTTCAATTACTGGTATAGTCTTTAGGTGATACCTTCAAATTTGGCGAAATGCGACCGTAGAGTTAAATGGGTTAATTATTGTGACACACGTTTTGCGATTTTCCTCTCTCTCTCTCTCTCTCTCTCTCTCTCTCTCTCTCTCTCTCTCTCTCTCTCTCTCTCTCTCTCTCTCTCTCTCTCTCTCTCTCTCTCCCTCTCCCTCTCTCTCTCTCTCTCTCTCTCTCTCTCCCTCTCATATTCATAGCTGTACACTACATCGCCCGGGTAATGCATCATAAAGTAATTTACACTAATTGAGCGCTGGATTATGGAAGAACCCCGACTATCTCTCATGATGAGCGAGACTGCACGCCCCAAAGTTAATCTGGAATACGCGCAGTTAAGTCCCAGCCTCATTTGACTTGCATGGGGCTCACTGATATCTTAGGTCTAAACCCTGTAGATACTCTCGGTTTGAGAATGGCCATGGAACTGATGTGTACGAACACAAAACATGGTTTCTGTACTCATTGCCCAGAGTCGAATCCCCATATTCTGGAGTTGTCTTCTGAAAATACTATTTCACTATTTCGGAACAAGATTGACCATGATAGTTCAAGGGCGGTGCCATAATAGCTTGGCGTCTGTCGGCGCCAGGCTATTCTGGCACCACCCTTGAACTATCATGGTCGATCCAGATCTTGCTGTGGTGTGTCGGGGCTAAAATTTAAGACCTGCTGCGTTGGCTCTGAGCTTTTGAGAAACTATGTCGCGTCGAGACGTAAAGGACTTTACTTGCTCTGGGCTTACCCAACAGCCGATCTAATTCAAAAGACTCGCTTTACACGGATAGAAACTGGGATGAACTCCACCACCATCAAGAAAGAATAGATTGCGTGAGCTCCTGCCGCTGGAAGGAGCTCATGACAGTCTATGCCTCTTCATAGTCGAAAGGGGCTTGAATGCGACTTTCCAATTCGTAGACTTAAACCTTGGAAAAACACTCTTAGTAAGAAGAGATATTAATTTGTTGTCAGTCGATGTCAGCGAGAGGCGTAGATCTTCATGTGCACCTGCAGCTGCAGGGGAACATGACGATCTATTCTTCTTGAGGATGTATTGGTTTGAACGAGGACTGGCACCTAGGGAACATGGAAGTCACAGTGGGGCTGCTTCCGGGCCAGGGGCCTGGGGGTCATTTTCATGAGTGAGCTTTGTCCTGCGCCAGCCACTAAGCAAGGTGCTCCGCTACAACGGAGCCCCTTGCTTAGGGGCTGGCGCAGGACTAAGAACAACCATGCATCTTGTCCGTGAAGCCTTCGTAGCCGGCAGATCGACCGTAAAAGGCAAATGGTAGTGTCTTAAAAGCTGGTCACGTCTTAAATGAATGAGAAAACTGCGATGAATTCACTCCTGTTTGGTCAAGGGTGGTGTCCGATTATCTTGGCGCATGACGAGATGCCAAGCTAGCAGTGAAGTACCCAACGGAGAAAGAAACACGCTTAGAAAAAACGGTACAACACAATTTATTAATATTTCGGGTAAATACCCTTTGTCAAAATAGACAAACAAACAGAGACATTAGCCGCTACGTATCTTCATATGCAGAAGGAATGTGGCAACTGAAGGTGACGTAAAAATAAAAAGAAAAAGAAAAGAAAATGAAGAACAAAAGTAAAAATGACGTCAAAGAAAAAAATCGTAAGAGAAAGATTCCGAGAAAAACTAAACACGAGAGACAAGAGTGTGTGTAAGCGCGCGCAGGAGCGAGCCGGCCAAAAGTAAATGCGCGTGTGTGAGGCCGGGGAGAGAGAGAGAGAGAGAGAGAGAGAGAGAGAGAGAGAGAGAGAGAGAGAGAGAGAGAGAGAGAGAGAGAGAGAGAGAGAGAGAGAGAGAGAGAGAGAGAGAGAGAGAGAGAGACCGCGAGAGAGAGAGAGAGAGCGTGTTTCTTTCTCCGTTGGGTACTTCTTTGCATTTCACACGCTTGGCAATCACCTTTTTGGTCTCAAGCTAGCAGTGGCGTAAGAAGATTTTTTTTATTTGAGGGGGGGGGGGGATTTGAAATCAGGGAGGGATGTGGGAGGATGGGGGTGGGAGGGGGGAGGGGCAAGTGGGGTGGGGGTGGGTGGGGGCGGGAGGGTAAAGGAACAGTCCAGCCTCCAAAACCTGCAACAAAAGTTTGCAATGGCGGAATAGTCTTACAAGCGCTAACATAAACATCTTTATGATTTTCTTTTCTAAAAAGAATACTATTTTTTTTAATACCCCAAAATGTGTCTCTGGAAAAACATTGCGATCGACCATGATAAATCAAGGGTTGTGCCAGATTATCTTGGCGCCTGATGACGCCAAGCTGATTTGGCACTACCCTTGAACTATTATAGTCAATCCATCTTCTGCAACTGGTACAAAGTCGGTAAATATGACGTCACCTCTAAAATCTGGGAAATGTGGCCTAAGGTTTAAATGATTTAAACTACAAGATACACAGATGTTCATAAGCCTTTGCTGCTGCAGGAGACATAGATTCCCACTAGATGTTTATCTATTGCCACTACGAATACTATACACATTGTCGAGTTCTGAAAGTTGAGCTCCTTTCATACAACGTGAAAGCACAATTTTTAAATAACACACATTAACAATCGAGTCCAACCGTGTATCGACCCGAAGGTGCTATATTGAAAGTGCGTGATTTATGTAAGTGAAAAAAGTCGTTATTCCGACAGAAACACCATACCTCACAAGAAAGGCACATTTGTAGGACAGTCCTTTGTCCATTAAAGAAGAAATGCACCGATGGCTACTCTTAGAAAGCAAACAGCTTACATTTCCGCTGCTTTGAAGGCTATCTCTGGTAATTACTTTGCTTAGGGCTGCACGACTTTAGTGGGACAAAAATAGAACAGCAGAACTCGTCTCTGGAGTACAGTATAAGATTGCATTTTCACGAAAACACTTTTAAGACAGAAGATTTGTTGCCGTACAAATCACGTTTGACCCGCTCAGTGCCAAGGAAAGCCTGAAACCCACACAACTGCAAGAGGTAAAGATCCTCATGAGCCCCCGGAGTTGCGGGGGCTCATGAGGATCTATACCGCTTGCAGAAAAAATTGTGAGGAT
>BTPG01000005.1:16181319-16231319 GCA_036245525.1 Semisulcospira habei
CATAGTCATTAGATGACGCCTCCAAAATTTGGGAAATAAGGCCGTCGGGTTGAATGAGTTAAAAGGAAGGAATTCTTGAACCCATATATTGCGAAGATTGTTTTTTGTTTGTTTGTTTGTTTATTTGATTGTTGGTTAGTTGGTTTAGTTGTATGCTTGTTGATTTGTTTGTTCGCTTGTTCGTTTGTATGTTTGTCTGTTATCTGTTTGTTGGTTGGTTGGTTTGCATGTTTGTTTGTTGGCTCGTCTGTTCGTTTTTTATTTCGTTGTTTGTTTCTCTGTTTCTTTCTTTGTTTCTTTCAAGGTTTCTTTCTTGGTTTTGTGGTTGGTATGTTGGTGGGTTGGTATTGGTTGGTTTGTTTTCGGCTGGCTTTTGGTTGGTTGCTTGCTTGTGGCTTGTTTTCCTCGGTTGCTGAATTAATTCGTTTTATTTTTTAATGAACTGTTTCAGTTTAGGTTGTTTTATCTTTTAAACGTTTTACTTTATTTATCTAACCTTCAATGGCTTAATAATAATAATAATAATAATAATAATGATGATGATGTGATGATGATGATAATAATAATAATAATAATAATAAATCTTCTATAGCGCTACATCCCTAAAAGAAGGCTCAGAGCGCAAGAAAACAGAGATTGTGGCTCTCTTGAGTTGTTACTTCGGAAAAAATTGATCTAATATCTACATCAGTTACGACAACGCAGAAGCTGACGTGTCAAAGTCGTCCATTTCCGTTCCTCACGCCTACCTCTCTTCCACTTCTCCCCGACCCTCCCATCCAAACTTGACTGTGCTTTAAGGGATTGAAAAGGAACAAACAATGAACTAGCAAATGCGTATTTCGTTATCTGCTATGTTACTGTCGGCACAAACCTTGAACTATCACGCTCGCTCTGTTTCCAGAAGTGTAATACAGTCTTCAGGGTTAACTTCAATTTTTTTTTGGCGAATTTCGGTCCTTGAGCAGAATGTGTTAAACCCCTTGATTGTCACTGACGATACCATTCGGCGGAAAAGACGAGTAGGCAGGCAAAAGGGAACAAACTCTAAACTGTAACGATTCTGGCAATTTCGTATTTCTTTATCTATTTTGCTACTTTGAAAGTCCACTACCGCCGTAACTGTTCAAAGATACAAATCTGTAACAAACGGTTACGAAACGCTACACACAGGTCTAGTTATGGTTCATTAGGACACAGGAGAATCCAGTTCAGCACGCGTCTTAATATCAAGTAACCTGACAATGACTCAACTCCTTTCTACAAATACAGTGCTATCAGTACGAGAAGCTGCTAAAAATAGTTTGAAACGCTAACGGCTGCACAGAATAAATAAGCGCGATTACGCATGTACTGTTGCTGCCTGTTGAAACTTCTGTTGAAGTTCACGATTAGTTGCGTCGACAAGACATAACAAACACGAATGGTGCAGAAACGTGTCTTCGGATTGATGCGTAATGGTACTTCAACTCATTGCATCCTGAGGTTGCAATCATCCATTTTTGTCCTCTGAAGTCTACATCACAGTTCTGGAGACATCTCGACCATGATACTCCAAGCTTGGTGTAGGCGCCAATCTATTTTGACACCACCCTTGAACTATCCTGGTCGATCCACATTCTGTCTTATTTGTCAAGGCTTCATGGGTTAAAACAAACAGGCCATTGAATGTAATGCATGTAACTCCATAGCCTCATTTCCCAAATTGTGTATTTCGATGGGTGAATTTTGGAGGGGTCACCTAACGCTTATGTACCAGTTGCAGGAGACAGGTCGAATATAATAATTCAAGTGTAGTGCCAGATTTGCTTAGCGCCTGATGTCGCCAAGCTAACCTGGCACTACCCTTAAACTGGTATGGTCGATCCTTTTCCTGCTGTAGGGCGTCGGGGTTAAATGAGTTAACATGGCGTGTCCATTTCCACTGCAAAATACATGTGCCGGTCAGTGATATTGAACCTTACGGCTTACAACGTAAGGTCCAAAATCACTGACCTGGCACACGTCTTTTCCTGACGTAAAGAAAGCATGTCATAACTATTTTCTTTTCTTTTCTTTTATTTATTTTATTTTTCTATGTTGTTCCTGTTTTTAAAACTACAAACAGAACAACTTGCGTGCCACTGGGAGCATCAAGCGATTGACAGAAGGCAATTGAAATGTGTAGATAAACACCAAGCAACGTTACAGTCAAATTTCTTCGCCGTCATTGAAATGTCAAGCAAAAGTCTTCTGTGCTTTCTGAGCAAAACTCAAACGATGAGAGGTCTCATCTACGCTTTCTTTGTCCGTCTGCCTGTTTGTATGTCTGTCTGTTGGTTCATCGGTGTATTTGTTTATTTCTCTGTTCGTATGTTCGTCCATTTTTAAATACGTCTATTTGTCTTTTTGTCTATTTGTGTATTTGTGTATTGGTGTCTTTGTGCATTTGTTTGTTTGTCTGTTTGCCTATTTGTTGTGTTTCTGTTGTGTTTTTTCTGTCTCTGTCTACCTGTTTGTTTCTTTGTCTATTTGTCTGTCGGTTTATGGTTTGGTTGATTGATTGTTCGGCTTACTGATTGGTTGTTTGGTTGGTTGGTTGGTTGTTGTTCGGTTTACTGATTGGTTGTTTGGTTGGTTGGTCGAACGATCTGTTGGTCAGTAAGTTGGTTGGTTGGTTGTGGTTAATTGGTTGATTGGTTAGTTGTTTGCTGGGTTGGGTCCCAAACAACACAGTAAGCGTGTCCGAATGATGAGAAAAATCCTGCCTAAGAAGGGAGGTGGGGGTGGGGGTTGGGGTGGGTAGGGTCGTAATTGAACCCAATATCAAGATCACTTGCGCACACGTAATTTTAACAGTCTTTATTTACACAGCTTTAAAATTACACACCAGAGAGACGCGGATTATTAAGACCATCTACAGCGCAGTATCCATTTTTGAACAGTGCTGGGATGCGCAGAATAAGCGACAGATTGCGATTTGAATTCAAACATAATAATTGCACTTTGGACAGAAAGGCAAAAATCTCCTCATCGGAGAATCACACTCAAAACATGCCAGAGGCATAGATCCTCATGATCCCCTGCGACAGCAGGGGATCATGCGGATCTACGCCTCTTGCAGAAATCATTCTCACTGGTATCCCTAACGCGCAGACTCGAACAAAATCTTCAGCCACAGAACTGGAGCGATCACTTGAAATGGATCACAGTTCGAGGTGTCAGCTGGACGTGTGGAGCGCTGTTTGCCGGTTGACACCTCTGTATAGAAAATAAATATTGTATGGAGACCCGCTAGAGGTGTCGGGCCATTTACAGCTCTTACAAACAGCAAACACTCCATTTACCTACGTGGAACGAAGGACGGGGAGGTGTGGGCGGGTTTTGCCGATTTTCTAATGGAAGCATTCAAAATCTTGCTGTACTAATTGGCGAAAAGATGATGGTGATGGTGGTGGTGATAATGGTGGTGGCGGTGGTGGTGGTGGTGGTAGTGGAGTTGATGATGGTTGTGGTGGTGGCTGTTGTGATGATGATCCTGATGATATTGCGGCGTGGTGCCCAAATATCATAGCCATTTTTTGCGTCACACACACACACACACACACACACACACACACACACACACACACACACACACACACACACACACACACACACACACACACACACACACACACACACACACACACACACGAACACACACACACACGAACACACACACACACGAACACACACACACACACACGAACACACACACACTCACACACGCACACACACACACACACACACACACACACACACACACACACACACACACACACACACACCGATGAGTAGATTTTTTGCCTTAATGTCCAAAGTGCAATTATTATGTTTGAATTCATACCGCAATCTGTCGCTTACACACACACACACACACACACACACACACACACACACACACACACACACACACACACACACACACACACACACACACACACACACACACACACACACACACTAACGGTTTTTGGGAGATATAGCGGGTAGTTCTTCGTGTGTGGGGCACACTGTTCCATCGACATCAGTTTTCAACCATCCGTATCCCTAACCCAGTTATCCCCGTCACACCATAGCAGGACATGGAACGACCATGATAATTCAAGGGTAGTGCCAGATTGGCTTGGCGCCATCAAGCGCCAAGCTAATCTGGCACTAGCCTTGAATTTTCATGATCAATCCATCTCCTTCTATGATACATCGTTGTCACGTGTCTAGTCTAAAATTATGGGAAATGCGGCCTTGGGATTGAGTGAGTTAACTTCTCCGGCGCGCTTAACCCTTTCACTGTCGAGAAAACATCGAGCACAATTCAGCTGCAGGAGACATAGTTCCCTCATGAGCCCCCGCAACTCATGAGCCCCCGCAATTGCGGTGGCTCATGAGGATATAATAATATGCCTTTTGCTGACATCACTTTGTCTCCATGTTCCACGGACGGCTGGGGGGGGGGGGGGGGGGGGGGATGCGGGGTCTTCGGCGATGAATTTACACAGATTTCAGAAACACAGTCGAACTGGTAGTGATAAGAGTTAAGGCGTATGACATGAACGTTAATTCCCCCCCCCCCCCAAAAAAAAAAAAAAAAAAAAAAAAAGTTAACCCATTCAGCCCTGACGCACTACAGCAGGAGATGGGTCGACCATGATCATTCAAGGGTAGTGCAAGATTAGCATGGCGCCTGTCGGCGCCAAGCGAATCTGGCACTGCCCTTGAATTATCATGGTCGATCCATCTCCTGCAACTGGTGCATAGTCATTTATTTAGATGACGCCTCCAAAATTTGGGAAACACGGCCGTCGGGCTGAACGAGTTAAGTTCCTGCCAACATGGTTTCCTTTTCCTGTCTGTCGCCTGACCAAGAGAACGTAGTAGACAGCCCCTCGGGTTCTAAACGCGAAACAGGATGCTGACTGTTAGGAGAAGGGAGGATGAAAAGGAAGGGGTGAGGGAGAGAAAGGGGGGCGGGAGGGCGGAGGGAGAGGGGGGGGGGGCGAGAGGATATGGTGGAAAGAATGGCCAGTAAGTTCGAGAAAATTCGTGGTAAATCAAAGTGCCACGGTTTCACTGGGCCTGAACTGCTCAGTGTTCAGGTCGTACTCCATAGTCATCAGCTATCTCTGTCCCCCCCGTAACCCGCCCATTAGGGCCGTCCATTATCTCTTCAGGTGCCGTGGACATTAACTCTCTTAGCCCCGACACAACCACAGCAAGACATGGATCGAGCATGACAGTTCAAGGGTGGTGCCAGAATAGCTTGGCGCCCAGAGGCGCCAAGTTATTCTGGCACCACCCTTGAACAGTCATGCTCGATCTGTCTCTTGAATTGTAATACAGTCCTTCAGAGGGTAACTTCAAAATTTGTGGATTTTGGTCCTGAGGTAGAATGTGTTAAACCCAGAACTAACCAATGCGTGCATCATCAAGACTCCACGATCCCTGCCAATGGACGAATATTTTGTTTCTGAAATCGTCTGGTCATTCAACGACCAGAATCCAGAGCCGTTCAAGAGGCTTGGATACACATTGGTTCCAGCAAGAGACATAGATCCTCATGAGCCCCCGCGACTTCGCGGGCTCATGAGGACCTATGGCTCTTTCAGTTGGGTCGTTTCCACTTTTACTCGGTGCCAGTCACGGGTCGAACAAAAGATCGACATTCATACATTAGGCACTTCTGAAATTCATAAATTAGGCAGTTCTGACATTCATAAATTAGGCAGTTCTGACATTCATAAATTAGGCAGTTCTGACATTCATTAATTAATATTCATCAATCAGGCAGTTCTGAAATTCATAAATTAGGCAGTTCTGAAATTCATAAATTAGGCGGTTGTAATATGAACACTGCATTACACCGCAGCAGAAATATGGACAATGATAGTTAGTAGGTATTGCTAGAATTGCTTAGCTCATAGAAAGCATGCTTTATCCTTAGATTGTAAGACGCATTTATTCTGGCTTGCACTGGCTTATGGGTAAAAATGCACGTAATTTTCAAAAGCAAATAACTGTCTATCATACTGTACTGTGGTCCTTGCGGCTCTGTCTGATTTAATTTTATCACACACACACACACACACACACACACACACACACACACACACACACACACACACACACACACACACACACACGCAATTCTTGCTGCAATGCAGAATGACAGTTGGTTGGCTGCTACTGGCTGCAAAATGTTTCGTGCAACTGGCTATTAATGTACATCTTGTATCTGGAGGCGTGTTTCCACTGCTAAAATTTGCAATTCTTCTGGGAATGCTCTGGAATGTCTGTAACGGTCACCGTGCCTTGAACTACCCCACAGAGACCAATTCCAATGTACCTAACCGCAGTTTGTGTTGTTCCTTCTTGCAAGGAGTAAACGTGTAAGTAAAACAGTGCAGATCTGTACTGGAGGGCAAGAGGCATATAATTTCATGACTCCCTGCGGTAACCGCAGGGGATCATGAAACTCAATGGCTCTTGCTGGTAGGGCTTATAATCATGGTTAGTGCAGCCTTTGGTTTCATGAAGGTCTGTGTGCCTTGCATGTGGTACGGGTTTACGTTGTGATGGGTTGGCTTGGCCAGGGAAGCCTTCTGTGTGTGTGGTCGTTAAAGTGATGGAATCGGAAAGGATGGAGATGCAGAAAGGGGGATAGGGTTGGGTGCGACGGGAAAGAGAGAGAGAGAGAGATAGAGAGAGAGAGAGAGAGAGAGAGAGAGAGAGAGAGAGAGAGAGAGAGAGAGAGAGAGAGAGAGAGAGAGAGAGAGAGAGAGAGGGAGGGAGGGAGGGAGGGAGAGAGAGAGAGAGAGAGAGAGAGAGAGAGAGAGAGAGAGAGAGAGAGAGAGAGAGAGAGAGAGAGAGAGAGAGAGAGAGAGAGAGAGAGAGAGAGAGAGAGAGAGAGAGAGAGAGATTACATCGAATAGAACAAAAACACAACACACAGCAGAGATCAGGAAGAGAAAACACAAGAACAAAAGTAATAAAAAAAAATTAAAAAAAAACCGAAACAAATCAACACAAAAACAATACAAAACAAAAGTAACACACACACAACAAAAGGAAAAAGTAACATGACTGGAAAAAAGCAGTTAACGACACAAAACTAGATGACAATGTTTTTGAGTGCCCCGTGAGATAAACGTCATCAGTGTGTGGACATCTGAGTATAAAGTATGATGAGATGATTTTTCACGTTTGTTCAAAAATTCAATAATTACTTTTAAAGAACATAAATTGTGCTAATGATAGTTTTAACATGCGGCAAAGTAGTGTCTGACCAGCCCGGAAACTACTTGGCCCATCCATCACCCATGCGCACAGAGGTGTCGGCGTGAGATGCCTTGTGGGAAAGCGCTATGTTGACCTATAAAAAGGGTGACGCTTCATTTTCACTTTGATAAGGGGGCGTTTGTAAACGTCATTAATTATGTATTGCATGCATTCTTTCAACGTTCGAAAATCACACCTTTTTAACCATATCGATGAAACATGTTCTTGAACACGGATACTTGTTTCACTTTAAGATCAAGATGGATGAAACATGTCTGCTTTCCAGTACGACATAAAAGTTGTTGACGAAGGGAAAAAAACAGATCGTCTGTGATAGCTCAAGGGTAGTGCCTGATTAGCTTGGCGCTTGAGGCGCCAAGTTAATCAGGCACTTCCCTTGAGTTATCTGTCACGGTCGATACTTGTTCATGTATGTGAATAGACGATGATTTGCTTCCCCTCTGATGTCCACTTACTCACAAGATTTCGAAAGCCCGTGTATGGAGTGTTTCACGAATTGTATTCCCCAAGTGTCCAGACTGACCTGAGAAAACACATCCACATACTTATCGCCATGATTATTTTATTTCAATGCGGTCGTAGTTGGAAAGGCGAGCGAAAAAGAAGAAGAAACACAAGAGAAGAATTTTACAACAACATCCACAAATCACCTCCTCCCTCTCTCTGATCGCTCTGTCATCTCTGAGCTGATTTTTTTTGTCTACCGTATTTAAAAAAATACGGTAGACTTTGAAATGTGGCTGGGCGAAGCGCATTCATGAGCATACACACGACGTTATTGGTGTGCGGGGCAGAAATTCTGGCATAGAAATAACAAATAAGCAATCCAGACCAAAAAAGTGACTGCCAAGAAACAAGATAAAAATGACGTCACGTCTAGCTACGCAAACCTTGCTAGAGAACGTGTTTTTGGCGCCAAAGCGTCGCATGTGTGTGTGTGTGTGTGTGTGTGTGTGTGTGTGTGTGTGTGTGTGTGTGTGTGTGTGTGTGTGTGTGTGTGCGTGCGTGTGTGTGTGACAGCGACTACAGCCCGCATTTGAGGACGGACAAGCTTGACATTTTAGGATATTGTCCCTAAGAAAAATTATCTTGAGAAATGTCTTTTGATGTTTTGATTAAGATGCTCATTGGCGAGAAAGTGGCCGTTTCACAAAAACCGGTTGATCCACACTGGCTGGAGTCTTATTTTTACTAGATATTTTGCGTATAGCTAGATAAAAGGGAGATATTGAATGAGTTCGTTAACCAGCATTGTACCTCTAGAACGTTTTGAGTAATGATTATATATGTTTTTGAAAAATATATTTTCACGGTTTGGGATTAATTTCATGAATTATATTGGTGAATCTTAAAACAATTGAATCTTTTCTAAAAATAAATTAAAAAAAACAAACAAAACAAAAAAAAAACCCAAACCAAACAATCTTCTCATTACTAATCGCATGAATTTTCGTATATGGTATCGACATAAGCCTACAGTTTGTCTCGGTGTGAAAATCAATGTTCTGCACCACTTCTTAGGAGTCATTTGTAAAACAAACAACATAACTTTAAATTTTCTTTTACGAAAAAGACTATATTCTCATTAATACCCGCATGATTTTTCATAAACAGTGTTTGCATAAGCCTGCTGTTTGTCCCGGCCCTGGGGTAGGATTAGGTCAAATTGTGACCTGTAAGCCTTAGGCGTGAAAATCAGCAAGAAAATTGCAAAGTTGATTCTCTAATACGTCGAATGTTAGTACTGCGATGAGTGACATATAACACGAGTCGTCACTATGAACACACGTGGGACTAATGATGCCATGACGTGAAGCTTGGAGTGACGTCATTTCGCTGCTCGTGGTATTATTCTTATGCTACGCCAGACCACAGAGCTTACGAAGAGTCCGAAATAGCTCAGGCGGTTAAACGTCGGAGCAGGAGAGCGAAGGGAATCGCCGGGTCGTGGGTTCGAATCCCGTCCCGGCCCCGGTAGCTGGACTCACAATCCAGGGGAAAAAAACGGATTTGTTCAATAGCATGTCCGTTGAAAGGTCCTGGTAAATCAAAGTGGCACAGTTGGAGTGCGCCCGAGTTGATCAGTGTTCAGGTCGTACTCTATAGGCAATAGATTTCCCTGTCCCCCATAACCCGCCCGTCAGGGCCGTCCATGATCACCTCGGTGCTGTGGACGTTAAATCCGAACTAACCAACCAACCAGAGCTTACGAATGGCGGAAATCGGCGTGTGTCCGTCTTTATTTCTGTGTGCCAGTGTGTGTGGATCAGAGGGTGGGTTAGAGTAAAAGGATTCCTGTCGCTACACGAGCCCACAGAGCGTCTAATGGCGGGAAGCGCCGTGTGTCCGTCTTTTGTCGTGTGCGCCGACGTGTGCGTTGATCAGGAATTGGCTTAGGGAAGAGGGATATGGATCAGCATAATAAGACTAAAAATATGAACAACTCTGAATGTTAGTAAAAGATAACGCATCTGAGCTCTAAACAATACTCCAAACAATACCAAACAATCCAGACTTTGGGATGAAATCCTCATCTTGTTAATGTGTTATTTTGCTTCGTGACAATTTCACACTGAAAATGAGCGAATTAACCCCATGGCTGCAATTGATCACGGATGTTTGCTTTTCTGAAACCACTATACACTTTGCAACATAGGGGTGAAAAACACAGATGTGAATATAGACATTAAGATCTTAGGAATGACAAAAGACATAAATCCTCATGAGCCCGCGGTGACTTATGAGGGTGTGTGTCATGGGGACTCATCGCCTTGTCCCGGCAGTTAAGAGGTTAAATATTCACTAGTGTGATACGCCGAAACTGCTTGTCTTGAGTTGATTCACAAAACGTGATAAAGCGCCTAATAAATGACCGGTATTATTATCATACTTCTTCTTCTTCTTAACACTATCATCATTGTCTTCAGTATTATATTATTATTATTATTATTATTATTATTGCTGTAGTATTATCAATATAATTATGATATCATAACATATGTGCTGGTCTGTATTTTGGGACTTATTGGTCCCATCTGTGAAGCTTGAGGGAAATTCCAGTCAGCCATTACGCGTTCCAGAGAGCGCCGTGACACAATGGGCGATTAACGGCCACGAATGTGTGAGTTGCCACAATCACAGATATACAGATACACAATATACACAGACGAGCAAAAGAAATGCGACATTTTTAAAATCATCGGAAACACTTTAGTGTTTCAGATGATTCCAAAAATGTCGCATTTCTTTTGCTAGTCGGTATATATACGCACATGCGCATACACATTCGTGGATATTCATGTAGATCTGTGGCATATATCTGTGACTGCACGATCATAGGGACACGGTAGTTAATCACTCATTGTTGTCCATTCTGTAGCCTTCATTCAATTAGGCGCGCCGGCCAACTCCACATAAATTGGGCAGTGTTCTGGGTGTGATTGACGTAGGAAATGGTACAAGTGGGAGGTGGGGTCCTGTCTCCTTGACAGAGATCGATTGATCTGATAAGTCAAAATGCAGTAAATTCTGGCCAATATTCAGCTTTAGAACCCCACCTTCACTCCCTACCCCCACAACACGCACACACACACGCACACGAGCGTGCGCGCGCGCGCACACACACACACACACCATCACACACACGCACGCACACGCACGCACACAAACACACACACACACACACACACACACACACACACACACACACACACACACACCTCCCAATGCCCTTAGAAGGAAAATGAAGTAAGTCTATATGTGTGAAAAGCGATATTGTTATTGTATTACAATGAAAATCTCGCTTCTCACAAAATGGACTTACTGTCTTTTGCCCTTTTGCGGCACCCCCGTCTCGTTTCTCCATTCGTCCGCTTCCCATCTTTTAACTCATCGGAGACGTGCGTATACGGATAAGGGGCGAATCGCCGGGTATCCGTATACGGCGCGACTCCAATGAGTTAAACACATAGGTTTAGGTAGAGAAAAGAGATTTTACAATGCGTGTC
Source organism: Semisulcospira habei (assembly GCA_036245525.1). Classification (NCBI taxonomy): domain Eukaryota; kingdom Metazoa; phylum Mollusca; class Gastropoda; family Semisulcospiridae; genus Semisulcospira; species Semisulcospira habei. The sequence continues at coordinate 16,192,644 of BTPG01000005.1, forward strand.
AATATACAGAGTTTATCTGGTCTAGCAGCTGTAAAAGTAAACAATATTGGTCTAGTTTACCGTCGATCTCGTCATGGCCTGAGGCCAATCTTTGCAAACAATAATGCGACTGACAAGCGTGTAAAATAATAATAATAAAAAAATAAAACAATCTGTGACATGCTTAACCCATTTCATCCTGAGACTGATTTTGTTTAATTGCTATTGTCCCATGAAGGCTACATTACAGATTAGGTGATAGATCAACCATTTTAGTTCAAGGGTGGTGCCAGAATAACTTGGCGCTCAGGCGCCAAGCTATTCTGGCATAACCCTTCAACTATCATAGTCAAATTAATCGCAAGCAGAAGTGTATCCGGATGAAAAGGGTTAATAAGGACAATTACAATACAAATCCTCCAAAAGAAAGGAACACGCTTAAAAGGACAGTTACAACATAACTGTGCTGTAATTGTCCTTTGGAAGCGGTGTTTTTCTTTTTCGTTGGGATTTGTTTTAGAAATAGTTGCAGCATTGTTTCTTTCATCATATTTTGATTTAGTAATAATTCCTATTTACAGAGACTCAATAACAACAAAAATTCATCTAGAAATATGATCGACCAGGGAGGTCTTTGATGGCTACAAAACCACTAGACAACGGTTTCTCAATGCTCCTTGTTTCAGCTAAAACGTTACTACCCTTCTTTTCAAAATCCATTTACCGAGTGGATCATATTTCTCTTTAACTCATTCTACCCCAGACACACCACAGCAAGATATGGATCGACCATGATAGTTCAAGGGTGATGCCAGAATAGCTTGGCGCCTATAGACGCCAAGCTATTCTGGAATCACCCTTGAGCTATCATGGTCGATCTGTGTCCTGCACTGCAATGCAGTCTTCAGAGGACAACGGCAGAATTTGGGGATTTCGGCCTTAGGGCACAATGCGTTAAACAACCTCCCAATTTTTTTTTTCAAATTTCTCTGTAAGCTTAGGACGCATTGCTCACAAGGCAATATCATTTCTCTATCATTGTCCCGCCGTGAGATGGCCTTAGTCGCCTGCTCGGCGTTAAACCCAAATAACTAACTTTATCATCGTCGCTCCATCTACCGCAGCTGGCTGTACAGAAGTGAAAGAGCTTCACTAAACATGGCGCCAACCTCCAGTGGGGACGTAATCGTGCGTAATGTCCACCAAAAGGACCCATCCAGTCTCTGTTTGCACGTTTCTGCCTTGGCGCCCCTGGTTTCCCCTTAGCTCACGGTAGGAAACCATAGAAGTTTAATGAGACGAGCACGGAGTGTCACCTTTCGTTTTGCGTTGTGTCGACTTCAGTACTTTAAGGTGCCCCGCATCAATAGCTGCGGAAGTCCCTGGTTAGGCTGGCTTTCTTCAATTCTCTTTACAAAGTTATGTACCTATGGCAGATGCATGAGTGAGCTTAGTCATGCGCCAGCCACTAAGCAAGGTGCTACGCTCTAGCGGAGCACCTTGCTTAGTAGCTGGCGCAGGACTTAGCTCACTCATGCAACTGGCACCAGGTTTCTCTGGTCCATCCGCTCTTTCTCTTACCATCTCTGTCCCACGCAAGTATGTCCTCAGCAATACCCTTAGTGGCAATCCGCACTATGTGTCCCGACCACCTCCGCATGTGCCTTTTGAACGTGGTTGCCAAACAAGGAGAGACCAAAGGAAGACATTTTCATGTCATTAGGCCAGTCAGACATGAGCATACTGCGGGACCTAGCTAGCACCACAGACACAACAATGTAAAATTACCTCACGAAACACCTCTAGAGTTGACGTCACGGCATTGAGCGAAGTTATGTCAGTACCTACTCAACGAGGAGGACTTCCGGCTTGGGGCCATAACTGGTGAAAACCTTGCAACGCATCCTATTTTCACTTAGATAATGATGATGATGATGATGATGATGATGATGATAATGATGATAATAATAATAATACAAATTTTTTAATGATGATGATGATGACGATGATGACGATGATGATGATGATAATGATGATGATGATAATAATAATAATAATAGCACGGATCATTATCTAAATCTTTAGATCTAGATGTACGAAGTGTAGTTTTTACTTTCACCGCTGATGCAGAATACATCGTACGGCCAGGGTTTTTAACGGCGAACAAATGTAAAAAGAAGTTAGAGGTTAAAAGCGTTGAGGGGTGGGGGTGGGGGGCAAGGGATGAGGGGTAGTTGGCAGAGGGCAACAGCGGAACAATTTTAGATCAAGTGGTGGCATTGTTTAGGGAAAACATTCGGAGGGTACGCTTGACAGCATCTGTAGCAATGAGCATCTGATGGCCAACCCTGCTTCATCTGCAAAAGGCGCAGATTCTCATGAGCCCCTGCGAAGCAGGGGCTCATGAGAATCTACGCCTCTTGCTGACAAAAGCTTGCCCGAAAATGTCCATTAAAACTGAGGGCGTCATTTCGGATGGAGAGTACGACCTTAATGGCTTTGGGAACCACGCACGGCATCTCGTGTTCAGATCATCCAGGGTGTAATATTTGGCTCAAAATATCTCTGTTGAATGCTTTTAGATAAGATTACATCTTGCTCGGAATACAACAGGGAGTTAAAAAAAAAAAAAAAAAAAAAACAACAACGCAGGGTTCGTTGGATTCTTTCTTGTTGAATTCGGATGGGAACACAGGAAGAGTGAGATTAACTAATGGTTCTCGAGGGTCCTGGAGGCAAAAGCGGAAGGTGCTGTATTCTCCCAGGAGGTTTACTCTAGGGCTGTTTTGCAAGTGTAGAGACATTAACTCATTCTGCCCCTGACATGCCCCAGCAAGATATGGATCGACCATGATAGTTCAAGGGTGATGCCAGAATAGCTTGGCGCCTATGGGCGCCAAGCTATTCTAGCATGACCTTTGAACTATCATGTCGATCTGTGTCCTGCACTGCAATGCAGTCTTCAGAAGACAACGGCAACATTTGGGAATTTCGGTCTTGGGGGAGGGGTGGTGGATATGTGTGTGGAAGGACGGAGAGAAGAGTGTTGAGAAAGGGGCTGGGGGGGGGGGGGAGACAGAGATTGTGGTGGGATGTCAGGCATGGTCAAATTTATATATTGATAACATTTCAACGTTTGTCGCATGTGTTTATGTTGCTGACGCTTTTGCTTCTTTGTCCGTTTGTTTGTTTGAATGGTTGTTTGGTGTTCTTGTCTACAGTATTGGAAATACGATAGACTTTGATATGGGGCTGGTGGGAGCGCGTTGTTGAACGTACATGTGTGTGTGTGTGTGTGTGTGTGTGTGTGTGTGTGTGTGTGTGTATGTGTATGTGTGTGTATGTGTGTGTGCGTGTGTGTGTGTGTGTGTGTGTGTGTGTGTGTGTGTGTGTGTGTGTGTGTGTGTGTGTGTGTGTGTGTGTACAACAGTATCCCCGGTGTTTGTGTACGTACAGACCTGAACTTTACGGAATACTTTGATCGAGATGTATTTAGGACAGCCTCCGAGCATATTCAAATTGGTTGACTCGTTCAAGAGAAAAATTGCCCTTTATGTAAAGTCGGTTGATCCACATTGGAGTCCATAATTTTCGTTCTATTCACTTGGAATTTGAGACATAGATAGCTTGAATATAGGCAATGGATGAGTTTGTAGCCCAGCGTTACACCTTTTCAACTTTTTGAATAATAATTAATCCATTTTTGCAAGTTTTGGCGCCACTATATTCTTACATCAAACAGTCAGCCCTGGGAGAGACTGTGTGGAAGAAAACAGTCAGCACTCGAAGAGGCTGCGTGCCTTTCGGATGAATGACGTGAAACATCAAATTCGTCACTGTCTATACGGCGTCGCCAGACTAGCGATGCCATGACGTCAAGCTTATTGTGACGTCATTGTGCTGCTAGTGCCATTCTTCTTCTTCAGAATTCCTGTCGCTGCACGAACCCACAGAGCTTTCTAATGGCGGGATGCGCAGTGTGTCCGTCTTTATTTGTGTGCGCTGGCGTGTGTATTGATCAGAGGATGGCTTAGAGAGGAAGGAAATGGATCAGAAGGGTAAATTTAAACTATACTAATGGTCAAAACGTAAGGGCCACCCCACTTTTTGTGTCATTATTTATCGTCGCAAGTACGCTAATAAAAGTTGTTTTTTTCGATCCAAATGGGTTATAAGTTGAAATTAAACAGTCCACTGTACAGAGAACATTAGACAACAATTCACAATTTCCACGAACGTGTCAAATGCACATGAAACGTCGTCAGGTTTTGTGAAAAGCTGTGCGATATTGGCAAGCAAACCAAAGGCAGGCAGGTGGAAAAACTCGGTAAAGTCGTGATGCACGTGCTAAAGGGGTCAGTCGTGAACACTGAGCACTTCTGTTCCGCTACAAATACCGGTACAGTAGGGGTATAATTGTCACTTTCCAAACCATGCCACCACGACAAAGCTTAACGGCAGTAGATCAAGGCCGGGCGCTAGCATGGTTGCAGGATGGAATTTCCGGACGAGAAGTTAGGAGACGTCTTGGGGTGTCCCATTCAGTGATCCGGAGGCTTCTGGCACGATTCCAAGAAACTGGAAGGGCAGAACGAAGACCCTGCTCAGGACGCCCGCGCTGCACCAGAAGAAGGGAGGACAGATACCTCTGTGTGGCGCCTCTGCGCGACCGAACTGTGACGTCAACCGCTCTGCGACGACAACTGATGCAAGCTGCAAACGTTAACCTCAGCAGAAGCACAGTCTGCCGACGTATGCGCGCAATTCGCCTGGCTTCATGCAGAGCAGCAGTGAGAATACCCGTCACTCTAGCTCATCGCAGAGCCCGGGTTGCCAGGTGTCGTCAACAGGTCAGGTAGAACAGACTCCAGTGGACTCAGGTTCTGTTTACTGATGAGTCACGGTTCACGGTGTCCTTCAACGCGGCAGGGTGAGGGTCTGGTTCACGGATGGATGCGTCCAAGAGGTGGATCGCTACGGAGGAGGCTTAGTCGTGGTCTGGGCAGGGAAGGCAGGACCCCCTCCACGTCATCCGAGGCACCCTGACTGGACTGCGCTATCGGGACGAGATTGTGCAGCCATCCAGCCAGCTCTCCAAGCCATAGGCGACAATGCTGTTCTGCAGGACGACAACGCTCGACCTCATCGAGCCCGTGTGGTGGATGAGTGCCTTGAGCAATGGGGCATCATGAAGATGGAGTGGCCAGCTCGTTCACCTGATCTGGCTCCCATCGAGCACCTCTGGGACGTGCTGGGGCAATGTGTAGTCAGCAACCACCCCCCCCCCCCCTCCACCCACCTCAAGGCGCCCCCCCCCCCCCCCACAAGCTGACTCAGTTCCTGCATGAAGAGTGGGAAACGATCCCACAACATGTTCTCCGAACCCTGGTGAACTCCATGCGTCAACGTTGCATTGAATGCTTGACTGCAAACGGTGGGTACACTCGCTACTGACTGGACCAGTCTTGTGTGACTTTTCAAATGAGGGGTGGGTGAACATTCTAACGTACTGCTGTTGTTACAATTGCTTGATTTACTCAAAACGTAAATGAAATTGTTACTGAATAAATTATCAAAGTACTGACTCCAAGTATTGTTACATTATTTGTATGGTGTTGTCGGTGTGTCTGCGATAAAAAGTGGCCATTACGTTTTTTTAACCATTATTATATGAACAACTCTAAATGTTTCTAAAAGAAAAACTTATGTGAGCTCCAAACAGTACGGTAGACTTTGAAATCCTCATCTTGTTTTTTTTTGTTTTTTTGTTTTTGTTTTGTTTGCTTGATTTTCATGACAAAACATCGTCATGAAGGTTGAATCATTCAAGGCGCCCCGCATCAACAGCTGCGAAAGTGTCATATAGTGCTGACGGCAGCAACGCTATTTGACACTTCCGCGGCTATTGATGCTGGTACCGTGAATGCGTTTGATATATATATATATATATATATATATATATATATATATATATATATATATATATATATATATATATATATATATATATATAAATATATATATATATATATATATATATATATATATATATATATACGACGCTAGCGCAGCTATTGATGCGGGTTTCTGTAATGAGTGCTATACGACACTTTCGCAGCTGTTTATTTGAGGCTTCTTGAATGAGTTGAATGAGTTCGAAATACGACACTTCCGTAACTAATGATGCGAGGCGCCTTCAGTGAGTTAAGCTGATTCTATGCCCTTAGACATACAGACAAATGGAATAATTGGAGACACGTAAAACGCCTACAACATGGAGACAGACAAAATCTACAAAGGACTAGAAATAGAAAGAAAAAAATGTAATAAGAAGGATCAGTATAATCCAAAACACAAACAACAATTAATAATCAACTCATTGTGGCCGAGGTACGAAATACCCACATTTTGGAGTTATCATCTGAGGACTGCATTACAATTCAGGAGACAGATCGACCATGATAGTTCAAGGGTGGTAGCAAAATAGCTTGGCGCTAACGGCGCCAAGCTATTCTGCCACCACCCTTGAACTAGCACGGTCGAGCCATATCTTGCTGTGGTGTGTCTCGGGCAGAATGAGTAAAAGAAAAAAACAACAACTAACAAGCTAACAAAAATCTCGCATAGTTTGAGCTAAATCAAGCTAAAGATACGTTGAACGACCTGAGCTATACCTCAGCTGCCTCTGCTGTCCAGATACTCGCCAGGTACTGAATTTCAGCTAGCATGGTCGATCCACTATTGCTGAAGCTATCATGGTCCATCTTATAGTTGGCTCTCTCAGGATGAAGTCCTCAGGACCATAAAGTCCATGCCTTTTCAAAATCTGCGAACTAGACCCCCTCCCAGCTTCTCTCTACCGTGACGGCCTTCCAAAACTTCTGCCCTTCATTACCGACATCATCAACACATCTCTAGAGAATGGCTCCGTCCCCGATATCTTCAAGTGCGCATCGTCAATCATCTCCTAAAAAATACACCTCCTCGACCCAAAGGAACTCAAGAACTATCGCCCAGTCTCCAATCTCTCTTTCCTGTCCAAGTTTCTTGAGAAGGTTGTTCTCAATCAGCTCAACCTCCACCTCGCCGACAACAACATCCTCAGTCCCTTACAGTCTGCCTATCGCAAACATCACAGCACTGAAACAGCCCTTCTACATATCCTAAAGGACCGGCTCCTCTCCACCGACTCAGGCAACATCTCCCTTCTTACGCTACTCGATCTCTCTGCCGCCTTCGACACTATAGACCACTCTATCCTCCTCCACCGCCTTCACCACTCCTTCGGCATCACTGACTGTGCTAACTCCTGGTTTCTCTTCTACCTCTCCGACAGACAACAGTCCGTCACCATCGACGTCTTCTCCTCCAACCCAGTCAGGCTCTCATGCAGAGTTCCACAGGGGTCCGTCCTGGGCCCGGCTTTTTTCACACTCTACACCTCTCCCCTGTCCAACATCATCCAGTCTCATCACATACATCACCACCTCTACGCTGACGACTCACTAGACTAGACAAAGACAAACTCGACAACACTCAGTCACTACTGACTCGCACGGCTAACTGCTACGAAGACGTGAAAAACTGGATGACAGCAAACAAGCTTAAACTGAACGACGACAAAACGGAAGCCATGCTGGTAGGCACTCGCCAGAAACTTTCCCAGGTTCCTCCCTCGTTCCACCTTCAATTCGACAGCACCCCCATCTTCCTCTCTGACTAGGCCAAGAACATCAGCGTTATCCTCGATTCCTCTCTTTCCATGACCAGCTTCGTCTCCGCCACGGCCCAGGCATGCTATTTCCACCTCCGTCGCATCAGTCAGATCAGAAAATACCTCACCACCGAAGCTGCCACCAAACTTGTTGTCTCTCTCATTTTATCTCGCATCGACTATTGCAACTCTTTCCTTTCCGGCCTCCCTCACTCCACCACTTTCACTCTCCAGCGTGTCCAGAACAATGCTGCCCGCCTCGTCCTCAGAAAGAAAAAATCCGACCACATCACTCCCCTGCTCAAACTCCTTCACTGGCTCCCCATCCCTCAACGCATCCAATACAAGATTCTGTCTCTCTGCTACAAATCCCTGAACAACTACGCTCATACCTATCTCTCCAACTTACTTCACTCCTACACTCCTTCCCGCTCCCTCCGCTCCGCCTCCGACCCTCTCAGCCTCCACATTCCCCGCACCAAACTCAGCACTTTCGGCCCCCGCTCCTTCTCCGTCTACGGTCCATCCACTTGGAACACTCTCCCATTCTCTCTCCGTCAGAAACACTCTCTCTCCTCCTTCCAGTCCGCCCTCAAAACTCACCTCTTTCAACAGTTCTAGCACTATATCACACACTCCCCACCCCAATCTGACTGTCGTAATGTATTTGTGGTACCTGAGTCGTTGTCTAAAGCGTACGCATGCGTGCGCGAGTTGTGAGTGCGCGCTTTAGAGTTATAATTATTATAAGATAAGCGCATTATAAATACAGTAATTATTATTATTATTATTATTATTATTATTATTATTATTATTATTATTATTATTATTATTATTATTATTATTATTATTAATAGCTGAAGGCTAAGCCTTCCGCTGGCAGATAAATGTAAACACCGCACGACTGCAAGAGTCAAAGAACATTATGGCCCCCCCCCCTCCCCCTCCCCGCATCCACGGGGGGGGGGGGGGAAGGGGGAAGGGGGAGTAGAAAGGGGAGTAGAGGGGGAGGAGAGATGGGGGGGGAGGAGAGGGGGGAGGAGAGGGGGGAGGAGGGGGGGGGGGACTCATGAAGTTATCTGACTCTTGCAAGCTTTCTTTATTTCTTGGGACAGGTAGGGTTATTCAGCGTTGAAGTTTTACTTAGTTGCCATGACACAATTTACGTCCACTGGCAGTGAACAGGTCAATCCCTACACCGCCACTGAACGCACATTGTACATTATAAAGTCCGGCCGTTTCATGGAAAATGGATTCAAAGTGCTTTCAGCAAGAGGCATAGATCCGCATGAGCCCTCGCAAATTGCGGGGGCTCATGAGGATCTATGCCTCTTGCAGTAGCGTGGTGTCCATTTCTTTTCTCGGCAGTAAAGGGGTTAAGGGGGCAGGCTGTCTGCTGTCCCCTGGTGCCCAGCGATGCATGCCCACGGCGCGGTGGTGATGTAGAAATTCAATTACTGTCGGCATCAGTACATGCACACTGGGCAGTGAGCTGTTGAAGATTGGGCTGATGTCATCGCTGTTTGTCAGACAGTTTTCGCTTTGCGCCTGTGGTTATAGCTGCAACCGAGTTTTCACCGCTTTCCTGCCACTGTGCGTACATTCTTGTTTCTGAAATCTTGGCTCATTCAACGACAAAAAGCCAACACTGTCCAAGAAACGGACACATATTAGTCTCAGCAAAAAGCATAGATCCTCGAGCCCCCGCAGTCGCGGGGGCTCATGAGAATCTATGCCTCTTGCAGTTGGATCATATTCACCTTTTCTCGGCAGTAAAGGGGGTTACAGAAAACTTAAAAAAAATGCTTGTTTAGAACATACTTTGCCCTTATTTTGCACGTCTTGATACCATTGACCATGACATTCTACTTGCCCGCCTTTGTGATGTGTTTGGCATTCAAAGCACTGCACTGATTTTTTTCCAATCCTACTTTGTTGGTCGCTTGCAGACGGTTTCAGTGGCAGGATTTGATTCCCATCCTGTTGAGCTGCTTTGTGGCGTTCCACAGGTCGGTCTTGGGGCCTGTTCTTTTTACTTTGTATACACAGCCCCTGTCGCATGCCATTGAGCGTCACTTTGTTTCTATCATGTATATGCATATGATACAGAATTGTACAAACACTCCCCTCGTGAACATGTTGATCAGATGGTTCAGTCTATGGAGGCTTGTATTTGTGATGTTCAGAAGTAGACCACACAGAACAAGCTCCAGCTGAACAGTCACAACACTGAGGCCCTCCGAATGACGTGCTCCTCTACGTGCTTTGCTGATCTTCCTGAGTCAATGATGATGGGCGAGAGCGCCATCTCCTTTTCTAGCTCGGCTCGTAACTTGGGTGTCATTTTTGGCAACAGGCTGACAATGAAGGAACAAGTGAAGAAAGTTTGCCAGCTTGCCTTCATTGAACTCTGAAGGATCAGCACTGTTTGACATCTGCTGACTGTTGAAGTTACCAAAACACTTGTTACTTCCCTTATGCTGTCCCGAATAGACTATTGCATCATCATCTCTCTCCATTTTCAAATCCAAGCTTACAACACACCTTCTCTCTGTTGCATATACTTAAAGACCATTTTGTCTGCCGGCTCATCATGTGTGTGTGTGCGTGTGTGTGAGTTTTCTGCTTCTTGTAAATCAATGTATTTTTGTTGTTGTTGTATGCGTTTTCTTTTTGTATCATTTGCTTTGTGTTTCATTACTGTGATTGTAAAGCGCCTAAAACACCTTGGTGATTCGGAGCTATACAAATTACCTTTATTATTATTATTATTATTATTATTATTATTATTATTATTATTATTATTATTATTATTATTATTATTATTATAGAAACTAGAAAGATTTACATGAACCGGCTCACATCTTGCGGCCCTTCTTGATAAGATACTCCAATTCCGCCCAAAACACAGCTCCCTCCCCCCCCCACCCCCCTTCTCCCTTCCCTACTTACCCAACACACACAGGCTCACACGCACACACACACGCACACATACACACAGACACATATACACGCACACTCAAACTCACACACGCCAAGGTTGCTTTCACCTAAAAACTGTGTACATGTGAGACAGCGACCATGATAGTTCAAGGGTGGTGTCAGACTAGCTTGGCGCCTGCAGGCGCCAAGCTAGTCTGACACCACCCTTGAACTATACTAATCGTTCCGTTTCCTGTTGTACTGACCCACCGTGAGATGGCATTGGTTGCCTGCCCGCCGTTAATTAAACTAATACCTAACTATAAATAGCTGTTGTATTGTGTCACGCTCTAATGGATGGCCGGGTTGACGGCTGGTGGTGGCGGTGATGGTGTAGGTGTCAGTATGGGTGTCGGGGGGGGGGGGTGGGGGAGGGGGGAAGGGGGGGAGGGGGTTAACGTAGCGGTGTGGAAGCATGTGGCTGATGTCACAGCTGAAAGCTCGCTCCAAATAGCGCAACGTAATTGTGTGTATGCACAGTACCTCCATGCGATTGCTCGCTAACTGAGGCGGAAGGATGGCAGAATTCGATTGGTCCGTGGCGTGGTTGTTACGAAACTTTGTTACCCTCTGTTACCTTCTGGTGTAAGCTCGTTTGAAACCACTCAATGTGTCTACAGACGTCACACCAAAAGGTGACCGCAAATGCAAACAAATTCCCAAGAAAGACAAAGAAAACACGCTTGGAAAGGACAAACACAGCGCAACTGTTTTGTACTTGTCCTTTCTAAACGTGCTTCTTTCTTACATGGACATTTCTTTGCTTATTGTATTTGTCACTGTTACTGCTTTTATTACGAAACGTTAACACATTAGGCCATAACTCATTCAAGTCCCGCATCCGGATGCGGCTGGCCGCGAATGAGTTCTTATTAAAAGGTCCCCACCCCACCCGCATCAGCAGTTGCGACAGTGTCGTACAGCCCTGCCATTCGGCAACGCTGTACGAAAGGTCGCAGTTCTCAAACTTCCTACCCCGTCGGCCGCGCTCAGTGGCCACTCAGGTAAATTCAGGTAAATTCAGGTAAATATAGATACTGAGTTTCAGTCAACCAAACTTTAAGGTAGACTCATCAAGTAGTCTGGGTGCACTAAGAACGTAAAAATTCTTCTAAGAGCATCCCAGGAACAAAAGTGTGCAGCATGGAAGACGAAAATACATTTGGCGCTCCAGCACAATCACCCAGTATTTTAACCCTTTGGCAGTCGACAGAGTTTTTATCGAGGTAATTTTTGAATGAAGCACCTCAACAAAAACCGCTACCGACAGCCGAAGTGTTCACAAAATGGCAAAGTGTATGTGTAAGAAATATTTTTTAGCAGTTAACAGAAATGCCCATAATAATCGTGCCTTCACAGAGCAACACTGCATAGGCATGGACTCTGAGTAATGCACACTGTCCCCAACGTTCCTTTACTTTTTGTGATGAGAACATAGAGTGAGCAAGCTGGCTTTTGCATTGCAAAAGCAATGCCAACCACTCGGTCAACGCGTTTCACCCTCAAGAGGCATAGATGCTCATGAGCCCCTGCAAATGCAGGGGCTCATGAGAATCTATGCCTCTTGAAAGCTGTAGAGGACGTCCGCATTTGTAGCGACAAGTTGAGGGAGTCCACCGGAATTCAGTCTACACGCGTATAAGCCATGCGCGGCAGGCGGCGGTCCCCTTGCACCCTCAGGGAAATCAGTATAAACAGTGGGTAAATGAGGCATGCAGATGGAGCGGGTGACCACAGAGAGAGAGAGAGAGAGAGAGAGAGAGAGAGAGAGAGAGAGAGAGAGAGAGAGAGAGAGAGAGAGAGAGAGAGAGAGAGAGAGAGAGAGAGAGAGAGAGAGAGAGAGAGAACTGAACTGAACTCAAACTTGATTTTGCCCCTAAGGATAAAAGACAGTAGGCACGCAGGCCTTTTTACACGTATGTCCTTAATAACATTTTAAATATTACACCAGAAAAGGGAACGAGACAAATAAAATTAAAAATTCAAAAGAGATAATAATAATAATAATAATAATAATAATAATATAAATGAAGAAGTATTTCGCGCGCGCGCGCGCGCGCACACACACACACACACACACACACACACACACACACACACACACACACACACACACACACACACACACACACACACACACACACTCAATACTTTAAATTTACATGAACTGGAAAATAATCGTAAATCGTGAAAGATTACTAACTAAAAATTAAAAAATAAAAAAATAAAGAGAGAGAGAGAGAGAGAGAGAGAGAGAGAGAGAGAGAGAGAGAGAGAGAGAGAGAGAGAGAGAGACAGAGAGGGAGACAGACAGACAGACAGACAGACAGACAGAGACAGAGAGAGAGAGAGAGAGAGAGAGAGAGAGAGAGAGAGAGAGAGAGAGAGAGAGAGAGAGAGAGAGAGATGATGATGAAACTTTATTACATAACGGTAGAAGTTTTGACAGATACAAATACGTCATTTTTCAAACTTGCCGTTTCTAACGTTCTACAACATGAAATATAATGAAGACAAACAAAAAATATTTAACGCAAACAAAAAACACAACTAAATAAGTACAGACACACGCAGTACAGAAAATGATACTACTAAGGTAGCAATAAACAAATACAAAAAAGGAAGTAACACTCCTCAGCACAAATTACATAGGAGAAAAATCATAGCACAGCAAAAACAAGCACAAAGTACCAAGAATCAAACATACATACACACACCTTTACAGCCGTGTAAATGCACGCACTAACATATATACATTTACATAACCTTTCATCAGAATGACAGGATAAATATATATATCTAAGCAGTTTCCATCAGGTATATGTGTAGTTTTGTTTTAAAGGAGGAAAGGTGGGTTAGTGTTTTTAAATGTTGAGGAAGTGAATTCCATAAAAGTGGTCCCGAAAAGGCTAGGCTTGATTTGAATAAGTCAATGCGAGGTAGTGGTAATCGAAGAGTACTGTTCCTCGAGGACCTTTCACACTGTCGTGGAGTAAATTTAGCTGTTAGATACTGTGGAGCTTTCTTGTGGAGAATTTTAAACATAGTATGCACTTGTTGTAAACGAGTTGTTGACGAAGGCCAAGAAGTTTGAGATTTTGCAGTTTTACAGCGGTAGGAATGGGTCTTATATCTACATGTTTAATGGCTCTTTTGTATAGTGAATTTAGTTTTTTGATATGCACATCACCGCTACCGTCCCAAACAGTGGAGATGTAATCAACATGAGATTTAATGTGTGCATGAAAAAACATTTTTCGTGTATTTATGTCACTCACACTTCTCAATTGTGATAAAAGAAAAATATATTTTGATATTTTCTTACATATATTAGTCACATGTTTCTCCCAACTTAGTTGCTCATCTATACATATTCCAAGGAAGTTGCGTTCATGAACTTTCAATAGGTTGGCAATTAAGACTGAGTGTTAGTGAAGGGGGGGTGAAGTTGACGTTTTTGTCGTGAGGTGATTAACATGCTCTTCGTCTTATCAGGATGTAGTACCATGTGGTTTTTACAGCACCAATCAGAAACTTCGTCAAGACTGGATTGTAAACGACGACTAATATCATGACTGTTCTTAACAGGAACGTGAAGGCTTGTGTCGTCCGCAAAGAGATTACAATTAACGTTAGGGTCGGAAATATGTAAAGGAAGGTCATTTATGAAAAGTAAAAATAGGAGGGGTCCTAGAATTGATCCTTGAGGAACTCCAAATTTAACATGGCCTTGCCTAGAGTACTGACCATGGACGTATACTTTTTGCTTTCGGTCTTCCAAATAGGAACTGAGAAAAGTTATTGTAGTTTCGTCCATGTGGTATATTGTAAGCTTATGTAAGAGAATCTCATGGTCCACAAGATCAAAAGCTTTTTTAAGATCTAGGAACACTGCTCCCGACATTAAATTTTTATTAATTGACTCTAGCCAGCAATCTACAATATGTGTGAGTGCTGACTGGCATGAATGGGTCGGGCGAAAACCGGACTGATGAATGTTTAGTAAATTACCCTTCTCGAGGAAATTAAGAAGATGCTTGTGAATGTGCCGCTCTAATGGCTTTGACAAGGCTGAGAGCAAAGAGATCGGTCGGTAATTATGAATATCTTCAATTTTTTTAGTTTTGGGGATCGGAACTACCTTTGCTTGCTTCAGGACTGTAGGAAAATAACTTTTATTTATACACAGATTAAAAATGTATGTAAGGGATTGTATTGTGTAAGGCAACGACAATTTTAGTGATTGGTTATCAATATCGTCAATCCCTCTACTTTTCTTATTCGGCATGTCAGAAATATACTTACCGATTTCTGCTATTGATATATTAGGAATTACGAATTTTTGTGTTATATTTGTTGCTTCGCTGAAAGATCTCAGAAGACTTGAGATACTATATTGCGTACTGATATTTGATGCCGATTGGGCTAGATTTTCAGCGGCTGATAGAAAATATTTGTTAAATTTGTCTGAAGTTAAATGAGATGGTATTTCTGGGGCTGCTTTTCCTTTAGTAATAGCATTTAGTGCTCACCAAATGGATGCTGTGTCACGGTTTTCTGAGATCATTTGATTGAAGAATGCTTTTTTTGCAGCCCTTACCAGATATTTTACTTGATTACGTTGTTTTTTGTAGTCATCAAAGCGTTTTTCTTTTCTAAGTTTGTCTCTGAGCGACATAGCATTTTTAATGTCCAATGTTAACCAGGGCGGCATGGTAGTATGTTTAACGCGTTTTACCCTGAGGGGCGCGTGCTTGTTAAGGACTCCGAGGAACAGACTCATCCAGCAAGACAAGGCATTGTCAGGGCAAGTGTGGCAGTATACATCATCAAAGGGTGCATTGTGCAAATCGTGCATGAATTTATCCCTATCAATTTTTTTTATAAGAACGATACATTATAGTTGTGTGTTTGTTTTTCTTTGGCCTATCAAGCTTCAGAGCAATTGTACAACATACCGGGTTATGATCACTAATGGCTAAGAGAGCGAGAGAGAGAGAGAGAGAGAGAGAGAGAGAGAGAGAGAGAGAGAGAGAGAGAGAGAGAGAGAGAGAGAGAGAGAGAGAGAGAGAGAGAGAGAGAGAGAGAGAGAGAGAGAGAGAGAGAGAGAGAGAGAGAGATGACGAATGGACTCAGCATGATTAATTGTTTGCGATCGAGCTCTCAGTAAAAGCACAAGGACGCTGTAACATGCACTCAGGTGTCAGGGACTGGCAAAACACAATAATCACATTATCCACTCGTTACAAGTCTAACAATTAACCGTGCTTTTCCCACCACTTTTTTTCCTCGCTGGTCTTCCGTTCAGAAATGCCGGACAGTTTTCCTCAAATGTCTACTTTAACCCTTTTAACCCCAAAGCCGCATTTTCCAAATTGTAGAGGTGTTACTTAATATCTATGTACCAGTTGCAAGAGACGCACCGACCATAATAATTCAAGGGTAGTGCTAGATTAGCTTGGCGCCTGACGGCGCCAAGCTAATCTGGCACTACCCTTGAATTATTATGGTCGATCTTATTGTAGTACGACGGAACTAAAAGGGTTAACTAAATGCCAGTTCGCGCAGAATGTGGTTTCTGAAATCTCTGTTTAACCTATTTAGCCCCAACGCCCTACGGCAGGAGATGGATTAGAAAAGAAAAGAAGTACCCAACGGAGAAAGAAACACGCTTAGAAAAGACGGGTACAACACAATTTATTAATATTTCGGGTAAATACCCTTTGTCAAAATAGACAAACAAACAGAGAGATTAGCCGCTACTTATCTTCATTCGCAGAAGGAATGTGGCAACTCAAGGAGAAGCCACATCAAGGAGATGGATTGACTAGACACGCGCACAACTATACACTACTTTAAACCACCCCATCCCTTCCCACCACCTTACATCCACTTCCCTCTAGAATCAGAATAAAATGCAGTCAGTCAACAGTTAGCTAAAGGAGAGCTAAATGTTAAATGCCCGACAGAAAAGAAAAGTCTTTAAGTGAGCTTTGAACTGTGACAATGTGGTTCATCATGGTGCATCCATTTCTGCAACTGGTACTTAAACGTTAGGTAGCACATTCACAATTTGGGAAATGCGGCCCTGGGGTTAAATGGGTTAAGTCAGCGCCCAAGATCCCCAGCCATCCAAAGATCATGGATGTAAAGTGATGTTTGCAAGAGGCATAGATCCTCATGAGCCCCCGCAACTGCGGATGGACTAGGTTTACCTTCACTCGATATGGAGGGAGTCGAAAATGAGTGACTTGAAGCGACTTCAAATTGCTGGTCTATTCGATTTCTTTCAATTTCCTGCGAGTACAGCTGAATAAGATGGTATCGGAGCGCTGGTTTGTGAAATCGGACCTCATCGCCTCAGCTTAAGTATGTTGATTAAAATTGTAATCACAAGAATAGCCGATATAAATAAATAAATGTTTATTTACCGCAACTTCTTTCCTGGAGCCATAAGGTACAATCCTGCGTCACGAAATTCACAGATTTATTTGTTTGGCATTTTGTTGCACACAGGTCCCATCGACTTCCGATCCTGACGTTGTACTAGAAAGTTTAAATCCTTTTCATCCTGATACAGTAATGCTGGAAATAAATATGACTATGATAGTTCCAGGGTGGTGCCAGAATAGCTTGGCGCCTTAGGCGCTAAGCTATTTTGGCACCAACCTGGAACGAAAATGGCTGATCTGTAATGTAGTCTGCACAAAACAATAAACAAAATTTTAAATTTTAAATTTTTAAAAATCAGCCTCAGGATGTGATGGATTAAACAAACTCGCGATCTTTACTTGATCAAACGCAATATTGTTTTTTTTTTTTTTAGTTTATCGACCCCAATGTTAATCCTTCAGCAGTCGGCAGCGGTTGACAGCCAAAGGATTAAGGCGATCTGTTTCAGTCAATAATAGGTAAATAGTTCGCAATATCCCCTTTATAAATGTTCTTAACATGTCTTACAACAATGCTGGACAAAAGAAATAGTTTGTTAATTATACAGTTTAAATTTCGTAAAATGAGGGACTTCTCTGTTCTTCATTCCCCGTGTAATCAGGAGAGTTTCTCTGCACGCATAATGGGCAGTAGTAAACCTCTGTTCCTTCTACACTGACTGTGAAAAGAAGGGTAAAGCGTCTCAGCTGATGAAAGACAACATTGAGAACTTATTACAGTGACAAATTTTACGCTATTTATCCATCATAGTCTGCCAAGATCCAAATCGAATTTAAAACCATCTGCTCCGTGGCAGGCTTTGATAGCTAAAATTCGCCGATAGAACGGATTATCAATGTTGTCTTGCCTCAAGTAAGACTTTTTTTTACCTTTCTTTTCGCCACCCGTGTGAGCTTGCACACGTACCAAAGGATTTCCACTGCCTTTTGAGCGGAAGGGAAAGAACTCTTTTACTGACATACCAAGGAGAAGAAAAGCAGTAACGCCTTTCATTTTATGACATTGAGACATTATAGTTTAACTCATTCTAGCCCAAGACCGAAATCCCCAAATTTTGCCATTGTCCTCTGAAGACTGCATTGCAGTGCAGAACGCAGATCGACCATGATAGTTCAAGGGGGATGCCAGAATAGTTTGGCGCCCATAGGCGCCAAGCTATTCTGGCATCACCCTTGAACTATCATGGTCGATCCTTATCTTGCTGTGGTGTGTCTGGGGTAGAAGCCGTTTTGTCCTGCATTATTGTAAGACATCCCAAGAACATGTATAAAGGAGATATTACCAACTATTATCATCCGGGAACAGGTAGCTTTAATGACCGGATTTGCAAAACAGACGCTAAAACGACTCCGTGGTCTGTGATCTCTGACAAATAGGAGATAGTGCCCGAAGTGAAAATAATCGTGCGCATACGATCTGCAAACTACCATGATATCAGTAATCGGAAGCTAAGCTAAAACACCAGTGTCAGACGAGGGGAAATATTATGCCGCCTTTGCTACAGCCAGAATGGCACCGATCGATACTGGCGCCTCTCTCTCATAGCACCCAACATCGTCGTCTCTCTGTCACTTGCTTCGTCCCTGCTTCGGAGTTGGAGGAACAGCTGGAGACAAATTCATCTCAGCAAGAGACATAGATCCTCATGAGCACCCTGCGAACGCATGGGCTCATGAGGATCTATGTCTCTTATCTAACTCTCTCTTTCTATCACATATTTATCCGAGTTTCGTCTTTTTCCGTCTTACTTTTTTTTTTTAACATTCGTAAGCTTGAGACTCTAAGATCGAGGTACTGCGAGTGTAGAGGTCAGCCAGCAAAAGACATAGGTTCTCATGAGTTCCTGCAGCTGCAGGGGCTCATGAGGATCTATGTCTTTTGCATGTAAATGTACATCTCTTTCTCACTGAGCATCCTGGATGAGGCACATGCAGTACCAAGTCTCGCATCCATCTTAGCCCAAACGTAAAAGGCATAGATTTTCACGGGCCCATACAGACTCAAGGGACCTATGAAAACCTATGACATTCTTTCGACCTAGTCTAACTCTGTTTTGCTCATATGAGTTAAGTACTTGTTGTTTCTATGTACTGCATGTTTCCTCGTTCTGAGCAATTTACAATTCTCCGTTTCACTTTCAAGCCAACGTTTGACCAGCACTATCTTTCGATCATTTCATAAAAAAGCACAGAAGATGAGTGAGTCGTGATAGCTCAAGTATATGTGGATTTGCTCGGCACTCGAAGAAACTAAAGTAAGTCCAATTCAATGTTCAGTTCAATTCGATTCGGGTCAGTTTAGGTAAGTTCATTTCAATTCAATTCGATTCAGTTTAGCTATATTTATTTCAATTCGACACGATTCAATTTAGTTCAGTTCAATTCATATCGATTTGAATTCAATTTAGTTTAGTACAAATCAGTTCGATTCGATTTAATTTAATCTAGTTCAATTCAATTCGATTCGTTTCATTTCGATTCAGTTCATTTCAACTAAATTCAGTTCAATTCAATGTATACAATCCTAATCAGAAATGAGTAATCAGAAACAAATTTCGAGTCATTATTATCAATCCATGTCGCTCTACTCGCCCTGGGAGGGAAAGGGATATCGGCAGGCAAAGTTTCCCCGAAAACTTACTCCGAAAATGGGGCATAATTCGGGCCATGAATAATTGAAGACGCTCGAGTGATAGCTTCTTTGACCTTCTGTACAGTAGCATCTATTTTTTCCTCATTCAGTCTCCTTCGCCTGTGAAAAGCACGGATGCTCACGAGCCTCTACAGGCCGCTGCAAGAAGCATAGATTCTCATGAGCCCACGCAGTAGCAGGGGCTCATGAGAATCTATGCTTCTTGCTGCGAAACAACAAACACGTTTTACGACAAGTCCAAAACAGTGACTAGCACTTCAGTTAAAACCCGTATCCCTTTTGCTGTTGGTAAAGTGTTCGTATTTTATTTTTACCCTTTAGCTGTTGGTAGCGGTACTTGTTGCGATGATTCCTGCAGGATGCCAGGGTGTTGTTATTCCTGTAGGAATCATCGCGATAAAAACCGCTACCAACAGTTAAAGGGTAAAAAAAACACAAAAACACTTCAGTTTGAATACCGGCGGACAAGAAGTCACTCTCTTTCTGTCTGGGTTTTGTAAACGCTATTAGTGGCGGAGACAGGGATCATTTGCATCCTCTTCCGTCGCAGAGAAAGTCATCAGGGTTTTAAAGTCTTCGAGTGCCATTTAGGCCGTGCACACTTACGCCATCTTCCAAAATGGCTTCGGCCTTCAGTCTGCGATGGAATCACCCACCAGCCACAAGTAAAGAGCGCCCGGCGTGTGGAAGAGAGAGAGAGAGAGAGAGCGAGAGAGAGAGAGAGAGAGAGAGAGAGAGAGAGAGAGAGAGAGAGAGAGAGAGAGAGAGAGAGAGAGAGAGAGAGAGAGAGAGAGATGATATGAAAATGAAATGAAACTTTATTTTCCCAAATAAAAGAATAGGTGCGCAGATCTGTTTTCATTCTTGTCCGTCCTTGCTACACACTACAAAACAAAATAACGTACACAAATTCTCTCTTTCCCACACACACGCGCGCGCCAGTGTGCAATTGCCGCGTGCACAGGTTTGTGCCAAATTTGCTTGTCGCCTACAGGCGCCAAGCCTGCATAACCCTCCGCCCCCCCCTCCCGTCCCCCCCCCCTCCCCAAACACATAACCAGCGCTCTCATACCACAGTTATCATTACATTATATCATGTACACATACATTGCTATCGCTTAGAGAGAGAGAGAGAGAGAGAGAGAGAGAGAGAGAGAGAGAGAGAGAGAGAGAGAGAGAGAGAGAGAGAGAGAGAGAGAGAGAGAGAGAGCCCGTGTGAGTGAGAAAAATGGGTAAGAGTCGAGTTTTCGTAAGCGCCTCTCGATGAAGAAAAATTGATTATCGGGAGCAGCCAGCAGTTGCGAAGTATGGAGCCGATTCTGCCGCAGCTAAATGCTCCTCTTATCTTCTGAGTCGATACACCATAGGCGAGTTTACCCGTCCACAAAGGCGGAGCATCCGAGTTGGACAAACTGACCTTTTGAGATGACACATTTCAGAGCCAGTCGCCGCGGCGGCGTGTTCTGTGATATCACCGACGGGCCCTTTAACGCGCTTGAATAGTATAAACTGGTAATGTCTCAGTTCTAGATACTGTGTCGCGGGAGATGGACTGACCGTGCTTCATGGGTGTCGCCGGACCGCGATAGCACGGGGGTATCGCCAGATTAGCTTGGCGCCTGTCGAGGCGCCAAGCTATGCTCTGGCGA
Organism: Semisulcospira habei; assembly: GCA_036245525.1. Lineage (NCBI taxonomy): Eukaryota > Metazoa > Mollusca > Gastropoda > Semisulcospiridae > Semisulcospira > Semisulcospira habei. The sequence continues at coordinate 16,214,073 of BTPG01000005.1, forward strand.
TACCCCTGAGCTATCACGGTCGACTAATCCTCCGCCGCCGTAGTGGTGTATCACACAAGACCGGGGTGTAGGTAGTATTAACTGGACTACGACGTGTGTAGTGGAGTAAGGAAGAGCACTGAAGATATGTGTTACTCTAAGATTAAGACAATTTTTGGCCTCGATAGGCCTAAGTGTGTTTCGTTGGATTGGCAAACAGAAAAGTTACTTTTTCAGGCATTTAATGCCCATTGTGAAAAAGAAGACGGCGCTTCTACTGTATACACGAGCCGTACGCACTTTTAGCAACTAGAAAATCGTTGTATGGTAAATTATTGTAGTCTGTGGCTTACGATTGTACATAAATATGTTTTGAGCAGTTCTTCGTGCGTTAAGGCTAACGAGGCTCCTCATCATTTTAAAATAAAAATCCCGGCCTTTAGCCCAGAAAGTCTAGGTCATAACTAGAGACTGTCAACTGAGACAGGTCGATCTTAAAGGAGATATACGTTTTAACCCGACAATCCCCTCCTTTGACGGAGTAGGAATTCAGTATAAAGAGCGAATGGAATCACCAAGTATCACAGAGTCTCACGAACCACTGCAGCTGATGTGCGGACTTTGAGCAACTGAGGTTTGATCGGAATGTTACAAGCAGAAAATGCGTTGATTCGATCTCGTGAGCCTGAGAGCGGCAGATGTGATCTAAACGAGACGTGTTCAGTATAAAACAAGAGGTATAGATTCTCATGAGCCACTGCTTAGCAAGTGCTCATGAGAATCTGTGCCTCTTGCAGATGAATAGGGCTAGCTGCTAGACGACTCGACAATTCACAGATGCAAGGACACAAAACAATCTATTGCTCTAGAATAGTCGAATTGTGCAGAAAACCTAACTGTACTAGAGACATAAGCAGGGGCTCATGAGGATCTATACCTTTTGGAGATGATTTTGAGCTGGCTGACAGCCTCCAGCCGGCTTAACCTGGATGTAACAACTCATACAAATCTATGGTTCTCATTTCGAGAGCTGTTTGCCTGGTTGAGACACAACTTGGAGACAACTGCTCCCTGGATGCAAATACTGATAAGCATCTATGGTTCTTGAAGAGGTATGAAGTTGGTTGAGACACACCTTCTAGCCGACCACCTTCTGGCTCCAGGGGAACATGAAAATCTAGGCCGTTTACAGAGACGGCAGAGTGTCAATAACGCCGACTGCCGCCCGAGAAAGCGCCGATAGACTCTTGTATGGTGACTCTTTAAGTTTCCCCAGTTGGTGAAATTCTATTGGCTGTTGCAGACACGCACGTTACACCTCTGTCCGCGGACGGCACACACTTAGCCCGTGTAAAACGGCCAACGTTGCCTAGCAACACAAAAGAATTCTCAGGCCGTAAATATACATAATCCGCACGAATTGGCCTGCCGTGCGAGGCGTATGGCGAAACGTGATAGGACTGCGAAAACTCGGACTTCAGTGTTTGTCGTCTGTGTGTAGCGTGTGAGTGTGTGTTGTATGTGCCGGCATTGTCCTCACAGCAACATGGCGGCGCTGACTTTGCTGGCATTGCTACTGCAACAAGTTGTGGCGGTGGAGATACCAATAGGTGAGCCTTTGTTGTTGTTGTCGCTGTTGATGATGTTGTCGTCGTTGTCGTTGTTTGCTATTGTTGTTGTAGGTGATGGTTGTGGCTGTAGCTTTGTTTTTTTTTTTTTTCTTTCTTTCTCGTTCAGTTTCGTTTCAGCTGTAAATGAAAGAGTATGTTTTGTCCCTGGTCGATGATTTCTTTTAATCCCATAAGTAAACTCCACCCAACCGCAAGAGGTACAGATCCTCATGAGCCCCTGCAATTGCGGGGGCTCATGAGGATCTGTGCCTCTTGCTGACTCAACTGTGCAGCCATGCTCTTGGAGCGATATAGAGTTAAGAGTTTAGTGCTCAACTAACGATGATTTCAGGCGTGAAATGTCTCAGGCAGTGAAAATGTCGCTTTTAGTCCCAGTTTTACTTTTCTATCTCCGCCGTGAGATTGCCTTAGTTGCCTGCTCTGCGCTAAACCCAAATAACTAACTAACTAACTTTTCTATCTGCCCATTTAAACAATGTGAGGTTTACTCTGATGACGCAATATGCATGATGACAAAACCTGCGACGACTGCTGCCGTTACACGTACGGTTCTGTTTTATCATTAATTTGTTTTATTATTGTGTGAACCACGCATGTTCGTTTAGTTAGCATAGATGATATATACACTGTCAGCTAGTGTGTGCACGATTTATGGTCATGTATATGAATTAACAAGATGGGATGGACCATGCCCACAAAGTTCCTTCTGTATAATAACAACACAAAACACATGGCGATTGCTTCTTTTTGTATAACGTTTTCCAAAGAAATGTGACTGAGTTCCATGTAATTTTTATGTAATAAAATATTCTTCTGTTGTCATTTCTTCATAACCCCTTCAATGCCAGTATACGCAGATTGTGTTTCTCAATCTTCGTTAACTCATTCAGCCCGACGGCCGTATTTCCCAACGTTTGGAGGCGTCATCTAATGACTATGCACCAGTTGCAGGAGAGGGATCGACCATGATAATTCAAGGGCAGTGCCATTTTAGCTTGGCGCCGATAGGCGCCAAGCTAATCTGGCACTACCCTTGAATTATCATGGTCAACCCATCTCCTGTTGTAGTGCGTCAGGGCTGGGTTAATTCAAAGGCAAAGGGCCCCGCACTTCCCAGAAACATGCAAAATGGTGTCAACAAGAGGCATAGATCCACATGAGCCCCTCTGGTGCTCATGAGGATCTGTGACTCTTGCAATAGGATAGGGTTCACCTTTCCTCTGCAGTCAAAGGGTTAATTCATTCAGCCTTGACACAAAAGGAATTGCATGCACCCCGATATTTCAAGGGTAGTCAAAGAACAGCAAGTTATTGTACACAATGCTCTTGAACTATCATTTTGTCGATCTGCCTCCTGAACTGTAATGTTGTCCTAGGCATTTTGACCTGAGGTCTTCACTGGTTAACGTTTTAAAGCAGACAGAACTTAGAAAAGAATGTTTGAGTTCTTTCAAAGACGTTATGCGGAGATCAGAAGTAGCTCAATTTTTTACAGACAGTTTGTCCGGGCTTGTAAAACACGTGCAATTTGTGCTACTGATAGTGAGCTGTTTTGGCTACATGTCGTCTTTGCTGATTCAGTGCCTGAGAGACCCATCCGCGCAAGCAATATGTACACGGGGTATCAGCAAGAGACACACAACTCCTCATGAGGCCCCGCAACTGCGGGGCCTCATGAGGATCTGTGTCTCTTGCAGTTGGATCATGTTCTCCTTTCCACGGCAGTGAAAGGGTTAATCTTAAAGGTAATGGGTTATGATTCCTTGAACTTTGGTTTTAATACCAAGATTTGTTCCCAGAGTACTTTGCGTATCAGACTACAGGTACCTCATCATAGATTTCATACACAGCTCAACGGAATGTAGCATTTAATGTTAAGGTCAAGATCAAATCTCAAGGTCACAATAATGTATGGAACCTTTCAGCTTTACGTTTTATGTGACCTAAGTACTTCGAGAGTTATGTTACCGGCGTACTCCATATTTTGAAAGCTTTTCGTGCAGCTTTCGGTTGTTATTACATATACATAGAAATTATTCTTAAAGCTGAACATTATTTCATTGGTGCAGACAGCAGTAAAACCACAAATACATGGCTTTCTGTCAAGTGGAAAAAGCTAAGGAAACACGTGCTGCCCTTTTTTTTTACAGCAAATTTGCTTGCAGCCAACAACATACAAAATAAGAGAGAACGCTGTGAAAAGATAAGATCTTTTAAAAATGTCCTTATATGATATTACAAAAACAATAAAATCCAGTACCGTTGACAGAAGTTCTGCTCAGACAGACCCACTCGAATAGTACGCCACAAGCGCACTTCTATTCAAATGAGATGCTTAGCATCTCATTTGAATAGCAGTGTACTTGTGGCGTACTCCCCTTGTGGGTTTACCTGTGGCATACTCCAGCGGACAGTACGCGGTGTATCAGCTTGATATCTCAGTGCGTGTTTTTTGTGTGAATGTTTCCACTTTTGGTACTATGATCTAAAGTCATATTAGATACATAAAAACCAAACTCTTCTCGCTCATTTTAAATATTTAGTACCATCCCTCACCCTGACATAACACAGCGAATTTATATTTTTATCTGTTGCTTTGCCAGATATCGAAGAATATTTCAAGGTTCTCATGTTTATGAAAACGCTAGGAACAAACAAGCTCATTCGGTTGTTACGTTTTTGTTGATTTCAATAAATATTAGATATCAAAATAGATATTTACAAGTGTAAGAATCTTCTGCCAGATTCATGCAGGATATTGTTTTTTTTTATTGTTTAAATCTTAAGTACCAACATTAATAGCTAATCTAATGTTACAGGTGAAATTGCTGAGCATGCAAAAAATAACGAATTCAAAAAAACAAACATAATAAATAATCAGATGAATGAATGAATGAATAAATGAATGAATGAATGAATGAATGAATGAACGAACGAATAAATGAATCAATGAATTAACACATTCAGCCCTGACGCACTGCAGCAGAAGATGGGCCGACCATTATATTTCAAGGCGCCAAGCTAATCTGACACTACGCTTGAATTCTCATGATCGATCCATCTCCTGCAACAGGTGCATAGTCGTTAGATAACGCCTCCAAAATTTGGGAAATATGTGCGTCGGGCTGAATGAGTTAATGAGATGCTGCTAACGCCCATGGTCTCCAGCCATAAAAAAAAAGATAGATACAGGGTGGTTTCAGCAAGAGGTATAAATCCTCATGAGCTCCCGTAACTGCAGGACCTCATGAGGATCTATACCTCTTGCAGTTGAGTTACTTTTAAATTTTCTATTTTCTGTAGTCAATGTATTAAACCCACCCAAAAAATGAACAACTCTAGATTTCGAGTCCATCACTGCAATTTATTCCTTGGGCTGGCCATATGAGACATGATGGCTTGCTTGCACGGCCAAAATCAGAACACTGAAATAGACAACAAAGAAAAGAAATACATTTCGGAATAGAGGTTTTCATTAGATCACAAACAACCCAGCTCATCTTTGACGCAAACAGAGGATTAAAAGCCTAAAGAAAAATGACAAAAATCTAATGAGTTAAGAGGCTGGACAAACATGCGATGTTGCATGTTTTTCCAGGCTTTTAATCCTCTTTTGTTTACCTACCTATAGTTCTGCAGTTACGTATTATTAAACTGTAGTAATCATGTATAACTAAACTGTAGTAATTAACGAAACCAGGAGGGCTGACTGCCAGTGCTAATAAGTTAGAAGAAACTGCCGAGTAAGTAGAAGAAGCATTGTGCTTCCATTAACTCTTTCTACCCCATCACCGAAATCCCCAAATTTTGCCATTGTCCTCTAAAGATTGCATTGCAGTGCAGAACGCAGATCGACCATGATAGTTCAAGGGTGATGCCAGAATAGCTTGGCGCCCATAGGCGCCAAGCTATTCTGGCATCACCCTTGAACTATCATGGTCGATCCTTATCTTGCTGTGGTGTGTCTGGGGTAGAATGAGTTAACAGTTGACGTAGGCTGATTTTCTCCAATCTTCGTTAATTCAACATCAAAAAGCCTTAGATGTCCCATCAACATTGATTCAGACTGGTGTCCGCAAAAGGCCTAGATCCTCATGAGCCCGCGCAACTGCGGGGGCTCATAAGGATCTATACCTCTTGCAGTCGGGTGGCGTTCAAATTTTCTCAGAACTGAACGGGTTAAACTGCATTCTATATCCTGGGCAAACAGCAGAATTCTAGCAAGACTTTTTCCTCAGATGGCAGATCAGATATCATAAAATCATAACAAAAAACCAAACAGTGAGCGGTGACAATGGTTGCTAGTCTTGAGTTGCAGACTCTATCGTAATATATATACTCATGGCACGTGACAAGAGTGCAAAAGCTCACGTCACAGTGCTGGCTGTGTGACATCTGAGACATTGAAACATCATTACATTAGGATAAAAGCTTAAATTATTAATGCCTTGTCTCCCGCCTTGTCCATCAAAATAAATAAAACAGCAAACAGCAACATGAACGAAGCAAAGTTGACAACAAAAAAATAAATCTATGCAGTAATGAGGCTTATTTTCAATGACCGATAAGTACATTCGACTTCGCTTATATGACAGGCGCCAAGCTAATCTGACACTGCCCTTGAATTAGCATGGTCGACCCATCTCCTGCTGTAGTGCGTCATGAATGAATGGGTTAAAAAAAAACTTCGGATAAAACAGCAAGAAAAATTGGGTCCGCTAGCAATTGAAGTACCCAACGGAGAAAGAAACACGCTTAGAAAAGACGGGTACTAGCAATTGGTTATATCCAAAGTTTACTGTACAGAGAATTGACATCACTTCTTAAGAAAAGACTCCATGATAGAGCTGAAAGCTCCTTAGAAAATTTACAACAGATACTGCGCAGTATTGTTGTCTTGTAGTAAAACTGCTCATAACATGAAACATTTCTTATAAACTGAAGGCGTGATTTCTCAGTGATCTCTGAATATATCAAATCGTCCAGGGATCCAGTTGTTTGTTATTTTATCCGAAGTTCGTAATAACCGAAGTAATTTACATAGTAAGAGAGTTGTCGGGATCTCTGAAAAAAAGTGTTGTACAATCCGACTTTTGTTATATCAGACCTTGCTATAAGCGAAGTAGACTGTAGCAGTTTTCTAGCGCAAGAAAAGCAAAAGAGCCAAACTCCTGAAAATGAGCATTTATCATTTGGCGTCATAGACGGAACGCCTTTTGATTTGGCTTTTGTTTCTCAGTGACACAGACGCAACAGAAATATTTAGCAGTCACCGATGCAAGATTCTAAAAAAAAAATCCCTTGACCCTTTCACCCATTACACCTCACAGCTGACCATGGATCTGACAAAGTTGCTAAAGCCATTATTAATGTAATTGACCCTTAGGGTCGCAGCTCCTCAAAATTAAATTTGTCCCCTAAAAGATTACATAACGCTTCAGCAGAACGTGCCACCATGGTAGTTCAAGGATGGTGCCAGGATAGCTTGGCGCCTTTAGGCGCCACGCTATTTTGGCACCACCTTTGAACTACCATGGTCGATCGTGTAGTCTGCCGGGTTTGAAAGGACTAAAAACCTAGGTTGAAATAATGTTCGTATGAAAGATATTGCCAATAATAGGCACAAATGGTTAAGATGTGTTTGCCCCTCACAGGGAAATGCCAGCAGAAGGACAGTAGGGTTTCAAAAGCGCGCGATATGGCTTCTCAAACACAGTTCACCGTCCAACGCCTGTGGCTCAGGCTAAAGGGGGGTTGACCGGAGAAAAAGACGGGCGCACGAAGATCTCGCTCACAGCAACCGTTAACAAATAATCGATAGCCATTATTTTAGAATCAGCCCGCTGGTGCTAGTCCCAATTTTCAAAGTGTCTGTAGACGCCAAGCGAAAAGGAAAGGCGTGGGATGGTGACTGGATGGGGGAAGGAAAATGGATGGGGTGGGGGTTGGAAGGAGTCGGACGGATGTGGGTGCCGCAGAGGGACACGGGGCCAGTCGCATGAACGACCTTGCTCCTGCGTCAGCCACCAAGCAAACTCCGCTCAAGCGGAGCACCTTGCTTGGGGATTGGCGCAGTGACCGAGCTCACTCATGCAACTCACCCCCGGGGAATCCAAGGGACGGTGGAAGCGCGGGGGTGAAGGGAAGCGGGAAGGGCTGGCTTTCAGCTTGATCAATACTTCGGCCACCCCCCATGGGGGTAGGAGAGAGCATTTAGGAAAGCACACGAAAAACAAGATAAGACGGTGGAGTCTTTTCGGGTTTAACGTCTCTTTTCGCTGAAATATTGGGCGTGGCGGGTTGTGATTGGAAGGGCTCGATAATAATCACTCTTCATGTCAGTGACATCTTCGATTTCATCCATTATGGTGTTGCAATAACAAAAGTTGAATGAATATGTCAAACTCCAATATCTATGCCTTCATGACATACATGTAACTGGATAATCATGGTTTCAATGTAGATTTGTATTGATTTTTTTTTGGGGGGGTCTATTATCACTAAGATGAGAATAGATACTAAATACAATTCAAATTCTTTTGATCCATTTCGTGCTTTACTCTGCACGACGAGTGGACCTTTTTTTCTCACGAACGAGAAGCTTTGTTTGAAACACACAATAGCGACCAGTTCAGCACAGTAAACTCTAAGGTTGATATGTTCAGCTTTGCATTTTTCCTAGGCAGACAACATAACAGTCCAGGAGAGAGATTGACCATGATAGCTCAAGGGTGGTGCCAGAATAGCTTGGCGCCTAAAGGCTATCATGGCCGTAGATTTGTCTCCTGTTGTGGCGTCTCCTCTTATGTTTGAATGGGTTAACATTTCCATTCAATTTTGTATTTTGTCTTCATTCTCAGTGATGGTCTGTGCTGTCCTGTGCCGTACTGTTGCCCATAACATCAAGCAAATCAAACACCGACTTTCAAGTCTTGATTTGGCAGCCGAGCAAAACAAAACATGCGCTGCGTAACCCCTAGACCGCCGAGAAATAAATGAACACGGTCTATCTGCAAGAGACGCAGATTCTCATAAGCCCCCACGTTCCTTTGACGGCTTTCAGAAATCCAATTTGCGTCAACTCGCAGCGATAGGGTTAACACAAGTCTTCTGGTTTTCCTCTTCTTCTTCTTTTTTTTTTCTTCTGCATTCAGTGTTGCCCTTCTAGACTTTTGAGTCCGAATGACGTCATTAACTCGGCCGTCAGGTGGAGATCGTTGGCGGCTCTTCAGAGCTTAACGTGAATCTAAGAAATACAGAGAACCGTATAGTACTGGCCGCAAATTGTGTTTTTAAAAATCTTTGTCAGTCCAAAGTCAAAGATCCTCAGCCGTGAAAGGAAAGTGAACAGAAAATGGTTTCAGCATTTGCGGGGGCTCATGAGGATCTATCCCTCTTGCAGTTGGGCGGTGTTCAGTTTTTTTCCCCCCTGCAGTGAAGGGTTAAAAATTATAGAATTATAAAAGTATATTTGTACGGTACTCATAGACGTTTTTGTTTATTGATATGGTCCTGGACTTCTAGTGTCGACGTAAATTAGTTTGTTAGTTTGGGATTTGACGTCCGCGGCATCGCACTGATAATGGACGTCCCCAGCGATCTGGTTATAAGGGACAAGGACAGCTATTGCCTATGGAGTACGTCCTGAACACTGATCAATTCGACCGCACCACAGCCACTTTGATCTACCAGTACCTTATAACGGACATGCTATCTGAACAAGCCCGTCGTTTTGCCTCGGCTCCTCATAAAGAGAAGTTTGTGTATTTTATTCAGCAGGTTTCATATTTAAAATTGTCTTAGTGATTGCTTGCTCTGATTGGCTACTTCTGCCTCATCTAACCGTACACTCTCATTTGAGTTGATACAGCGTGCAACTGATACGTCAAATCGGCTGGATGTCAATGTGGCGTGGCAGCTATCGACGCCAAACGCACCCTGGGTCGATCTGGAACAGGGTCACTCTTGATTCTTACACCGCCCATAATCCCCCAGCCCTATCCAATCCAAACGTCCCTCTTCTCTGGCCAAAATAAAAACACGCAGCAATAAGACTCGATAAGCGACGCAAAGGTCGAGAATAAAAAAAGGTAATTGGAAACTTGAAAAAAAAAAGCACCTAAGAATCTCATGCAACCCCGATTCGATTTCAAGCTTATTTTCCTGAAAGCAATTTTCTGCAGTGGCACAGGGACATTGGAATGTTCCGAAGGTTTATTGTGAAAGTCTGCTACGATGGAAGTTGTAACAACATCTTCACTGCCGGTGATCGCATAATGTCTGTCTGAAATCTTTGTGCATTCAACGGGTAGAAGTCCCAGCCGTGCAAAAAAAACGTGGATACAAAGCGATCTCCCAAAAGAGACATCGATCCTCATGAGGCCCCGCAATTGCGGGGGCTCATGAGGATCTATGTCTCTTGAAATGGGATTGCGTTCCCATTTTCTTAGCAGTGACGGAGCTAAAAGCAAGAAATAACATTGTCTTAGGACCGCGCGATGGAGGGTTCACGGAGGACAATGAACGCATGTGAAGCATTTCGCATAAGCATAACAACCTACAGATGGCTAAAGACAGCCAGGGACATAGATCCTCATAACCCCCCCGCAGACTCTAGAGGGCTCATGAGGATCTCTTGCAGATGTAAGGCGTTTCGCCTGTGCCGTCCGCGGGCTGCATCTGTACTCTATTGTCTGGTTGATCGTGAGTTGGTTCTCTCTATCCAGAGCCGACCAAGCAAAATAAACACATCGCCGGTTTTTTAAAATTTTTTTAACCCTTAATTGTCTGGGTAACGCTGAACGCTGTCCAGCTGCAAGAGACATAAACCTTCATGAGCGCCCGCAGTCGCGGGGGCTCATGAGGGTTTATGTCTGTTGTTAGTCCCATGTTCTTTAACCCATTCAGCCCTGACGCACTGCAGCAGGAGATGGGTCGACCATGATAATTCAAGGGTAGTGCCAGATTCGCTTGGCGCCGACAGGCGCCAAGCTAATCAGGCACTACCCTTGAATTATCATGGTCGATCCATCTCCTGCAACAGGTGCATAGTCGTTAGATGACGCCTCCAAAATTTAGAAAATACATGCGTCGAGCTGAATGAGTTAAGCCTGTTTTGTCATATTTACTTCTGTGTTATTCACGCGAATGTGTGGAGTCGTTTCAGACTAGAAATTCGTGGTCGCTAGTAGCAGGGAAGGGTTCCAAACAACCATGTTATGTGCTGGCTTTCTGTTCACTGACCCGGTTTTGACCTTTTTCGCCTTTAACAAGGGAACAAGCTTCGTAAAAGAAAAGAAAAGAAAAGAAAAGAAAAAAACATGCTCCGGATCGTTGAAATCTAAACTGAATGCGCATTTTTATTTTCCGTTTGGACAGATGCGGCTGTCGGATTCTGATAATCTATTTAATTTGCTTTCAGAAGCGTTAGCATGTTTTTTGATCGAGCCGTGCGCGTGTATGTTTCTGGGCCGTACACCATGCAATTCAGTGATCAAAGGCTTGTAAGTGTTTTTCTCATATGTACTTTGTGCAGTTTGGCGATGGACTAGCTAGTATAGGTTTAAATGTTACCGTGGCGAAAAAGACAACATCAGCAACAACAAAAACGCAACTGAACAACAACAGCAACAACGAAAACAACAGCAGCAGCAATAACAACAACAAAGAAAAACAACAACACAACAACAAAACCAAAACCAAAAACAGCGAAAACAACAGGAAGAACAACAATAACAACAACAACCGAAACAACAACAGAAACAACAAAAAGAGCAACGGAAAGAACGAAAACAACAGCAGCAACATAAACGCAACAACACCAAAAACAACATCGACAACAAGACAACACCATCACCACCACCATACAACACCAACAACACAATAATCACATTACAACAGCAACAGTAATGAAACAGCAGCAACAACAATAGCAATAAACTGTACACTCAAAGCAAAACAGAAAGAAAAATCGTTCTCATTATTGATTTCGGTGCTGGCGATAAGAATCCACTAACTCAGTTTCGCGCTTTCCTGCGTCCCGACAACTCTCCCTATATCGGGATATCGGTCAAAGGGAGCTAACTGCATCACCAACGTCAGATCGAAACAACCTAGAAATATCATATCACTGACCTCGGTCGTCAAAAGGCATAGATTATCATGAGCCCCTGCGACTGCATGGGCCCATGAGAATCTATGCCTCTTGCAGACAAACAAAGGAGGGCTGTGAAATGAAGTCCACACCCAAACACGCCCACTATATCGATTAGTCTGAAGGATGGCCTGCAGAAGACCCCACCCACCCGCGCTGACATGGTTAACTCCGTGCCCGCCCCACGCTGTATCAACGCAATGGCGAGTGGACGGTTCTGGGAGAGAACTAGCCAAGCAGGGGCAAAAAAGACAATAACTGACGCTTTGTTTTTAAAGTTCTCCAAAGCATTGAGCACTAAGAAGTATGTTGTAGGGTTCTAAAGAAATCGGTGTACACCGGCGCAAGGTTATAACCGTACACCATGCTTCTTATATACCGGCGGGGGCAGGGGATCTAAATGTTGTCCAGCGCTGAGTAATTCCCCTTGGTTTGTTGTACAATTCTGCCAGCGCTAGCCTCACCTATCTGGTTTGTGAGTATCTCAGTATAACTCGAGGCAAATTTGTATCGTTACATTGTTGTGTAATGTTCTGTGCATCTACTGTGGGAATACAGGGTATTTACCCGACCACATATAGTAATGCACCTTCGTGTTTGTGTATGTATGTTTCCCCTGCCTACTTCCTAAGTTCCGGAGAAAGACATGGGTTATATAAGAGACCTGATGCATCTTATTAGATGCAAATGATCGTCTTATTCTATACCTGCGTATTTCTCTGTGGGCTGGCGATTGGGTGCCTGATAGGCGGGGGCAGGGGATCTAAATGTTGTCCAGCGCTGAGTAATTCCCCTTGGTTTGTTGTACAATTCTGCCAGCGCTAGCCTCACCTATCTGGTTTGTGAGTATCTCAGTATAACTCGAGGCAAATTTGTATCGTTACATTGTTGTGTAATGTTCTGTGCATCTACTGTGGGAATACAGGGTATTTACCCGACCACATATAGTAATGCACCTTCGTGTTTGTGTATGTATGTTTCCCCTGCCTACTTCCTAAGTTCCGGAGAAAGACATGGGTTATATAAGAGACCTGATGCATCTTATTAGATGCAAATGATCGTCTTATTCTATACCTGCGTATTTCTCTGTGGGCTGGCGATTGGGTGCCTGATAGGCGGGGGCAGGGGATCTAAATGTTGTCCAGCGCTGAGTAATTCCCCTTGGTTTGTTGTACAATTCTGCCAGCGCTAGCCTCACCTATCTGGTTTGTGAGTATCTCAGTATAACTCGAGGCAAATTTGTATCGTTACATTGTTGTGTAATGTTCTGTGCATCTACTGTGGGAATACAGGGTATTTACCCGACCACATATAGTAATGCACCTTCGTGTTTGTGTATGTATGTTTCCCCTGCCTACTTCCTAAGTTCCGGAGAAAGACATGGGTTATATAAGAGACCTGATGCATCTTATTAGATGCAAATGATCGTCTTATTCTATACCTGCGTATTTCTCTGTGGGCTGGCGATTGGGTGCCTGATAGGCGGGGGCAGGGGATCTAAATGTTGTCCAGCGCTGAGTAATTCCCCTTGGTTTGTTGTACAATTCTGCCAGCGCTAGCCTCACCTATCTGGTTTGTGAGTATCGGCGAAGAAAAGAAATGGAACACTGATTAAAAAAAAAAATGTCGCATTCGAGCAAAACAAATGCGACATTTTTCGAATCATCGGAAACATTAAAGTGTTTCGCATGATTCGAAAAATGTCGCATTTCTTTTGCTCGTCTGTATAGTTCAGTGTTTAAGTGGAAAACTTTAACTGAAATGTTTATCATGGTTCTTCACTATCGCTGAGCGTGTTCATAAAGTTTAGGCTGACAGGTTTCAAATTAAGATAAGCGTCAGTTATTTTTTTCCGCTGGGCTAGATATCTAAATTCGCAATTTGCGTTGATACAACAAAATATTTCAAAACATTAGATGAGTCCATCTATCCATTCACCCAGCCATTCAACTGTCAATCCATCCATCTGTCCATCCGTTCGTCCGTCCGTCAATCCATCCATACACCCACCCACATTCCCTCCCTCCCTCCCTCCCTCCATCCCCCCTTCCATCCTTCCCTCAGTCCATCCACCAACTCTCTCATCCACCCACAGTCCATCCATCCATCCATCCATCCATCCAGTAAAAAGTATACCTGCCTTTTTTACTTATTATTTTTTCCTCTGCGCTGAATTAATTACTGCACATATACTGACAAGCATAGGAAACGCGACATTTTTAAAATCATCGGAAACACTTTTGTTCACTCAACAACAACAACAAAAAGCCAAAACCGTCCAAGAAACGTGGAAAAAAATGGTCTCAACAAGAGACATAGATCCTCATGAGCTCCCGCAGTAGCGGGGGCTCATAAGGATCTAGGTCTCTTGCAGCTGGATACTAATGATTTTTTTTTAAAAATGGTTTTGTTAATTGATGACAAAGCTGACTTTTACAGACAATAACAATATTATGTGTTTCAATTTCAATTTCAAACACTTAAGTGTTTCCAACGAATCCGAATACGTCGCATTTCCTTGTGCTCGTCAGTATATTTTTGTTCGTTTTAATCTCTGATGTTGGGCCTGCGGGCTAGAACCGCAAGTTGTAAAAGCACAGGCCAGAACAATCTGATTTATCTTCTTCTTCTTTCTTTTATGTAATGCAGGACTGCTACTGCATGAGAACTCCGTGCGCCTGGAGCGGGCCTTCGACTTCGCTACGATGGTCCTGAATCATAAGATGCTGGACAGAGAATCGCAACCTCAGCGCAACCGCAAAATCCTCTACTCTGTAGGCCGTAACAGGACGGACCTCGGGGACAACTACAAAATGGGATCTGCAAGTGAGCAGATGTAGGATTGTTTAACCCCTTGATTGCCGAGAAAAAGTAAACACGATCCAACTGCAAGAGGCACAGATCCTCATGAGCCCCCGCGACTGCGGGGGCTCATGAGGATCTGTGCCTCTTGCTGAGATCAGTATGTGTCCATGTTTGTTGGACGGTTTTGACTTTCGGGCAGACATGTACGTTCAGTGACAATGAGGGGGTAAAACGAAAACAAACAAATCATAAAGGTCTGCTGGTTTGTGATTTCGGAACTGACGGCTTTCAGCCGTGAAGTCCAAAATCACAGACCAGCACACCTTTTGAGCACTGGTCTGTCAATATACGCGTTACGGCTTCAAGATTTTAATCGTACTTTCCTTTCCAAATTTCATGTTCTAGACAGCTTCATCGTACAATCAATCTATTGAAAATATTCTTAATGTGCGAAAAATGTGTGTTCACTCAAATGTATAACAGAAATGTTTAACATATACTGACGAACAAAAGAAATGAGGCATGACTTGAGTCGTCCGACACCATATACTGACGAGCAAAAGAAATGAGACATCATTCGAGTCGTCGGACACCATATACTGACGAGCAAAAGAAATGAGACATCATTTGAGTCGTCGGACACCATAATACTGACGAGCAAAAGAAATGAGACGACATTCGAGTCGTCGGGCACCATATAATGACGAGCAAAAGAAATTAAACATGATTCGAATCGTCGGACACCATATAATGACGATCAAAAGAAATTAAACATGATTCGAGTCGTCGGACACCATATTCTGACGAGCAAAAGAAATAAAACATGATTCGAGTCACCGGGGAAAAAAACCCAACACTTCAGTGTTTCCGATGACTCGAATAATGTCGCATTTACTTTACTCGTAATTGGCCGAATTATCTTCAATGTCTTAAACGCCAAAGTACCACCAACAAATTACCTCATTCCAGGCGCCTCGCAACAATAGCTGCTGAAGTGTCGTATAGCGTTGCCTCCGGCACTTCCTCACCTATTGATATGGGTCTCATTGAGTGAGTTTATGTGTTGCACGTTACTGTCATGTAATCATATTTCATCCGACACCTTGTTCAGTCTGCAGCCTGGTGGGGGAGGGGGTCCACGCCGTGGTTGCCACCACCCACCCCTCCACCTACAACACCATCCAGTCCTACAGCCACGCGCTGAACGTGCCATTCGTCATTGCGTCATCCACACGTCACAGAGACCCCGAGCACTATCTGTTTGACGTCAGTGTGTCGCCGCCCCTGGCCGATGCCGTCACCAAGGTGATAGCGGGGATCCCTCGTAACCAGAAGCTGTACTACGTGTATGACAGTGATGACGGTAAGGGTAATTATGTTGAAAAAGAGGATATAAGAATAATAAATAAATAAATAAATAAATAAATAAATAAATAAATAAATAAGATATTAACATAATCCATTCATCTGTTCATCCATCCATTCATCAATTCATACCCAAAAGACCCACCCGTCCGACCGTCCCTCTAGCCATCCATCCATCTGTCCATTCATCCATCCATCCAGCCAGCCAACCATCCATCCAGCCATTCATCATCCATTCACCAATCAAATAAGAAATGTAACAAAAGACATAAAGCCCGTCTAAAAAAAAGTTCGCTTAATTAACCACTTCGAGGTGAACGCTGTAATCAAGGGGGCTCATGAGGTATTATGTTTTTTTTTAATGTTACTCCTGTGTTCTTTATCTCATTCAGTCTCGACACACAACAGCAAGATATGGATCGAGCATGATAGTTCAAGGGTGGTGCCAGAATAGCTTGGCGCCCATAGACTCCAACCTATTCTAGCACCACCCTTTAACTATCATGCTCGATCCGTCTCTAGAATTGTAATACAGTCCTTGAGAGGGCAACTTCAAAATGTTGGGATTTCGGTCCTGGGGTAGAACGTGTTATGCCTATTTTGATCATGTCTATATTTTCTGTGCTTTTCACATTGAATGTCTGCAAGTGTGTAGTGGTTTGTGATGCGCATTTCGCGACCATGATCGCTAGAGGCAGAGGAGTTAACCCTTTCCTGCATGCAACCACAAGTTGGCTTACTTTATGGTTGTAGTCACAAATAGCGTACATTTGTTATCTGTCTGTTTCAGGCTTATGGCGTCTGCAGGGGCTGTACCAGTTTTTCCAACGGAAGTCGGAAATGGCCAGAGCTGTGGACGCTTTCCGGATCCGGAACGTGAGCAGCGCCTACAGCATCCTGCGGGGCTTCGACATCAAGGACGAAGACGTCAAGGTCATTGTCCTTGATCTTGAGTCCGCCCAGGCTTACAGGCTTGTACTGGAACAGGTGATTACAGTTGTTGATTGTTGCTTGTGCTCTGTCGTTTGCTCCATAAGATAGCCTTCTTTGCGATATGTAATCTAGTTGATATTTGCTCAAATGTATTCCTTTTCTTTTTCTTTTTTCTTCGAAATTGCGTTGTAAGAGAGAGAGAGAGAGAGAGAGAGAGAGAGAGAGAGAGAGAGAGAGAGAGAGAGAGAGAGAGAGAGAGAGAGAGAGAGAGAGAGAGAGAGAGAGAGAGAGAAATGAAATTTAAAGTTTTAAAGTTTTTATTGTGTGTGTATGGTATTGGAATTGTGTGATAGAGTATTAAGTATTTTTTATTGTTGACCG
>BTPG01000005.1:16233819-16326319 GCA_036245525.1 Semisulcospira habei
ACGACGACGACGATGATGATGTCATGATGATGATGTCGATGACGACGATGTTGATAATGGTGATGATGCTGATGAAGACGACGACAACAACAATGATGACGATGATGATGGTGATTATGATGACGACGACGATGACGATGTGGTGATGGTGATGATAATGATGATGATGACGATGATGGCTGACCTCTTTCCACTCACTGGATTTTGTGGCAGTGGTGATAGTGGGTACCGGTTGTCGAGTGCAGGTGGGGATGGTGATGCAAGCGGTCTTGGTGTTGGGGACACTGGTAATGATAATAGTGATGGTGGGGTTGGTGTTTTTGGTTGGGTGGCATTAGTTACTTAGACGCAGTTAGATGGTAAAGTATTGTTCGCCTTAAACCGTGAGAGAGCAAAAATAAAAACGAAAACATAGTTGGAGGAACAACTGCTGCCAATCTTGCTCAGCAAAGGGCATAGATTATCAAACCCCTTTGCAAGAGGTATAGATTATCATGACCCCCTGCGAATGCAGGAGATTATGATAATCTATGCCTCTTGCAGATGAATGGTTGTTTTATACGTTTTTGCTATGAAATTGCAGTCGGATTCAGCGCTGATGCTGGATGCAGTGCGCGTGGCTTACGAGGCGGTGGGACGCAGTAACGTCCGGGGTCTCCCGCAGCCCGCTAGAGGGCGCAGTCAGACGGACGCACGGTGCGGTTTTGACAACGCTCAACAGTCTCCCGTGGGCAGGGAGATCATGAACAGTATTACACAGGTGTGAAATTTGAAATGTCAGTTTTGTGCATGTTTTGTAATTATTGGCACTTTTTTTCCTCAATGGAAAATTGTTTTAAAAGCTAGTTGTGCATACAGTTATTAGTTATTGGGTTATTTGCGTCGTTGCTTGCCGATTTTATTTTCATTTTTTTAAATATTTAATAACAGCAACAACAACATCAACAACAATAACAACTCCAACAACAGCTAGCACCGCACTATAAAATATTACACAATTAGAAATAAACATTATCAATACTTTCGTGCTTTGCTAATTCAAGTACCTTTTTTTTTAGAAAGAGTGGCAACATCAACACATGTGCATTACTGATTTTCGATTTACAACAAAAGCAAGAGCAAAATAAACTTGGGATATAACTAAATTTATCTTGTTGTATATCAGAAGTTTGTTTAACTCGTTCAGCACGACGCACGTATTTCCCATGTTTGGGGCGTCATCTAACGACTATGCACCAGTTGCAGGAGATGGATCGACCATGATAAATTAAGGGCAGTGCCAGATTAGCTTGGCACCTGTCGGCGCCAAGCTAATCTGTCACTGCCCTTAATTTATCATGGTCGATCCATCTCCTGCTGTTGTGCGTCAGGGCTGAACTTACAAGCGAAGTAGATTGTACATTCGTTTTAAACAGACATCATCACTTTCCCATCGTGAGAGACTGAACACTACTTTATTTTTGCTAGTCAAAAGTATAAAATAATGTAGAATAATTCCACAAGAGGCATGGATTCTCATGATCTCCCGCAAATCGGGGGTTCATAAGAATATATGCCTCTTTCAGAGGGGTGCAATTCGTTATACACATGCTAATTTTTGCGTTGGTTTCAGGTTAATTTCCAAGGCCTGACGGGACAAATTAGCTTCAAGGATAGAAAGAGGTCGGATTACTCTATCGATGTCTACCGTCTTCGCTTCAAAGACAAAATGAAGACAGTAAGTTGTACACACAAACCTAACAAATAATACGTAAGAAACCAAAAATGAAAAGACCCATAGCTGTGCGCGGTCGATTATTTTTATGGAATGAAGCGAGGCATAACAAATAACCAGTAACAATCCGTCAATCCATAACATTCTGAGGCTGAAAGAGTTCAGATTAGTGTCTTGTCATGTGAGGTCTTCATTACAGATTAGCAGATAAATTAATTATTTTAGTTCAAAGGTGGTGCCAGAATAGCTTGGCATCATTTGGCATCACCCTTGAACTATCTTAGATAAATTTATTTCATGCACTAAAAAGCAAGGAGAGAACAGTTTATTATTTGCTATTTCAGCTTGCACTATATTGTATAACACGTCCGCTCTGTGTGTAACTTGCATTTGTGACGTAATCGATTTCAAAATGACGTCACGTTTCTTCAGCATTGACGTTCATACAATACGACTAAATATGCTGCTCTTTGTGTGACGCAGTAAGTAAGGCGAGTCGGTAATCGTACACCACCTGTGGGTCATCACGAGCAATCTTTCTCCTCCGATTGGTGCCTGTTCCCCATAGGAGTATACGCTCGGCCTGTGGAGTGAATTAACTGTTAACCCTTTGACTTCTACTGACCACGCGTCTTTTCCGCCGAATGGTATCGTCAGTAGCAGACGAGGGGTTAAAGGCATGCATGCACTTTGTTTCTTGTTCAGAATGAGACATGGCAAACCCGGGACCTAGATGTGGACTCCTTTGCTGGAATTAACCTCACTGAGATCATTGCCAACCGAACTCAGAGAGTCACGACTGTGATGGTAAGACATATGCGTTGAAAGAAGTAAATAGTTCAGTAACTGTCGTTGAAAAGCATGATCGACTGGGTTTTCCTTTTCAGCAAAATAATGACAAAAAACATTCATTTGCAAGGGGCATAGATTATCATGACCCCTGCAGTCGCAGGGGGTCATGAGAATCTATACCTCTTACAGGGGTCATGCGAGTATATGCCTTTCGATGACCAAGAACGGCAACAGATGTTCTTCAAAAGATTTTTGTTTTTAAATAACACTATTTGTAGTTACTGTTTTGCATGAAAAACAATTATCACTCAATATTTTCGTCCGTCAGCGAACTAGTTATCGAACAACAATCAATTAGTCCGTCTATTCGTCTGTCTTTCAATAGTCAGACAGTCCGTCAGTCAGTTATGCAGTCAGCAAATCAGTCATGCAGTCAGTTTTTTTTGTTCATGCATTCTACAGCCAACAAACAATCGTCCAACCATACCACATATTCAGTCACTCAGTCGTTCATGCTGTGAAGCAGCCAACAAAGCAGCCATCCAAACACGTCACACATCAGACAATCACTCAACCAGTTAGTCAATCTGTCAGACATGCTGTACAGCAACCAATAAAGCACCATCCAAACAAGCCACACATCAGTCAGTCCCTCTCTCAGTCCCTCTCTCTCAGTCTCAGTCCCTCCCTCAGTCCCTTTCTGTCAGTCCCTCTCAGTCAGTCAGTCCCTCTCAGTCAGTCAGTCCCTCCCTCTCAGTCAGTCAGTCCCTCTCAGTCAGTCAGTCAGTCAGTCGGGTCGGTCGGGTCGGTCACTCACTCACTCACTCACTCACTCACCCACTCACCCACTCACCCACTCACTCACTCACTCACTCACTCACTCACTCACTCACTCACTCACTCACTCACTCACTCACTCACTCACTCACTCACTCACTCACTCACTCACTCACTCACTCACTCACTCACTCACTCACTCAAACAATCTGTCTTTCATGCAGTCAAGCAGCCCGCAGAGCAACTAATCCTCCCAATCCACACATTCCTTCATGCATCCACTGGTCAATCCTTTTTCAGGAGGAGCCGTTCATGCGAGACGCAGATAACGGAGTACCGAAAATTTGCGGGGACCATCTGGAGGGCTACTGCGTGGATCTGCTGAAGATGGTGGCCAAGCGCGCGGGATTCCAGTTTTGTATCACCCCGAATAAGGGCAACGGGTACGGTTCCATAGACAACGGCTCATGGGATGGCATGATTGGAGAACTCGTCAGAATGGTAATGTGGGACTTTCCACTTGCTCGACGGAACTTATGCTGACGAGCAAAACAAACGCGACATAATTCGATTCATCGGAAACACTGCAGTGTTTCGGATGACTGGGATGATGTCGTATTTTTCCCCCCCGCCGTGAGATGGCCTTGGTTGCCTGCTCGGCGTTTAACTCATTCTACCCCAACACCGAAATCCCCAAATTTTGCCGTTGTCCTCTGAAGACTGCATTGGAGTGCAGGACACAGATCGACCATGACAGTTCAAGGGTGATGCCAGAATAGCTTGGCGCCCATAGGCGCCAAGCTATTCTGACATCACCCTTGAACTATCATGGTCGATTCATATATTGCTGTGGTGTGTCTGGGGTAGAATGAGTTAACCCATATAACTAACTAACTATTTTTTCCCATAGTATAGTTGATTACATTTTTACTCCTTCACCGCCGGTGGACGCAGACACTGTTTTTGTAATCTTGGTTTATTACGCTAAAGAGCCCCAGCCGTTTGAATGCAAACTCGTCTCAGCAAGAGGTATATATCCTCATGAGCCCCTGCGAATGCGGGGCTCATGAGGATCTATACCTCTTGCAGTTGGATGAAGTACAGGTTTTCTCTGTAGTCAAATAAGTATCTACAAAGTCAGCAACAGGTATACTAATGCTTACTTTCCACGGCTAAATTTCATTCCTGAACTTAGCCGATACTACCTGTTATCAATGTTGTCTTGCCACAACTAAAACCTTTTAACCCCTCTGTTCACAACCCATGTAAGCACTTGTGCCGTACTTCTTGTTTTTTTGCGGAACAGAAAAAAACCCAACTCTCTTGCATACAAAGGAGAAGATCAGAAAAGTCTTCCAGTTCAGGACATTTAAACTTCTTAATTTCAGTTAACCCTATTTTCCAGCATTATTTTAAGACGTGCTAGAGATACTGCAGTCTATTTTAATCTTTTACAACATGGAGTAGTTCGATTTAAATATGAAATCCGAATTGTGAAGGAATTGATGTTTTTTTTGTTTTCGTCTGAGGAAACAGACAGCCGTCATGTTTGTGTGCACGTTTGAGTTGTTGGCACAACTCTCTCCTCCTCAGGAAAGTGACATCGCCATAGCTCCGCTGACCATCACAGAAGAGCGGGAGCGCGTGGTGGACTTCTCAAAGCCCTTCATGAACACTGGCATCTCCATCATGATCAAGAAGCCAGACCGTCAGAAGCCTGGCGTCTTCTCCTTCATGGAGCCACTGGATACCTGGGTCTGGCTGTGTATCGCTGTGGGTTTCCTGGCCGTCAGCTTTGTCCTGTTCTTTGTGGGCCGGTTCTCGCCGTACGAGTGGCAGGTGTCAGAGGACGCCGGCAAGGACCCCACGGCTACCAACACTTTCTCCATTTCCAACACCCTGTGGTTTTCGCTGGGAGCCTTAATGCAGCAAGGGTCTGATATATCCCCAAGGTTCGTGCCTTCAGCCCCGGACTTTGGCTGCATCCAGTTGCCTGCCTAGTAGCAATGTGCAAAAAAAACCCTCCCCCCCCCCCCCCACCCCACCCCCCCAAAAAAAAAAAAAAAAAAAAAAAAAATAGAAAAGAAAAGACAAGAAAGAAAACCTGAACGCTAGGAAGACAAACAGTATGTCAAGCTGACCTTTGTAGTATTAAAATAAATCGCTCCTTTGACACATTCGAAACGTGCTCTATTCGGATACCCGGCTTTGACGCGTATCCGAATAGAGTTCACGTCTAGAATGAATTAAGATGAGCAAATGTGATCTGGTCTTGGGACCACAGAATAACACACAGATGTCCTGACAGATACCAAAATTTTTTTATTCACTATTGTTATTTATGGTGTATTGGTTTTCCCTAGTTAACACTTATCAAATTAAAACTGTTGAAATCATTCAAATCACAAAATATAAAGACTAACGGATGTATTGGTTGATTATATTTGGTACAAGCAGCAACGAAATTAATATCTCATAGTAATTTTGCATGCTTCATTTATACACGGAACACAATTGTAGGGCGTGTCAATAGAAAACTGACTCAAAATCACCCCTTTTTAGCATCACCGTATGCCCGTTATAGGCTTGAATGCGAAGCACACGTTTGTACATCTGCCCCAAACGATACATACTCTATCCCTAGTCTCTGATATAGGACATTCTTGTTTAACTCCTTCAGTCCGGCGCACGTATTTCCCAAATTTTGAAGGCGTCATCTAATGACTGTGCACCAGTTGCAGGAGATAAATCGACCATGATAATTCAAGGGCAGTGCCAGATTAGCTTGGCGCGGACAAGCGCCAAGCTAATCTGGTACTGCCCTTGAATTATCATGGTCGACCCATCTCCTGCTGTAGCGCGTCAGGGCTGAATGGGTTAAGCCGTACGGTCTAAAAACCACAAAACGTAACCAATTAGAGTTTGTCCCTTGAAATTTGACAACGATTACGCGCGTATTTCTATGTACTATTGCTGTTTGCTGTGGCAGGCAACTGGCATTATCACACCCTGCCAAGGGGCAGACAACCGCTTTGACAAGGGCTGCAGAACGAGAGCTTTATTTTCCCTTCATTCTGCAAGAGCTGCTGTGGTGTCTTACGGGCTGAAACCTTAAATGTCCTGCACCGTTTGCACGCACTGACTCGGTTCACTTAGAAAATGTTCTTTTGATGTTAACCCATTCAGCCCCGACGCACTACAGCAGGAGATGGGTGACTGTCATGGTCAATTCGTCTCCTGTGTAACGCACGCAGACTTGCCCCAGTCGCACGTACAGACTCTCGCACAACGGACGCATACACCGCCACTGACTCAGTCGGGCGCATTCGCGCGGTAAAACACAACACACTATCTCTCTTTCTACTGTGGATCTTTATATAAATAAAACGACTATCAAAATTATGTACAACACCCCTTCTCACTACAAGCACATCAACACTGCATACACACGCACAATGTAAATGCCAGGCTAGGTAATTGTCTCTCGCAATCCAACCTGTTTTACTGGTGTTCTCGCTTAGCAACGTTCTGTCCTTTCACGTGTAGGTGTGTAAGTCCTTCGTCGCACGCTTCCGCGTCGTCACGTTTCTCGTGCCGTGGACGTCCTCGTAACTCGCTCCGTAGCGCAGTCCTTGCTGACCCGGGTGTCTCGGCACCGGTCGCTCACTCCCTGAGTGAAGAGATGACCTCACAATAGGTTCCTCGGCGGTAGCCTCTCTTGACTGACGTCTCGGCGTCCGTCGCTCCGCTCCCGACAAGCACTCTGAATAATAAAGTTTTAATATCATAACACTTGCTAAACACACACATATTGGATGATATGAGATGATAATAATAATAATAATAATAATAATAATAATAAGGAAGATTTATAAGGCGCCTGTACATGGTAAGATGCTCTAGGCGCGTACATATGAACAAGAAAAATATTACACAAAAGGTGACAAAGCCACATGCACAATTACACAGAAAACAGAAAAAGACTAATTACATGAACACTGATAATCAAGAAGCCACATGTACAATTACACAGAAGAACAGAAAATGACTAATTACACGAACACTGATAATCAAGATGGGAAAAGATGGGTTTTAAGGCTGTGTTTAAAACTCGCACTAGACTCACTGTGTCTCAATGATTTAGGAAGATCATTCCAGGCTGATGGACCCTGGTAAGAAAAAGATCTCTGCCCAAATCCTTTAGTCCTTACTGTAGGAATACGAAGCATTTTATTGTCAGACGAACTGCGCATTGCTCGAGGATATACAGTGAGGAGCCTGAGAGATAATGGCCAGTTCAGAAGAGAACATGACAAATGTTGATTATTGACATTGCTTACGTCCGACAGCAACAGCTTCTCAGACGTGCCGCATGCTTGGACAAAATAATAACAGACATGAATGTATCGCCAGCCGTCAATACATAAAAACTAACACATGGGCCTAAATAAGCAAGACATTTAGCAACACATCCACATCAGAGCTACAGCAGTACGACAGTAGGAGTTTAAAAGGCAATACAGTGATGGACAAGGTAGCAGAAACACATGCCCGATAGAGAGAAAACCACCTGTGGCTGACAGGTGACCTGGAACTAAAAATACCTAACCCCCCAGTCCCCAGGCAGACCGGTGGGTCTGACAAATGGACAGGACTTTGTGCTTAACTCTCTCCTTCACTGGCAACCAGTGAAGAGCGTGCAGGATGGGGGACACATGGTCTGACTTTTTTGCTTTCATGACCAGACGTGCGGCTGAATTTTGGACTCTCTGGAGCCGATCAAATAGATACTGCGGGCATCCAGATAAGAGTGAGTTGGCATCGTCAATGCGAGACAGAACAAATGAACAACCAGTGTTTTGTAGCCTCTGAGGTAAGGAACTGTCTAACAGAGCTAATACAACGCATCTCCAAATAGGCTGCCCTGCAAATGTTTATGACCTGTGACTCCATGGACAAGTCGTGCTCAATTGCAATACCCAGGTTCTTCACTGACTGAGAGAAGCTGACGGTCGTGTTCTCAATCATGATGTGCTGAGGCAAAGCGGTAGAAGAAGATACTCTGGGTGATGCAATGAGCATGGCTTCCGTTGTTCCTTCATTCAGTTTGAGCTTGTTTTCTGACATCCACAGCCTCACATCAAGAATGCAATGTGACACGCTCTGGATGATCTCTTTGACCTGAATCACACTACCTGACTTATAGAGCTGTGTATCATCACTGTAAGCATGATGTGAAACAGAGTGTCCAGCAATAATACTGGACAAAGGCTGTACGTACAGTAGGAAAAGCACTGGGCCTAATACTGAGCCTTGTGGGACCCCAAAACGGAGGCTGGCAGGTGCAGAGACATGCCCATCGACAGACACAGTCTGTGACCGCTCAGTAATGTAAGAGTGGAACCAAGACAGGGCAGTGCCATCAATGCCAAAAACAAGCTGGAGACGATTAATCAGGATAGTGTGGTCGATTGTATCGAACGCGCTAGAAAGATCGAGTAAAGCGAGCACTGACACCTTACCATCATCCAGAGCAAGTAACAAGTCATTCAGGATTCTGACAAGTGCTGTTTCAGTACTATGGCTTACATTACTTAACCTGGTTGATACATATAACTCTCAAAAGTTCATTTACACACACGTGCTTCATAACCCGAACTACTTTCGTAACACCCCATAACTCTGTCACTACCTAACACTCGCCATCACATACACTCGAAAAGACTATACTTAACCACGTACTACCTTCCTAAACGACTTAGGTATACACACCTCACATTCCTTAGTTATCCATCTCGGTAAATAACCACATAAGAAAACCACCGGTTACCTCAACGAATTCCAGACCCACACAACTGAACCAAACCAGTCAAAGCTACACAACCGAATTACCTTCTACTAACGCATACTATCTTTAACTCAGTAGCTGTTAATAATACATACAAAAACATACCTGAATTCTAGGTTTCAGGGTCTTGGAATACGGCTAGTGTATCTGACATACATCCGTTCCTACTGACAGTCTAGTCCGCACTGCCTATTTAGACCTCTGATAGACTGAGCTCACACTAAAATCCCCGTGCAGAACGTTTCCCTACGATTTCACGTGTGCTTCGTTCCCACACGGAATAACTGTCACAAGGCAAACCGCTGACAAAACCGTACCATGCAAAACCCTCTGTGTGAACCCTATGCGTTAGCATAGACTTTCATCACATCCTGCAACTGGTACAACGTCTTTCAGTGACACCTCCAAAATATGGGATATACATTCGTGGAGTTAACTCATTGTGCCCGAGGTTCGAAATACCCACACTTTAGAGTTATCCTCTAAGGACTGCATTACAATTCAGGAGACAGATCGACCATGATACTTCAAGGGTGGTGGCAGAATAGTTTGGCGCCTCTGGGCGCAAAGCTATTCTGGCACCACACTTGAACTAAAATAATTAATCTATCTACTAATCTGTAATGTAGTCCTCACAGGACAAAACACTAATCTGAAACTTTCAGCCTCAGAATGTTATGGCTTGAAAGGTTGTTCCTGGCTATTTGTGATGCCTCGCTTCATCCCATTCTAAGGACTGCATTACATTTCAGGAGACATATGTTTGAGCCATATATTTCTGTGGTGTGTCGCGCGCAGTATGAGTTGAAGGGGTTAATCTATGAGATTAACCTGTTCTTATTCCATTGACACTAGCTCAGAACCCTCATGGAGTACGTCAAACGCAAGGTGTAAAGCTGCACAGACTAATGAGCGTATGTCCCTCTTGACGGAGCCCAATCTTAATTTTGAAGGCACTGGCCCGAGCAGACAAGGTCTCCTTGCACTAGGGAACATTTTGAGTGACGTCAAAAGCGATGCAATGGTCATACTCACCTGGATTTTCATTTGGTCTCCTAGTCCACAATCAACTGAGCTTTCTGCTTTGTCTCTGTTATCCATGGTCCATCCATGGCTAACTATTGAAAATTTAGAATCGTTGTACGTGTTCTGGGGACGCATTGCACGATTTGTCCTTAGTCACAAACGCACAACAATACCCACAGTAACGTGTAAATGTGTCACTAAGAAATACTCACAAGTTAACTCGTGAAAGCACCATTTCGTTTATGTTCGTTTTGTTGTTGTTGTTGTTGTTGTTGTTGTTGTTGTAACGTTTCACAAAGTTCTGTATTCAATAAAATGAAAACAAAATATTAAGAAACATACCGTAATGAATTGGTTCACATGCACTTTTTGTTCGACACGAAATTAAATGGAAACATTTGCATGTTGTTGTTTTGTTTGTTTTTCTTGTAATTTGTTTCCTCCAAGAAGAGAACAGTTTATGGTTTCATATTTCAATGTGCACTGTACAACCCCGAAAGACATCACGCCAGCTCTGTGTGTAATTTGCATTTGTGACGTAATCGATTTCAAAATGACGTCACGTTTCTTCAGCTTTGACACCCCTTACCTAGCATTCCTTGCGCTTGCTGGTGACGTGTCATCCTTTGGGACATATCAGTGCTTGGATGCATTCATGTGTTCCATGTCTTAACTTTAATACCTTTCACAAATCACAGGGACGGGTAAGGCAGGGTACCAAGGATGTCGTCGCGAACGTCAGAACTTTTAAAGTCGTGTCACTTCTTCGAAATTGGTAGCAGCGGATACTGTGGGGTATGGTGGCTGCAAAGAGCAGTCGTAACTCCTTGTTTGTGATGTAACCCCTTCGCTGCCAGTGATCGTGACTTTTGCAGCAGATATTTTCACAGCCTCATGGTGGACAACCTCAACCCTTTTAGGGAACAACGATTTTAAACTGGGTATAGCAAGTGGCTTACAATTTGAAGGCGCCTCTTGCACTTGGGTAGTGATTGTGTTTCCTTCGGCAGTGAAGGGGTTAACCCTCTGGCTGTCGGTAGCCGATTTTGTCTCGATGATTCCTGCCGGAATCATCGAGACAAAAACCGCCACCGACAGCCAAAGGGTTAGTTATGCCATTTCTGCCTTTGTAACGGCTAGACCCTAGAGAACTGCTGGCAACACTTTTGGAGAAACGACGCGACTTAGAAATTTCTGAGACCCGACAACGACATTCTTGAAAGTGTTTTAACATTTATTTTATTTGCTCAGTCTTTTTGTGTGCTGTTTTCAAATTGTTCATAGTTAGATTATTTTCAATTTAATTTTTTATACTGTGTGCGTGTGTTGGCTGGTGGAATGGTTGAATGATGTTGAGTGTCTGTGATGGGTTGGAGAGCTAAAATGTGATCGTGGTGTTGGAAGAGAGTTTTCTTGTTGTTTTCTTTTGTGTGTATTAGCCATTATATATTGCTGTTTCATTTTGTTTTTGGTTTGAATACACTTCTACGCGTTGTTTGACCAATTTGTATTACAGCATAATTAAGTTTTCGATCTTTTGATCACGTTGAAATAAGTTGTATAAGAAACGTCTACTCTGTCTAATAGTGTTGTTTCCTTGTTGTCCTTATTTTATTTTTGTTTGGGTGTTTCGTTTTTTGTAGAACAGTCACGTTTTCCTAGGTCATTTCAATTTATCCTTTCATTGTTTCTTTCTTTGTTTCTTTCTTTTTGATTGTATTTTCCAGCGTGCTCTTTCTTTATTTTTTTTACATTTTTTTCTTTCTTTGTACTTTTTTCTTTCGTTTTGCTCGCTCACATGTTCATTTGTTTTTGTTCTGAATTTTGTGTGTATTTTTTCATTTTTCCTCTTTGATATTCTTACTGTTTCTATTGTTATTTGTTTCGTTTATTTTCGCAGCTTCATTGCTTTCGTCCGCTTTGTCATTATAGCGACTGGTCTATTTAGTGAAAAAGAAATCTGAAATCAGATACGCAGACACTATTTAAATGAGGTTGGATTTTTGTTGACAGCTTAGCCCTTTTATGGTCAACATTCCTTAGCTGTCCTTAGAAGAATAAATTATGCAGGTCAAGAAACAGATCGACCATGATAGTTCAAGGGTGGTGCCAGAATAGCTAGTCGCCTTCTGCGCCAAGCTTTTCTGGCACCACCGTTCAACTATCATGATCGATACATCTTGAAGTTGTTCAGGGCTAAAATGTAGTCATGTCCTCACCAAATTATTGTCACGTTCTGTTTAATGCACTTGCTAATAATTTCCTGCCTCAGATCTCTCTCAGGTCGTATCATCGGGTCCGCCTGGTGGTTCTTCACACTTATCATTATCTCCTCCTACACGGCCAACCTGGCGGCCTTCCTCACTATAGAGAAGCTGGTCTCACCCATCGACTCGGCAGACGATCTTGTCGAGCACCCAACTATTAAGTATGGAACTCGAGGCAGCGGCACGTCCTGGAATTTTTTCAAGGTGGGAAACTCGCAACATCTTATTTCCTGGGATATTTAATGGCTACAATAATAATTGATGAAAATAGAACACATCTCGATTAGTGTTGAGATAAACAAAAGAGATTAAATGTGCAGGGGCGGATCTTTGGGAATGAGGGGGGCGGGCGGGGCGGGTTCCAAAAATTCTTTAAAATGCTACAACAAAGTCTTTTTTTATGAGATTTGAATCTCCCTACCCTCCCTCCACCTCCCCCCTTCCCCCCTCCCCTCCCCCCTTTTCCGTTTGAAATTTCGGTGAGTGGTGAGTCTTGGGGTCTTGTCTCCACTAAAACCCTGCTGCCTTTGTCTTGTTTGCTTTTGTGATAGGAATCTACCGTGGAAACCTTCCAGAGAATGCGAGAGGCCATGGAGCAAAACCGAGAGGAGGTCCTAGTGAACAACGTCATAGAAGGCGTGCAGAAAGTAGGTCACTGAGTCAAGAAGGCGTGCAGAAAGTAGGTCACTAGACAAAAAAGGCGTGCCGAAAGTACGTCCCTATATCTGAATAGGTTTTTATTTTTTTATATTTTTGTATCAAGTTATTTAAGCTTTCGTCATTCATACATACCTCTTGTGCGGTTGCCCTCATATCCTTAACTCATTTGAGACGTGCCACATCCGAATACGAGGTATACAGCCGCGTGTCCGAATGTATCACGCTTCGAATGTGTTAATCCTTTAGCCCCGACGCATTACAGCAGGAGCGGAACCAACCATGATAATTCAAGGGTTGTACCAGATTAGCTTATCGCCATCAGGCGCCAAGCTAATCTGGCACAACCCTTGAATTATCATGGTCGATCCTTCTCTTGCAACTGGTAATAGTCGTTAACTGACACCTTTAACATTTGGGGAATGTGACCTTGGGGTTAAATAGGTTAATACAGTGAGCCATAAGAGGGAAATTACTGCGTCAGACAAGGCATAGTTTGCGTGATGCCCAACATCTCTACGATGTCTGTACCATCAGGTTCGCAGTTCAAAGGGAGACTACGCCTTCC
Organism: Semisulcospira habei; assembly: GCA_036245525.1. Taxonomy (NCBI): domain Eukaryota; kingdom Metazoa; phylum Mollusca; class Gastropoda; family Semisulcospiridae; genus Semisulcospira; species Semisulcospira habei. The sequence continues at coordinate 16,247,469 of BTPG01000005.1, forward strand.
TGCTGGAGTCTGCCATGAACAACTACCACTCGCAACAGAAGCCGTGTGACGTCATGCGCGTGGGAGAGCCTCTCGACAACAAAGGGTACGGCATCGCCACCCGCATTGGACACCCTCTCAGGTAATAACGCTATACTCCTGTTATCCAGGAGATACCTATGATTAATACCTATGCTTAATACCTGTACGATCTTTTCAGCAAATGCAGACAGTGGGATTTTTATCGCCAATGTTTCTAACAAATTAGTCACAACCATTAACTCATTCAAGGAAAGCCGCATCCGGATACGCGGCATAAAGCCGCGTATGCGGATGCGGCTGGCCTTAAATGAGTTAATGGTTGTGACTAATTTGTTAGAAGCATCATTACTTTTTCAAACACCAAAGGTAACTTATCCTTCCTGAAAGCTCAAGGGTATTGCCTGATTAGCCAGGCTCTTTTCCGAGGAGTCAAGCTAATCAGGCATTACCCTTGGATACTACTGTTATTTTACTAGAAGTTAAAAAAAAAAACTTGTCTGTGCAACTTACACGCCATACAATTAGAGTTTGTAACTGGATGCCAGACTAAAAGTGGTAGCCTTTTTAAAAGAAAGGGTTAAACATGCTGTCCTGAGAATTTTTAGGTGCACGAAATGTCTAGAGCTGTAGTTTCCGTCAGTGACCCAAACGCTCCCACACTTAACAATACATCCCCGTACTTAATCCCTTCACTGCTAGTGGTCGCAGATTGTGTTTCTGAAATCTGTGTTATCCCAGCCCGACACAGAACATGGATTCAAAGTGGAGTCAGCAAGAGGGATGGATTCTATGTCTCTTGCATTTGGGTTGTGCTCGTTTTTTCCGATTTTGCGACAGTGAAGAGGTTCATTTAACAAGTGAATGTGCCAACAAACACAGCTTGTGCGGCCGCTGGAATAAAAAATAAATGAAATAAAATAAAAATAAATAAAATAAATAATAAATGAATAAGTAAATACAAAAAAAAATAATTAGAACAACTCCACTGGCTTCCTGTCAAACAGAGAATTGAATATAAACTGGCTACCCTGGCACACAAGCACTTGGACAACACACCGGCTCCCCCTGTACCTCTCCTCCAGTCTCTGCTCTCATAACCCTTGTCGTAGCCTACGTTCTTGTTCCCAGAAATTACTGGTCCAATCGAGAATTAACTTAAAGACTGCAGGTGCTCGGTCTTTTCAGTACCAGGTCCCTCATGTGTGGAACTCGCTACCTCCCCATGTACGTCAATCCCCGACACTCTCAGTCATTCAAAACCAACCTGAAAACGTATCTTTTTAATTTGGCATATCAGTGTTATTTTTCCTTTGCTTCCAATCATGTGATTTTGGATGGTGTTACTGTAAACAGAATGTGTTCGTTGTGTGAAAGACTATGGTTAGAATGCCTGAACTGTTTTTGTTATTGTGATTTGTAGTTTATTTTGTGTGTTTATAATTATTTTTAAAGCCTTCCGAGCCTGCGTAAGTGGGGAAGGACGCTATAGAAAAGCGCTATATTTTATTATTATTATTATTATTATTATTATTATTGATATTATTATTATTATTATTATTATTATTATTATTATTATTATTATTATTATTATTTTTATTAATTAATTTTAAAAATATGTTTGGGTTGCCACCACCAGTTCATTCTCATCTGTTGACAGGCACAACATCAACATCGCCGTGCTGGAGCTGGGAGAGATCGGGGAGCTGTACAAATTGGAGCAGAAGTGGTGGTATGACAAGGGCAAGTGTGGTGACGTCACGGCAAGCAAGGTACGTCACTGCATAGCTGGCTTGTAAACAGGCTTTCGTGGTTGATTGGTTGTGGTGGTTGTTTTATTTTCATCCGTTCATTGCCAGTGCATGCAGACTGCGTTTCTAAAATTAGTCTGTGTTCAGTCAACACCGAAGATCCCCAGCCGTCCAAGGAAGATGGATACGAGATGGTTTCAGCAAGAGGCATAGATCCTCATGAGCCCCCGCAAATGCGGGGGCTCTTGAGGATCTATGCCTCTTGCAATTGGGTGGTGTTCAGTTGTTTTTTTCTCGACAGTTAAAGGGCTAATACTTAGCTGAATGGATATTTTTTTTTTTTTTTTTGGTGTTCTTTTGTTTGTTCCTTCTTGACCTTTGTATGGGACGGCCTTTGTTTTGTTTGTTTGTTTGTTTTGTTGGGTTGAGTAAGTTTAGGCGCTGTTAAAATTAGACTACATTTTTAAACATCATAGATACTTTCACCCTCATGGATTTAACGATGACGGCAATTTTCAACAACGATTGTCGTGACGATAATGTTGACTACTGCAATTACTTTTAAGGCGATAACCACGATAATAACACTGAAAGCAATGACGATAACGATGGCGATGAGTTTGTTCACAGGACGCCGCAGGGAGCCAAAGCGCCTTGACCTTGAGCAACGTGTCTGGAATTTTCCACATTCTGATTGGCGGCCTGGTTCTGTCTATGATCACGTCCTCCATAGAGTACCTAGTGCAGAGACACCTCAAGGCCAGAGCGAGAAAGGTCAGTAATTTTCCGTTACTATAGAGTACCTCTCTTGGCTTGACTTCGCGAACGAAGATTCTATAGGGCTTGCCCACGTCGTCTGCAGGCATTTTCGTGGCTGCGGAGGCCAATCCGAGACAGGCAGGTTCGACCGCAGTGGCTGCAGGGGAAGGTCTGGTCAGGGTTCTGAGTTACGACAGCTCTGTTTTTTCTTCTGAGCCGCTTGTCTTTAAGGTTAGCTCTGCGAGAGTCCTCAAAGGAGACGGCTGCCTTGTGAATGGTGGAGCGCCAGGTGTCACGGTCCGCAGCAAGCAAAGACCATTGGCGGTGGTCGATTTGGCAGGCACTAAGTGACTTCTTGAGACCGTCTTTGTATCTCTTCTTTGGTGCCCCTCTGTCTCGGTGTCCAGTGGCGAGCTCGCCAAACAGAGTGATCTTGGGTAGGCGATGATCCTCCATCCTGGAGACGTGCCCCTCCCAGCGAAGCTGTGTCCGCAGCAGCAAAGCCTCGATGCTCACAGTTTCCGCCTGTTCAAGGACCTCGACGTTGGTGACATAGTCACTCCAGTGAATGCTGAGGATGGTACGCAGGCAGCGCTGGTGAAAGCGTTCGAGGAGTCGTAGTTGGCTGCGGTAGAGGGCCCAGGACTCGGAACCGTACAGCAGGGTGGTGAGGACGACAGCTCTGTACACGCTGATCTTGGTGCCTTTTTTCAGCTGTTGATTGTGCCACACCCGCTTGAATAGTCGCCCGAAAGCACTGTTCGCTTTTGCCAGCCTGTTGTCCAGCTCCTTGTCCAGCTTGGCGTCTGACGTGATGATGCAGCCAAGGTAGGTAAACTGGTGTACAGACTTCAGTTCGGACTCGCCGATGGTGATGTGGGGAGGGCGATGCTCTTCCTTGGGTGCCGGCTGATGAAGGACCTCTGTCTTTTTCAGACTGACCTCAAGTCCAAAGAGCTGGGCGGCATCTGCGAAGCAGGACGTAATGCGCTGCAAGGCTCTCTCTGTGTGTGCAACGAGGGCAGCGTCATCAGCAAAGAGCAGCTCACGAATCAGTTGGTCTAGGGTTTTCGTGTGGGCCTGCAGTCGTCTGAGGTTGAACAGGCTGCCATCGAGACGATACCTGATGTACACTGCGTCGTCATCGTCGAGGTCCACTGTGGCCTGCTTCAACATCATGCTGAAGAAGATGGTGAAGAGGGTCGGTGCCAGCACGCAGCCTTGCTTCACGCCGTTGCGAATGGGGAATGGTTCTGAGAGGTCACTGTTTAGTCTGACCTGGCCTTGCTGGTCCTCGTGGAGCTGGACGATCATGTTGAGGAACTTTGGGGGACAGCCTAGTCGCTCCAGGATCTGCCACATACCTTGCCTGCTCACAGTGTCAAACGCTTTTGTTAGGTCGACAAACGTTACGTACAGCCCTTTGTTCTGCTCGCGGCACTTCTCCTGAAGCTGTCTCAGCACAAAGATCATGTCGGTGGTACTCCTGTTGGCTCTGAAGCCACACTGGCCCTCTGGGAGGTGGTCCTCAGCGATGGCAGGTACCAGCCGATTCAGGAGCAACCTTGCGAGAATTTTCCCGGCAATGGACAGCAGGGTAATTCCACGATAATTAGAGCAGGCAGACTTCTCTCCTTTGTTCTTGTACAGGGTGATGATGACTGCATCACGGAGATCCTTTGGTAGTGTTCCTTTTTCCCAGCAGCAGAGAAAGAGGTCGTGGAGCTTGTTGTGCAGTGCTGGGCCTCCATGTTTCCAGATCTCTGGCGGGATTCCGTCAATGCCTGCTGCTTTGCCACTCTTGAGCTGGTGGATGGCTGTGAGGGTCTCTTCGGCGGTGGGCGGTTCGTCCAATTCAACCTTTAGTGGAAGGTGTGGGATTTGGAGGATGACTGTTTCTTGAACAGTGCGCTCAGCGCCGAAGAGGTCCTGAAAGTATTCCGACCAGCGGTTCAAGATGGAGGTATTATCAGTGAGGAGTGCCTGTCCATCAGCGCTTCGCAGGGGACTTTGTACCAGGTGCCTAGGGCCATACACTGCTTTCAGTGCTTCGTAGAAGCCCCTGTAGTCACCGTTGTCAGCGCAGAGCTGGGTCCTCTGTGCGAGTCTGGACCACCACTCGTTCTGGAGCTCTCTAAGCTTGAGCTGGAGACTGCTGCAGATGAGGCGGAAGGCAGACTTCTTCACAGGGCAGGAAGGCTGGGCTAGGTGGGCCTGGTGGGCGGCTCTTTTTTTTGCTAGAAGTTCCTGGATCTCTACGTCGTTTTCGTCAAACCAGTCTTTGTTCCTCTTTCTAGCAAAGCCCAAGACTTCCACAGAAGATTTTACAATAGCAGTTTTCAGTTGTTCCCAGAGTGTTTCAGGGGAGGAGTCTGCTGGATCAACTGTGTCTTTGAGCATGCGCTGTAAATCGGCCTGAAGGGCAGCTTTCTTGTCGTCACGCTGAAGGCTGGCAACATCAAGCTTTTTCTTGGGGGGGCCCCATTTCTTGGGTTTCAGCTTGAGGCGGAGCCTTAGTTTGCAGCGAACAAGGCGGTGGTCAGTGTGGCACTCTGCGCTGGGCATCACTCTAGAGTACCTAGTGCAGAGACAACTCAAGGCCAGAGCGAGAAAGGTCAGCAACTTTCCATTACCATAGAGTACCTAGTGCAAAAATACCTTAAGGTCAAAACGGAAAAAGTCAGTAATTTTCCATTACTACAGAGTACCTAGCAAAAGAGACACCCCAAGGCCAGAGCGAAAAAGGTCAGTAAATTTCCATTCGATTCCCAGTATTTTTCCTTTGCGAGTGTTTATGTTTGTTTTGTTTGTGTTTTTCATTTCAATTTAATTTCAAAGAGCACTTCAAGCTGAGTACTTGCAACCAGTTTTCCATCTGCATGAGGCATAGATTCTCATGAACCCCTGCGATGCAGGGGCTCATGAGAATCTATGCCTCTTGCTGACTTAGTTTTGCTCTAGGCGTTTATCACGGGCAAAATGGCGTGAAGTTTACAGCGTACGACATTGCAAAGGGTAAGCAACAGTGAGGGTTATATTACAATTATTAGTAGTAGGAATGAGGACTAGTGCACCAGATGGGAAAAAGACAATAATTAAAATTTTACGAAAAAGCGAGATTTTCACAGTACAGTATTACAATGAAATGTCGCTTTTCACAACCTTTTGTGACAAGCGAAATGTTGGACTTGTTTTTCACAAAAATGGCTCTTTGTAACAGTAAGTGCGTTTTTGTTTTGTTGCTGTTGTTGTTGTTGTGGCAAACGAGATTTTCATTGTATTACAATTTAAATATCGCTTTTCTTAAAAATTGACTATACAGACTTTTGTCTTTTTGAGGGCAAACTATCTATAATCATGTCTTTGGTGTGCATCCAGTACGCAGACTAATTATAGCTGCGCCTTAGAAAGTAAGTAACTTTCCATAAAAAAAATGGATTTGTACCCTATACAGTGATACCCCAAGGCTTTTGCTTTGGGGTATCGCTGTATGGGGTACAAATTGTATATTTGGTGAGTAGGTGAGTAATTATCCATTGTCGTTTTTAAGCGACGTACTCCAGGGCAAGAAAGGGTTAACATTGCCTGTATGAATGTTTATAGTATGTCTCACAATAATGCTGGACAAAAGGGCTCACTTAACCCGTTCAGAGCCGAGAAATTTTGAACGCCACCCAACTGCAAGGGGTGTAGATGCTCATGAGCCCCCGCGATTGCGGGGGCTCATGAGGATCTAAACCTCTTGCTTACACTATTTTGAATCCATGTTCCTGGGACCGCTAGGAGCTCTTTGGAGCTGCATCAATGAAGATTGCAGACACACTCTGCGTCAGCTGGCTCTGGACGCGTTAAACAATGAATTTTGAATGGCGTAAAATGAAAGACAGTTCTGCTCTTCTTCTTTGTGCACAGGAGAGTTCAGTCCGTTGCGCTCAAAAGCCATTGGAAATGCATGCGGTACGTGTGCGTACCCACGTGGATGGTGAAAAGGAGGATAGGAAACTCTTAGTTGAGGAAAGACAATATTGATAACCCGTTGTATGCGCGAATTTGATCAAAGTCCCACCGTGGAGCAGATCGCTTTAAAATCGTGAAAATAACGACTTCTCCATATAGGCCGTTTGATATCGGAGCGCGCAATGTTTTCCCAGATATCTCCGCAAAGAAACAGTTTTCTGTACCGCTCTAAGAACAAATATCATTTACCGCCAATTGACCTAATATGGAATAGATTTTCCGAGCTCCTATCATTTGTCGATTTTTCTGTACAGTCGTAAACATTTGATGAAAGGACAAGAACAAACCGTCTGCAAAACCCTAAACAGAGCCCCGGCAAACTTCAATATCGAATTCCAAGCATGCAGACTTCATGTATGCCTGCGCTGTTTCAGGTTTGAAAACTTGGCCGATTCACGTGAAAATGGATCTTTTTTATACTGAGCTGAATATACCTGTGGCACATTTATGGATACAAAATCAGTCATTTCATGAAAAAATTGGAAATATTACGACTGTACAACAAAACTTACATTTTTTCTTCGATATTCTTAAAAGTATATCGTATTAGGTCAACTGTCGCTGAATGATATTTGTTGTAAGATTGATATAGAAAAGGGATCATTTTGTGAAGACATAATTGCGAAAACGTTGTCCGCTCCGATCTCAAACGACCTATTTACCTACAATCCCGGCTCCTGTCAGCAAACAGCAGACTTAATTTGCAGATCTGGATTGGATATAAACGCTCTTTGACAAAGTAATGTTATCTCTTTTTCTGTCCTCGTACTAGAACAACCATGTCTGCAAGGCTCCGCCGCCTCCCCCTCCCCCCAGGCGCTACCCACCCATGGCAAGAGCGGACTACAAGACTTCTTATTACGAGAACGAGACGGTGAGACAATATTGCTGTTAATTCCAGCTTAGTCCGGCTGCATGCTTCTCGGTGGGCCGATGTCGGCCGCAGTGGGCCCGCGCAGGCTGTGCGCGGGCCCACTACGGCCGACTTCGGACCTATAATCTTTTTTTTTTATTCCAGAATGTTCATCTTGGTACCACGTGCAGACCGCTAGATATCGGTCGACCGCTATGGTTTAATGGTTGTGACTGATTTGCTTGAAACATCAATATCCCATTTAACCCCAGGTCCGCTTTTCCCAAAACTTTGGAGGTGTCATCTAACAACGACTATGTGCCAGTTGCAGGAGATGGATCAACCATGATAATTCAAGGGTAGAGCCGGATTAGCTTGGCGCCTGATGGCAACGAGCTAATCCAGCATTGCCCTTGAATTATCATGGTCGACTCATCTCCTGTTGTAGGGCGTCATGGCTAAATTGGTTTTCAAACACGCCGAAAGTAAGTGAGCGTTTCTGATAGCACTTAGGATATTACCCTCGGTCAATGAAGAACGATCCATGTGAAACTGTTGTTGCTTATATACGCGCAGTATTTCTTTTATACAGTAGAGCGCGCCAAATATACTATGAAATTCCATGGAACCCAACCATCCTGTTCCTGCCGGCAAACAAGTAAATTAATTTAGTTTGAATGTTTGTAATGATGATTTTTTTTTTTTGTTTCCGCGGAAAAAGGGAGGGTTGAGTCCATTTAGAGTTCAATTTTCAAGGGTAAAATTAATAATTCTTAACGTGTTTTTCGTGCTTTAAACAGTTGAAATGGCACACACACACACACACACACACACACACACACACACACACACACACACACACACACACACACACACACACACACACGCGCGCGCGCACGCACGCACACACACACACACACACACACACACACACACACACACACACACACACACAAGCAAGCAACCAACAGCAACTAACACCAAATGTACAAAACAAAACAAACAAATCCTACATTTCTTTCTACAAAAACTACCCAAAGTCGTCTGCCACAGTCACAATGTGGTGTCTGCACGCAAAGTTACTGCGCACTACAAAGGTATCCCATTACAGAAGGACACTATATTGAAGGAAAAAGACAGAGAGAAAAAATAGCAGCCATTACTTCGGCAAGTGAACATCTGTTTCTTATAATTTATAGTCCATTTCGCATGCACTCTGTGTATACGGTGAGCAAATGTTCCACGGGGCCGACGTCGGTTTGCACAACTGCACGCGAGCCATCAGCGGTAGACGTCGGCCCGGGGTCCTTTCACTCACTGGGTAAGCTAATAAAAATAGTAACGAGGAGATGGTTATAAAGAAACGCTGACTGAAAATTTTGCGACGGAAATGTCAGCCAAATGTTAACTATAACAGTAAAAAAAAAAAACAAAAAAAAAAATCACAGTACATCGAAATCCTTGCAAAAAACAACAACAACAACATTGTTTTCATCCCTGCGTCACACGACTAATCTCTCTAACGGAAACCGTACCATGTGACCTTGCTAAAAAAACAAAAGCACAAAAAACACACACAAAAACAAACAAACGTGTCTACTAATAGCGGACTTCTTGTAGCCCTCTTTGTGGCGCGTCTTTGACACGAGTTTTTGTTCTTAATAAAAGAGCATCAAAACGTGAAGACGCAACGTCACGAAAGATCATTCTACGTCATAACTCTATTATGTGTACATTTCTTTTACGTCGGTTTTGTCTGGTGTGATCCAGGTCCAAACATTTCAGCTTAATTTCCTTACGAAAATTGTGGAGCAGTGAAAACAAATACGCTATTGGTAACAGTGATTTGCTGTACGGACCAATGTAGGCCTGAGTAAGGTCAAAGTGACCATTGTACACAATGTTTACTTTGACCTCCCTCAGGCCTACAATAGTCCGCGTTGCAAACCCTTACTACCAATAACTGATAAAACTTATACATGTACTTTTCTACTATTCTGCAAAAAAACATATTCTGCATGAGACCTATGCCTCGTGTAGGCAGGTAATTTTGAATGCACTGCGCCTCCCCCCCCCTCCCTTCCTTCCCCCACCCCCTTTGTTTGTTTTATTTTAAAGAAGAAAGTTACAGAAAGTGGTTGCAGTACATTAAAGAAAAAAACCCAGCAATATCTAAACCGTTCAACCCAGTCAATGCCGAGTAAATTTTGTTAAAATCCGTCTGCAAGAGACATAGATTAAAAACGCAACAGGTAACTTCGGATATAACAAAAGTAATTGCCTGGGGACCCAAAATATTATCGGAAGTTTGTTACAAGCAAAGTAATGTGTATGGCGTCTGGGTCTCTGAAATAGTGGGGAGCTGGGTAGTTCAGCTGGTAAGCGTTCAACTCTCGTCCGAAAGGTCGTGGGTTTGAACCCAGCTGGGGTCAAAATTTGTACAGGCCTCGTTTCGGTGCCCCGTCTTCGAAATTACATTCGTGGTGGACAAACGACGTTAAGCCCTAAACGTTTAACGTTTCTGTGGAGGAATGAAAATTATTAATAATAATAATAATAATAATAATAATAATAATAATACATAGTTTTTATAAAGCGCCCTCCTCCACAGACAGCAAGCTCGGAGCGCTTTACAACACATAGGAATTATATAAAAAAGAAAACAAAATAGAACAAAATAAACACGCACTCACTCTTTAAATAAACACTAGCTCGCACCATGTAGGCACATTCCTAACACGAAACACACACGCACATACACAAACACACACACACATACACACAGACACACACACACACACACACACACACACACACACACACACACACACACACACACACACACACACACACACAATCTAGATACATGGGCTACACATATAAGACAACAGCCAACCTTTCCAGGCAGCACATCCAGACTAAGCAAATCCTGATATGCTACCTGGTAAAGATGGGTCTTCAAATTTGTTTTGAAAGTCATCAGGGTAGGGGATAGACGGACATGCAGTGGAAGTGAGTTCCAGACGTGAGGGGCCTGATAACTGAAAGAACGTGAACCAGCAGTTTTTAGGTTGACTCTGGGCTGAACAAGCAGTTTCTGTGAGCTTGAGCGTAGACTTCTACTAGGATTGTGTGATGCAATGGAAAAGGACAGATATGTGCGGAAGTGTATTGTCATAGTGTTTGTGTATGCCAAAGTGGCCAACTTGTACTCTATTCTCTGCTTGACAGGTAGCCAGTGAGATGCTCTAGCAGTGGTGTGAGATCAGTGCGTTCTTTGTTTTTGCGAAGGACTAATCGGGTTGATCAAATGAGATACCAGCAAAGGAGGGAATTACAGTAATCTAGACGGGACTGAATGCGAGATCATGCGAGCTGGACAGTAGTCTTTTCTGTCAGAAAGGATCTGATCGTGCCTATTCTGCAGAGCTCCAGGTAGGCAGTGCGGCAAAGATGGCTAATCTGTTTTTCCATCGATAAACTCGAATCAAGGAAAACACCAAGATTTTTTTCACATCGGATTTGAAAGAAATGTCATGGCCACTTAGGGAAATGTGTTCACTGCTGGAGACTGATGTTCTAGCTCGAGTACCAACAAGCATGCTCTCTGTTTTGACGTCATTTAACTTTAGTCTGTTGCAAGTTATCTAGTCTTTGACTTCAACTATACACTTCTCCACGCTGGAGACAATGGTCTGCAGGTTACTACGACAGTCAGACTTAGAGACCTGAGTGTCATCAGCATACTTGTGATACTCACAGCTATTCTGGCTGGTGATTCGGGAAACTGGTTCAGTGTAACGAGAGAACAGCAGAGGACCCAAAACAGACTCCTGTGGGACACCATTCTTCAAAACCACAGGCTGAGACATGATCCGATTCACACATACAGACTGATATCTTTTTAAGAAGGTAAGACTTGAGCCATGACAGCGCTGTACCGGAAATACCAAAAGACACGCGTAGGCGTTCTGAAAGAATCCCGTGATCCAGTGTGTCAAATGCCGCAAACAGGTCCAATAATGATAGCAAAGAGACATGTCCGATGTCGGCATGTGTAAGCAGACTGTTGGTAATGTGAAGCAAGGCTGTCTCAGTACTGTGATTTCTCCGATATGCTGACTGGTACAGCTCAAGTAAATCATTACTACTGAGATGTGACATGAGTTGACTCAGCACAACGTTCTCCAGAATCTTGGAAAGAAAGGGAAGATTAGACACTGGTCTATAATTCTTCAGCGTGTTTGCATCCATCCCTGCCTTCTTCAACAACGGAATCACCACAGACTGCTTAAAATGCCGAGGCACAGACCCTGACTCCAGAGACAAGTAATTCTGGTTATCACACCGACAAGCTCATCAGGGCATAGCTTGAGTACAGATGTGGGAATATGGTCAAGGGAACAAGATTTGGTGGGTGCGAAAATAAAGAATTTCTTTACAGTCTCCTCTGTGACAGAAGTGAACGCATGTAACACAGGCCCGTCATATGGGATATAGGACACGGCATCAGAACAGTTGTCCAGTTCCTGACGGATCGTGCTTATCTTTGAGTCAAAATACTGACAAAACGTATCAGGTAGATCATTCATCGGAATGGAATTCGGAAGTACAGGTTCATTTTTTCTTTCCAAGAAGTTCATTTGTAAGGCTGAACAGCTGACAACTAGATCTGCAGACTTCAAGTTTGGCACAAACAAAGTCTTTCTTAGCTGCTCGCTGTGAGGACTTGAGTGCAGCACCCTGCTTCACAAACATGTTTCTATGCACTGTAAGTCCACTACACCCCCCACAGACTCTCAGTACTTCGAAGTTCGCGCTTGTCATCTTTCAGTTCATTCGTTAGCCAAGGGACGGGGGACGTGAGGTTATGCGTCTGGTCGCGAGTGGCGCATGCTTGTTGAGAATGTCAGTGTACAGTTGTAAGTGTCCAGCAGTTCATGTACTGGGACCGTCACAAGCCACCTTTACATTGGAGCTGAAAACATCCATGTCAATACGACGAAGACTTCTTGAAGTCATCGTGCGTTTTATGGAACTAGGCCGAGGCGCAAGCACATAAAAGAAAACACTTTTATGATCCGACAACAGCGAATCACACACATGAACGTCCTGAACAAGAGAGAAGCTCTCCCCTGTGATCAGAAGGTCCAAGATGTGACCACGTCTGTGAGTCGACTCCTGCACATGCTGACGCAAGCCATGGTCAGACAGAAGTGAACGCAGACGAAGCGCATCAGTACCAGATGGAACTTCAAAATGAAAATTAAAGTCTCCAATCATTAGTAATTCGTGTCTGCTGCTGGAGGCACTGTCCACATAATCTTGGAATTTACAGAAAAATACGCTAGCGGTCAGTTTATTTTGTCTGCTTCAAGGCGGCCGGTATACTACAGTCAGAGTAACTGAGATGTCACTGATGATGCTAACTTCAACAGTGTTACGACTGTGGTTATGTTGTTCCGTGAGAGCATGCATGTATTAATCGTAGGAAACGATCCGATATTTACTTGAGCTATAATGGTTACTAATCACGTACCTTTTCAGTAAGATTCTTTATCGTTCGCGCATAGTGCGGAATTGGCTTTGTTATGATACGCTAAGATTAGTCCGGAAGCTTCTAGCAAAGTCGCACGGAGAATAGCGGTTGATTTTTGTGATGCGTGGATTCGCTGAGAATAAACCAGAGCGTTCGAGCGGAATCGCGCTGTCTAGTGACCTCGCATGTGTGACATCAGTGTCGCCAACATTTTGCAACACAGTATTATAGCCGCTCTAATACTCTTAGTCATAGTTGTTTTCTGTACGCGTGAAGTTAGCAGCCAATCAGTTTGTATTATGAAAGATCGTGAAATTTCTGGAAAATTCCGGCTAGGTCGTGATCTGCCTATCATAATTTTGTGAGACGTCATAACGCGCCGGGATTTCCCAACATTTAGCAGTCGAATTTTTGTAGACTATTGTAGTTTATTCTAGAAAGTTCTTTTCATTAATATTTATGAGTTTCGGTTACGTGTTCCGTTCTGATTGGTTTGCGTTGTGTGAATTCGTTAGATTATTCTGGAAAGTTGTTTCTACTATAAAAGATTGTGCTGGGAAGCACGTTTGTACATTGTCATGCATTGTCAGTTGTAGTGACACACAGTTTATCGTAGGTACGTGGCCCGTATAGGGGTACATTGTGAGAGACTCAGCGTAACGGTGGTGTACGTTGTATGAGAAACGTATTGTGTCGCCAGTGTTGACATTTTGCAGAGGAGACATCGTATCAGTGTTGGTGCATTTGGGAATGCATTGTATGGAGATCGCATCGCTGAAATAAAATATTGTTGGAACTGTTACTCCAATGTAGTCTACATCCTTAAGCCACGTGTGACGGGTTGCAGCTGAATGATGTTTCTTTAAAAGAACCTTACGTGCGTGCGTCTGGTGTGATATCATACTACGACTACAACTTAACACGTAACAAACAGCTTCAAAAGAATTGAAGGGCAAGCGTTTGAACATGGTGCAGTTTTCTAATGACTTCCTGACCAGTACTGCTGTACCACCCCCTCGTCGCCCAACGCGAGGGAAAGACTTCAGAAAATATTCTGGAGGGGTCAACTCAGCGATGTATGATTCGTCACCCTCATCTTGAAGCTACGTTTCAGCCAGCAAAAAGAAGTCTAGCTGATGATCGGTGATGTAATCACTTATCTCACTAGTTTTGTTCCTGCAAGACTGAGTGTTCAAGAAGGCTAATGACAGCCTGTTCTGGTCTGATTTCTGCACATTTGAAGAACAGTCACAGCCATCTGTACTGATAGGGACATAAATCAAGTTCCCTGAGTCTCTTGACCATCCACAATGCGTGCATGCCTTACGTGAAGATGCGTGGGTTTGCGTTGATGTTCGAGTGCAGTGATGCTCAGTTCTTGCCGGCGGACACACAACCCTGGGTGGTGGGGCAGCATACTAAGCATTAGAGATAGAGTCTGTTGGCGAAAAATCTGCAGGCAATGAAACCTCGGACAATACACTTCTGGGAGATGAAGTGGTATGGTAGTCGTCGAGTGACAAGTCTGTAGATGTAGAACGTGTTGACTTGGGAAAACATATAGTCCCTGGGAACTGGCTGACGTGGGTAGTCCGGGGGGCAGGGCAGAGTGGACATCACGAGGGGTGATGATAACTGGGATAGGGCGTCCTTGCTTGCGCCGTCCTCCTCGGTAAGGTCGCTTCCTCCTGGGTCTGTTGACACATGACTGCACTGATGGAGGGCTGTGTAATCCAAGGGACCTCAGGTGTGCACACACAACAGGGGCAGGGGCACTGATAATGGTACTCCGCCATAGTAGCAGTTTCTGTCTGTCATAACACAGTACGTGTGTACTGGTAAGCCTATGCACAGTGGCTGAGGGAAGGCTACCAAGCACAGTCGGGCTGAGTAAGAACTCAGCTGGCAAGCATGGTTGTATTGTAGAGTGCAGTGCAGACAATATCCACAAGACCTTCACAAAAATGACAAGTTCAACTGCTCTCACTTCCACTGGAAAATATCCATAAAAATTACACCAAAATGTCCAGGGATTTATCACGAAGAAGTCTGTGGTGATCAAAACATCCAAAAGACAATGAAAAACAGGCAAAGAACAAAAAAATGTCAGAGAGACTGTCCCTCAGCCTGCTAGGCGACTGAACAGTACTCACCAAGTTATTGGTAGCAGTGATTTGCTGTACAGACCAATGTAGGCCTGAGTGAGGTCAAAGTAACCATTTTCTATGACATCCCTCAAAAGTGTTGTGATACCAGACGTTTGTTATATCGATCTCCTTGCTAAAAGCAAAATTTTGCTTCAAAGAATTTTATCCACTGAGTTTAAATGGTAAAAAGACATAGTTACTCCAGAATGACGCTTTAATGCATTAATGTGTTTTCTACGGCAACATCTTGCGTCTGTTGAAAATGTAACCCGAAGACTGTAAGGCCGTTACATTAGGAAAGTCCTACTTTCACGACATTACATTGCCTCAGGGAAACATCACACATCTTATGGTGCAGACACGTCTGCCGCCTAGGTCTCTCTCGCCTCAACAGTTAAAGACAGAAAGATGGACTTAACCCAGTAAACCCAAAGGCCGCATTTCCTCACATTTAGATGTGTCACAAAACGAGTATGTAACAGTTGCAGGAGCTGGATCGACCATGATAATTCAAGGGTGGTGCCAGATTAGCTTGTCGCCTGATGGCGCCCGGCTAATCTGACACTACCCTTGAATTATCATGGTTAATGCAACTCTTGCTTTAGTGTTTCGGGGCTCAATGGGCTCAGTAAACGTGTGCTAGTCTGTGATTTTGGGTCTTAATTTTGACTTTGAAGACGTAAGGTCCAGAATCATCAAACAGCACACACATTTGCTCGAGGGCAGTGCCTCATAAGGTTTACGCCACGCGTACCTGGAAAGGAAGCTTTGAAGTGTGGTAGAGGAAAAAAAATCCTTATTACAAAAAAGAGGGAAAGAAACGCATGTATGTAACCCTTGCGGTTTTATGTTTTAATTCTACATCTGCTCCATGTGGGCAGTATCTTTGACCTGTCATGCTCGATCCATCTACACTGATTTGTAGTTCAAGGGCAGTAGAGCAGTGCTTGATTAGCCAGGCAGACGCCAGGCACTGCCTTTTGCTGTCGAACCATCTACCCCGACATATAAGCACAGTGAACTTCTGACATAACAAACCGGCAGGGGACCCAGTTTTTCTTGTTATATTCCAAGTTCGTTATAAGCGAAATCAGTTACCTAGAAGTAAACTTCGGACATGACAAATCGACGGCGGACCCCCTTTTTTTTAAGAGAAGTATTTTGCATAGAAGTAGACTTCGGATATAACAAATCAACAGGGGACCACGTTTTTCTTGTTGTTATATTCGATTATATATATATACTTGCGTATATGTATAATATATTACATATAAGCAAAGATTTCAGCAGTTGCTGTTGTTATATCCGACTTTTGTTAAATTCGACCTTGTTATAAGCGGAGTACACTGTAAATTCAACTAGTAATCAGCACATCGTGTTAGCTTTCTAGCTGCGGGGGCTCATGAGGATCTATGCCTCTTGCTGAGACCACTTTGTGTCCAAGCTCTTAAGACTGTTGCCGCTTTTGGTCGTTCAGTGAACACAGATTTCAGAAACAAAATGCACGCGCGTCAGCAGAGAAAGGGTTATACACTTTGCTCCACTTGGCTGTTACAGCGGAAGATGTACGTGTGGCCGCAAATTAGATAACGTCAATACGCAAGCCTTTTTATTTAAAAAAAAAAAGTTTGTCAGCGCAGTAAAAAGTTGAAGGAACATTTTATAGGCTCTAGGGGGCATTACGCCGCGACAGTACTACATGTATTTACTACATTTCGTCGGGAGGAAAAAAGTGAAACTCAGTTTATGTGTCAATCATTAACCCGGCTACTGCCGAGGATGAGTGTGCACAAATCAGCTGCAAGAGGTATAGATCCTCATGAGCCCCCGCAGTTGCGGGGGTTCATGAGGATATATGCCTCTTGCAGGCAACACTTTGTGTCCACGTTCCTGACTCGGCTGGTGCTCTTTGACTTTGACTTAACAAAGATTCCAGACACATTCTATGTCCACTGGAAGTGAAAGGGTCAAAGCCGGAAGTCCTCTTATCTGAAGAAATAGATCAATGCCGGCAAGTGACATAGATTCTCATGAGCCCTATGCAGTGCAGGGGCTCACGAGCCTCTGTGAATCTTGCAGAGGACAGGTGACGACTTAATGACTGCTTAGATCCAGTAAGGTGAAGATGGTAGACGCACTAACCATTAGGGACAGGGTTTGGGGGCTTTTCTCTCATGGCTGATCGGTGATACGTGGTTTTGAAAACAGAAAATGCACTCAGCTAGAGCAGAGAACATGTCTAACTAGTTTTCGTCCACTTATAACGTTGTTTGACTTCCTGAGACAGGGTAAGGGTTGAGATGACTTAGATAGATCTTTGTCACTCCGGACCGACTAAGCATTAACTTGTTCAAGACGTGCGCCTCCGGATACGCGGCTTAAAGCCGCGTATCCGGAGGCGGCACGTCTCAGAATGCGTTAAAAGAGACACTAGGCATGAACAGATATGATGATGGTGTGGATAAATAGTGGTGATGGAACAGAAAGAAAGAAACAGAAAGAAAAAAAAGTAAATAAATAAACAAAAAATAATAAAAAATTAAATAAATCAATCAATAAATAATAGTTTATCAAATTAATGAATAAATACATTTGCAAATAATAATGAATGCGTAATAAATAATAAATGAATAAATAAATAAATAAATAATACATTACAAAAATTGATATGAGCAGTACCTAATTGGCAGAAACTTGAAGCCTGCATATAACTTTTCTTTCGGTGTTCGGGCAAGGGAAGCAACCCAAAGCACAGTCTACTTCACTTATAACAAGGTCGGGTATAAAACAAATCGGATTTAAAAACACTTTCTCGGAGGTCCTGAGAGCACTCTGTCTATGTACATTACTTCGCGTTTAACAAACTTCGGATATAACAACAAGAAATGTTGCGTCCCCTGTCGACGTTTTTTTAAGATCTAAAGTTTTGCCATATTACTGTGTTTACTTTATTTCTGTCAGTTTTCGGGCAAGGGAAGCAACTCGAACTATGGTTGAAATTCTCTTCTTCTGTGTTTGAAACTGTCGGACCTTAGGACCTTTGTATCACAGTAAAAGTGTAATACCAGCTAAACGTACCTCTACGTACGTGGCTAACGTACAGTAGACAATTTATTTATTTATTTATTTATTTATTTATTTATTTATTTATTATTTATTTATTTATTTATTATTTATTTATTATTTATTTATTATTTATTTTATTTATTTATTTATTTTTCACCCTTCACTTGTATTGAGATCTGTTGCGCTATATCCGACTTGTCGGTGTTATGGTGCGCGTACAATATTGAAGCTGACCTGTATTATACTGACGAACAAAAGAAATGCGACATCATCGGAAACACGTATTTCCGATGACTCGAATGATGTTGCATTTCTTCTCACGGCTCGTCAGTATATATGTATAATGTATAAGTGTTTCCGATGACTCGAATGATGTTGCATTTCTGCTCGTCAGTATATATGTATAATGTATAAGTGTTTCCGATGACTCGAATGATGTTGCATTTCTGCTCGTCAGTATATATGCAATATATACTGACTTACATTAAAAACGCGAAAAGTGTCTGTAAGTGTACCCGCAAACAAAGAGCCACCCTGACAGCAAAACAAGAAAATTTTTATTGTTGCTTACTTCAGCTGTTCAGTCTATTGTCTGAGCTGCCTTCACACACAAATTGGATGAGTTATCGCCCGTTGCTACCTTGGAGGACCCAGGGTTTCATTAGTGGTGAAAATAAGCAAAACTGGACACACTCTGTGAAGCAAGTTTTCTGTGATATGTTTTAACACACAAGTTGTGTGGATTGCTTATGATGTTATTAACTGCCTCAAACGAAATTTGACTCGGAAAGTTCATTAGAGAACCAGAACTTTCGGTGCACATCATTTTCTTAACAAATCTTATTTGATTTAATGTGAATTACTTTCAAACCATAATTATTTTATGCTCCAGTAACTGACACAGAGATAAAGAACACTCTCATATACATTTGATGAGGTAAATATGGCCGCTAACCTACAAATAGAAAACTTTTTGATTTTCATGTTGTAGATCATGTTGATTATTTAGGTGCCTTTGACAAACGAAATGTAGGTCAAGACCAAACAGGAGGATTTTCATGCACAACACGGACCCTAGTGACACTGCACACTGGTTGGCTTTCAGCTGTGTCCTCTGCAGATGCTCCCCATTTCACTTTCAATATCCCGTGATCGTATTGTCACTGATGACGTCATAAGTCATCGATGTGCGATTTTTAAGACTAAACATTCTATTTGCACACGACATAACACACTCTTCATAACATTTTCTAATAAATGACGTCAAAATAACCCGGATTAAAGCATATTTACGAAGAAAAGCGCTATGGTGAAAAATTCGCGATTTTAATGGAAGTCAGTATATATCGCGTTTTCTTTGCAGAACCAAGACCGGCTACAAGGCACTACCACACACCTGATGACGTATGATCCTGACCAAGGAGGTAGTGCCGACCACACGGATATCTGAACAGTTGTTCATTTTAAAACGGACTACTACTGAGCCATCGAGAAGGTAGTGCAAAGGAGCACATGGACATATGAACAGTTGCTAAGAGCAACATGTACTCTCGATCCACAGCGGCGGCAGTACAACGACGCGGGTATGTGAAATTGTTTCCACTCCTACTACAGAACGTTCAAGCTACCATGGCCGGGTGCGGGCAGTTTGAAGACTGATTGCATTTCATGTCGGTTATGCTGAAGTGGGCACTGCTTCCCATTAATTTTTATGAAAGAGTGTCTCGCACAAGAAATATGAAAGTCGATGAAAGTTTTTGCGACTCTGTCCAGTACTTTTGTGTCAGCTGCGGTATCATTCAGTTTCAAGGAAGTACAGCCGATGTCATGGACATCTGAAACTTGCAGAGTTCTCGACCTCAAAAAGGCACTACAGCAGAGTCTGTTCTGAGCGACCACTCTAATGAGCGACCACATTTCATTAACTCATTCTACCCCAAGACCGAAATCACCAAATTTTGAAGTCGTCATCTGAAGATTGCTTTGCAGTGCAGGACACAGATCGACCATGATAGTTCAAGGGTGACGCCAGAATAGCTTGGCGCCCATAGGCGCCAAGCTATTCTGGCATCACCCTTGAACTATCATGGTCGATCTTTATCTTGCTGTAGTGTGTCTGGGGTAGAATGAGATACAGACGATCTTTATCTTGCTGTAGTGTGTCTGGGGTAGAATGAGATAAAGACCTTCATTTAGGTGGCTGTAGCTGTGACTGTTGCTGTGGCCACCTAAATCATAGTCTTTAATGACAGGTGGCACGTTTTGTTCTTCAAGAATGCTCTTGAGACAGGACCTGTCTTTCAAGATCACTTTTGTCTTGCAGAAGAGATGGTTGCTCAGAACAGTTTCTACTGTAAAGTGAACTATAGTCTCCAGCTTTCCTGGAGAAAGTGTCGACGATACGCGTTACCCTTGAGGCGCTGTTGACTTATTCAAGGCCGGAGCAGTGCGAGCAACACTAAATGCAAGAGACACAGATCCTCATGAGCCCCGGCATATGCGGGGGCTCATGAGGATCTATGTCTCTTGCTGGTTTCATTCATATTTGTATGAAGCTATGAAACGTTTTTGACATGGGCCAAGGCGTTGACAATCGTCACAGAATTATATTTTTTTTTCTGACATGGCGTTGCCTTAAGGGATTTTTCCATATAGCTACGCGATAGCCGCGCTACAGAGGTGGCGACAGATAACAGAAACGCGACTTAATTATTTTGCCCCATGGAGTGATTTAACTGCGATTCCACCTCGATTACCCTGTGGCCGAGAGAGCCTGGCTTTCGGTATGCGACACATTTTAACTCATTGTGCCCGAGGTACGAATCACCCACATTTTGGAGTTATCCTCTGAGGTCTGCATTACAATTCAGGAGACAGATCGACCATGATAGTTCAAGGGTGGTGGCAGAATAGCTTGGTGCCTATAGGCGCCAAGATATTCTTCCACCACCCTTGAACTATCATGATCGAGCCATATCTTGCTGTAGTGTGTCACGGGCAGAATGAGTTAACAATTTAAAACAACTCTAAGCGTTTTTCCGCCTGCCGCCCAGCTACTTTTTTTGTCGACACCACCATTGCGCAGCCATGTGGAAACACAACTTAATGACGGCAGGTTGACAGGCAATGAATGAGTCTGAGAAACGTCGTTGCTGGCGTCAGGCAGAGGTGGTGTAAAGTGATACTACAATTTTGAGCTACACTCTTTGATCTATGTCTCAATAACTGCACGGAGTGTCCCTCACACAAAAAACAAACAAAAAAAAAAAAAAAACTGTGAGCTCCCCTTCCCCAACACTTTTCTCTCTCCCCTCCCCCCATCCCCTCGACCTCCAACCACCACACCCCGTCCCCACCTCATCATCAATCTGTGAGCCTTGGCTTTTTTTTTTTTTTTTTTTTTTAGATTGTCGCCTATTCAGGTTTTGTCGGCGATCAGAGCCGTTTTCCACACCTCATTGTTTTGTTTGGCTTTCACCACGGGTGATATTTCGTCGCGCAGGCCCCCTGTGATGTCCGGCCTGCAAGTGTATCAAATTGTTCATTCCTTTTGATCCCAGTTTGTTTACTATTATTGCATATGTGTGTTGCAACGTGAATTCTTATTAACCCTCTTGTGCGTGCAGACACCGGTACAGTGCTGGTTGTTGCATGCGTAAGAGGGTTAAGTAACTAATATCGTATTCCCAATGTGCAAAAGGCCATCGGACCGACGGCGGCCGCCGTTGGCCCGCGAACGGCCTTTTCCGCATTGGGTTGTTGAATTGTGAGTTTGGGAATGACATACGGTATCATTTTGTCACTGGGGACTTTGCGAACATCAAAACCGATTTAACTGACTTGTATCATCACACACACTCTCTCTCTCTCTCTCTCTCTCTCTCTCTCTCTCTCTCTCTCTCTCTCTCTCTCTCTCTCTCTCTCTCTCTCTCTCTCTCTCTCTCTCTCTCTCTCTCTCCTCTTCCATGCACGTTAGAGTCTTGTTTTACGTGCATTTAACTTCCTTGAAATGTGTTTGCTATTCATGTTGATAAATGTATTGGTTTTTTATTGGTCAATGTTCTTGCTGTAACAGGAATGTGCGGATTGCACAGGTTGGAACATTTCGACTGCAGCTCTGAGAAAGTGATATCTTTAACTCTTTCAGCCCGGCGCAGGTATTCCCAAATTTTGGAGGCGTCATCAAACAACTATGCACCAGTTGCAGTAGATGGATCGACCATGATGATTCAAGGGTAGTGCTAGATTAGCTTGGCGCCGATAGGCGCCAAGCTAATCTGGCACTACCCTTGAATTATCATGGTCGACCCATCTCCTGCTGTAGTGCGTGAGGGCTGAATGGGTTAAGTAACAGCAAAGTTCGGTGTTTTTATTGCCTCTTTCATTTATGTCTCAAATTAACCCCTTACCTGCCGAGAAAAATTAAACCCCGACCAACTCCAGGAGGCATAGATCCTCATGACCCCCTCCTCCCCGCAGTTGCAGGGGCTCATGAGGATCTATGCCCTATGCTGAAACCATTTTGTATCATGTTTCTTTGTCGGCTGGAATGTTTGACATTAAAGTTGACATGTTTTCAAACACACGAACTGCGTCCACTGACAGCGAAGGGGATAACGAGACATATGTTCCGAATGGCATGGGTCAATCAAAATTTGATCTTTTTTTTTTTTTTTTTTTTAAAGAAAATTAATACATGTGCTGAGCTGTGATTTTGGACCTTGCGGTCTGAGCCGATAAAGTCCAAAAGCACAGACCAGTAAGGATATAGGTTCCATGCTTTTATCCTAAAATGTGCAACGACTATTGAGGTTCGTCATGTGTTCTGGGTGTTCAGTATTAGATGTATTGCGTTGAAACATGAAAATTAAATGTTTGTCATCTTTTCATTTTCACTTGGTTTAACATATTTCCTGTTTAGCGAATGTCTTCGGTTGTAAATTCAAAGAATGATGCTGATCCGTCTTGTATTATTCACATATCTGAGAGGATTGTGGCAAACAGGTCAGTGTGTACATGATCCAGACGAACAACGTGACTGGCAAGCGTCGCACAATGCAGAGAACATTCCCAATGAAAAAAAGAAACATGCTTACATCACAATTACAATTACATCCCAATTTATTGAGTTGTAACTGTCTTTTTTAAGTGCCTTCTATTTATAGAAGGAATTTTTTATTACGGGTCGCGGTGGGGCGAATTTAATAGCATGTCCATGATGTCAAAGGCGGGTAGGCCTAATCCTCTGACAACTGAAGTAACAAGATAAAAATTACGTCATGTCTAGTTACGCCAACCTCGCTGCTGAACATACATTTGACGCTAAGCGGCGTATGTGCGTAGTGTGTGCGTATGTATGTAAACAAGAGAATCTCCGATATTGCTGTACGCACAAGCTTGAAACTTGGCTAAATATTTTCTCTAAGGAGTGTCTAGGAGAGCCTCCGAGCATTTTGTAACGGGATGTCTCCTTGAAGACATAAAAGACAGTTTATAGAAAGTAGGTTGACCTAGATTAGAGTCCGTAATGTTTGTCATATTTACCTGAAATTTTGGATATAGCTAGTTTGGAGAAAGATATTGGATGAGTTCGTTAGCCATTTTTGTATCTTTTCAAAATCTTCAGTAAATTAATTCTTTTCAGAAAAAAAAAATAAAACAGTATAAAACCTTGATTTCTAAAGAAAGTCAAACAGTGGCGGTGACGTAAAAGAAGCAACTCCCTCACCACGCAGACATTTGACGCACTACTCTAAATATGACGTCTCTCTCTCTCTCTCTCTCTCTCTCTCTCTCTCTCTCTCTCTCTCTCTCTCTCTCTCTCTCTCTCTCTCGCTCTCTCTCTCTCTCTCTCTCTCTCTCTCTCTCTCTCTCTCTCTCTCTCTCTCTCTCACACACACACACACACACACACACACACACACACACACAAACAAACATGCGCGCATCTCCAGGGAGGAATAGATCCTATTGCGCCGTCCAGGCCCATCCAAAAACCAGATAGACTACATCACTATCTCTAGGAAATGGAGACGAAGCCTGCAAGACACAAGCTTTGCAGTGGAACCCCCAAGGAAAGAGACGGGTCGGTCGCCCCAAGACCACCTGGAGACGATCCTGTGAAGAAGAAATGAAGAGCTGCAACCTGTCGTGGGGTGAACTGAAAAAGGCTGCCCAGAACCGAGTGCGCTGGAGGACTGTTGCAGAGGCCCTTTGTTCCACGAGGAATCCAAGGAATTGAGCAAGTAAGCAAGCAAGCGTCCAGGCCCATGAGGATCTATGCCTCTTGGCGATGTTTGGAGCGTGCGCGCACGCACGCACTAACAGGCACACACTCATCGACGCGCTTTCAGGAGAGCATTCAGGTGACCCGCGTACTTAGTATATCATGTAGCTAGGTAAAGTCATCCTGCTTTCACACAAATTATAGAAATTACTGAAATTGTACCGTGAAGTTTTAGTTTTGTCACCATTTTCTCAAGCCTATGAAGCGAAAGTAAAACTCATATCACGTAAAATGTAAAATTACGTAAAAGCTAAAACTTACGTCATGACAAATGACGTTTGACAAGTCAATGACGCGTATGTCCTGCGCCCCTTTCAGAACTCACTGACGCATTGGCAGATCTGCAAGACTTTTTCAATAAGAGATAATTCAACATCAGAATCAGGTCAAAGACAAAAGGTAGAGACCATTGACAGCGAGGACAGCTCTCATATAGAAGGGACTTTGTGGGTTATGGTTCATCCCATCATGTTTTGGGATGATCATAATGTGAATGTGATGAATTTCGTAGGTAGTCTAATAGACACTAAACGTGAAGTTTTAGCTCATTTAGCCCCGACACACCACAGCAAGAATCAATGAATCAATGAATCTTTATTATACAACGGTGTAGATATTAACACAGTCAGTGACTATGTCATTTTTCGTAAATGCCGTTGCTACAACTACGACTATCTAAGTACAAAATATACATAAGACAGGGACATCAAAGCACAGTGATACAAAATATATAGTCCACTAAACACTAAACACAAACACACGCATACGCACACAAACGCACTCGCGCGTCCACACACACACACACACACACACACACACACACACACACACACGCACGCACGCACACACGCACACATGATTGTTAGAATATACACGTACATTCTTGTGTCTATGAATAACTAGATATTATTATTTGAGTGATGTCATAATATCTATAAAGACTTGTCTTGAAACGAGATAATGTCGGAGTGGCTGTAACGTAATGTGGGAGTGAGTTCCACAGTGTGAAACCCGCAAATGACAAAGTAGATTTCAGACATGGATCAAGCATGATAGTTCAAGGGTGGTGCCAGAATAGCATGGTGCCCATAGACGCCAAACTGTTCTGGCACCACCCTTGAACTATCATGCTTGATCTGTCTCTAGAATTGTAATACAGTCCTTCAGAGGGCAGCTCCATGATTTGGGGACTTCGGTCCTGGGGCAGAATGTGTTAGAAAAGTATATCAAAGTACAAAAATTCAACACATGCGAGGAAGCGCCCACACAGACACATGCACATGTGCGCGCGCGCACACACACACAGACACACACACACACAAAACCATATACACACACGCACACACACAAAACCACATACGCACACACACACGCGCACACACGCACGCACCCATCCTCGCCACCCACCCCCATCCCCCCCCCCACCCCCCCACCCCACACACTCCCCCCCCCCTTTCCCCCTCCACACACACACATATACACATAGGGGGCGGTTTGAATGCACAGAAACATTAATGATTTTCATTATCATTTATTGTCGCTGGTTGTAATTTTAACATGATGATTAAACTTCGAAAGCAGATCAGCGAAGTTTAATGAAACAGTTTGTGCATTTCATCGACAATACTCATACAGTGTTAGACATTTATGACATTCGCGAAATCATTCATTTATCCAACGTCGTTTTACAGATAAAGATTTACACACAACAAACATGTTGATTGAAGGTAAACAGTCGTTTAAGAGTCATTCAACACACAGCAAATCAATATTTATACAACAAACTAGGGAGTTGTACAGTTCTCTGAAGACTTCATTGCAGTTCAGAGGACCAACTTACCATGGTACTTCAAGGGTGGTGCCGGAATAGCTTACCACCCTTGAACTATTATGGTCGATTCACACCTTGATGCAGTTTGTTAGAGTTTAATGGGTTAAGGTGCCAACGTGTACTGTGCATGCTTTTGTTTTTAAGAAAACAGACGAACTATTAACATCAGCAGCAAGACACAGGATCAGCATTTTCTTGGTAACAACACAAATGAGATAACAATATAAATATCCCGAGCCTTCCTCATACGTATGTGCTGTTCTGTAATCTTGGTATTACAACTGTGAGGCCGTGAGGCCTAAAATCACACACCGCGATTTGTCGATGTATCATACAATGAATATCACAACATTTAATACAACAGGGCCGGATCCAGTTCAGCAATGAAAGGGGGAGGTTCCGTGCAGTCAAAAATGGATTCTGAAATATTTTTCCACCGTGGGAGTGATAAAGGGGGTTGGGGGGGGGGGGCGGGGTTGGTGGGTGGGTGGTGGAGGTGGGGGGGGGGGGTAGAGTTCATGGTATAAAAGAGGGTTGGAGAAGGGCGACGCCTTATATAAAATTGCAACGTTTCACTTTTACGAGAGTGTAGCTTAACCCTTTTAGCGCCATGGGCGCATTTCCCGAATTTTGGAAGTTTTACTGAACGACTATGTACCACTTGCAGGAGTGGATTCACCATGATAATTCATGGGTAGTGCCAGATTAGCTTTACTGCCTTCAGGTGCCAAGCTAATCTAGCACTAATCTTGAATTATCAATTAATCTCCTGGTGTAGATTGTTGGGCTGAAAGGGTTAACATTCCTTCTCCTAGTGCATAAAGTTTCGTCGCGAATGTATAAAATATGGAAAGAGAGACAGTCAGAGAGAGACAGAGACAAAACCACCAAATAAACCCGCATTATTCATTATTTGAAAAACAAAACCCGGACATTTTTGTACTTAAAAAAAAAACTCTTTCTATCCTTATGTAAGGTGTCAGGGGACGTGGAGAAGTGGAGGGTGTGAGGTCATAGCGGTGGTGTTCCGCAGAGTAATGTAAGGGCACTCATTTCATACTCCAGGTACAGAAAACCGCTGGACACATTAGGACACTCCGTTTTCAAACATCGTTATAAAACCTGTACGTGGGCATTTCACATAAAAACAAGCAATTTAAATATGTTTTCGTGGTTAAAAAAAAAAAAAAAAAAAAAAAAAAAAAAAAAAAAAAAAAAAACAAGAGAGAAAAGCATGAGATTGGCGATACACGAAATTTCCAGTCGAATGAACTCTCTCAATAAGGAAATGAGTGAAACAACTAAGCAATGTGATATATGTAACATTGAAACATCTCAATAAGGAAATGATTGGAACAACGCAATAGTGAAATGAATGAAACAATACACAGGTCGGGCTCATAATATCGCGGAATCGGCTATGAAGCGGTCAGGTCAGTGCCTCCCAAGTTAATACCAAGTCCTCATGCCGACGTCAGCCTTGGCTGGCCCACTCTGGAGGAGGTGATCATTCAAAGGAACGGAAAAGAGTTTTCTTTGATAGGTGGCAGCACAAGACAAACCTTTGATCTGTCAAATCCTAGCAGCGCTGTTAAGACGGTTGGATATGAAATGGGGGGGGGGGGAGGGGGAGGGGTCGCCTTATTAAGGCGCCCCCTCCCCCCTCCCATTTCATATCCCACCGTCTTGAAATGGGATATGAAATGGGGGTGGGGTGGGGGGGTGGGGAGGGGGCGCCTCATCAAGGCGACACCCCCCCCCCCCCACTACATTTCATATCCCATCGTCTTGACAGTGTAAACTGGACCTGATCCTTTTGAGCGGAAGTTTCTCAGGCTGATTTCGGGGCGAAGACCTTTTACTTCCTGGATAGTTGCATCATAAATGGTGCGGCTCCTAAACAGGTCTGATTATTCATAAACTGGAAGCTCACAACACGACAGCCAGAGATTAATGTATTATGGTTACGTGAAAATGCGCTACAGTAAATCACGAATGGCGATGCGTTCCAGTATAAGTCTGCCTTGATCTGGCAAAACCAGAAAAAGCGAGATTAACTCATTCGAGACGCGCCGCGCCGTATCCGGAGGAGGCACGTCTCGAGTGAGTTAAGATTGCACACAATCAAAATCTCGCTTTTCACAAAAATGTGAAAACTAGCTTTTTTTTTGCGAGATCTGCCACGTCAAGGCAAAAGACCTTAAATCCATTCGTGTGAAAAGCGGCATTTACATTGTAATATAATAAAAATGTCGCTTTACATAAAATTGAACTACACGTCTTTTTGCTTTCACAAGGCAGAAATCAGAGCAGAATTGTGGTCAGAAAAAAACAGTTGGATTGATGACGTAATTTGGCACAAAAAAGGCACGCTGTGACCGTCACTTCCCGGAACAAAACACATTAGGATCGTAAGCTCTACAGCGGGTCTCTCCCAAATTGCGCTCTTACGACTAATTAAGCAGTTGCAGGAGGCGGATACTTCATGACATTTCGCGGGTAGTGTCTGATTAACTATGGAATTTTCCAGGCGCCAAACGAATCAGAGACTACCCTTTAACTGTCAAAATGTTGTTCGAATGTGACTCAAAGACAGCCTGTTCATGTTAGTGTCTTCTCTGATTTATTTGTTTTCCTTTCTGTCTTCACTTTTTTTTAGTCGACCATGATTGGAAACAGAGCTCTCATTTAGCTTATTAAATTGCTTAGATTAACCCCTTCACTTCACTGCCGAGACGACAACCCAAATGCAAGAGGCATAGATACTCACGATCCCCCGCAGTTGCGGGGGCTCATGAGGATCTATGTCTCTTGCAGATATGAATTTGCATGTATGTTCTTTGGATGTCTGGGGATCTTGGGGCTTGAATTAACAGAAGGTTCAGAAACAGAGTCTGAGTCCACAGACAGTGAAGGGGTCAAAGTGTGAGCGCCATGCTGTTCTCTTCCAGATTCCGTCAACCTTTGGCCGGTTTGGGTTGCTCCTTTTGTGTGACTGATTTACCTGTTTGGATTATACTTACATGCATAGTCTATCAGATCTCACAAATTTTTCTTTGACTCGATCTCATCTTTTATATGTGCTGTCCCTCGTAGGAAGTTCTTTTGCAGGGAACTCAAGAAAGCCGCGCCCCCTCCTTACATCACCCGGGTAAAACGTGTTGACCCTTTTGTGCATACATGCACCGATTACTACCTACAGTACCGGTGCCTGCACGCACAAGAGGAGTTAACAGGCAAATCGTCTTCCGGGTTCTGCAGGGCGGAAGTGACGTCACCGGGGCAGTCTGCGGATCCTGTGATGGTCGAGCAGGCCGTTCATCTGCTCCTGCGGTGTGCCCGCCATCGTCATCTGTGTCTGGGTCCTCGCCATCTCGCGCTCCTGTTGAATACAGCCACAAGAAACGGAAATGATGCAAATATGTATCAGGGTGGTATACTCCCCCCCCCCCCCCCCCCCACACACACACACTGCCGAGAAATAAAAGGAGCGCAACCAATTTGCAAGAGGTATAGATTTTTTACTTTACTGCTGGGGCTCATGAGGATCTACACCTATTGCAGGAAACCACTTTAAAATGTTTAAAGTGTCTTTTTGGGGGCAACAACTGAAGCTAATTCTTGCTACCGGAGAGCAGAAATTACCCGTGAAAACTCAAACGAAAAAAATTGCAATGTTGTTTTTAAAAATTCAAATTTCAGAAATTCCTGAAAAGGAAGACTTCTAATTTCAAGAATGCCTTATTTACGGCAATAATTTCACACGTATGTGACTTATTCATGTCATAATCGAGACCAAAAAGTTGACTGCCAAGCGTTTAAAATGCAACGTATATATCTCCCCCCCCAAAAAAAAAAAAAAAAAAAAAAAAAGAACGCGCTTAGAAAGTACAATTACAACACAACTATTAATTTTTCGGGTTTTAACGAGAAAATAATTGTGTTGAAAGGGGTGACCTTTCTAACCGTGTATCTCTCCTTGCTGGGATTTTTGTCTGATGCACGTTCATAATACACTATTAAGTCACCGTTGTATTGCGTTTTCGCTTGTAGAGGTAGATCTCCAGAAGGCCCAGGATAATGGCCACCACCAGCCCCGTGATCAGGATGTAGAACACTCCGGCCACGTTGCTCAACGACAGCGACCTCTTCTTTGATTCCTGAAGCAAACAAAAAAATATAAACAGAAATAGTGACCTTTTAAAACATTTAGCCGCGACGCACTACAGCAGGAGTAAATCGACAATGATAATTTAAGGGTAGTGCACGATTAGCTTGGCGCCGTTAGGCGCCAAGCTAATCTGGCACTAGACTTAAATTACCCTTAAAGTCTTTTGCAGCTGGTAAGTGGTCTGGTCAATTGGCGTGGGGCAACAACAAAAAAAAGACTACCAAAACGCAAAAGATAGAAATCCCCAAAACCACCACAGGTAGGCATTGACATGCAGAATCAAGATTTTAAAACAGTGTCAAATCTTGCTTAAATTAACTCACTTGCGCAAGCAGCCACCGGTGCTCCTTACAGTACCTATGGCTGAATGCACGAGAGAGTTAACCACGTCACTTCATGTTGATGCAGACTGTGCTTTTTCAAATCGATGTAACTTCAACGACAAAGATCCCCAGCAATCAAAGGACAATGGAATCAAAGTGGTTTTAGCAAGAGGCATAGATCCTCATGATCCCCCGCAACTGCGGGGGCTCATGAGGATCTATACCTCTTGCAGTTATGTGATGTTGAATTTCGTCTCGGCAGTGAAGAGGCTACGGTTAAAACAGACGTCATGTTTTCAGACCAGTTCTGGAAACGGAATTCCTTTTATGTTCTCAAATTAAACCTTACATCGTCCTTCTCGTGAAACCGATTCCCTTGGAGTCCATAAACCCAGACCACAGTAAAATTGACGACGACAATAAAACGGACTGAAGACAGATGGCCTGGTTTAAAGGCCAACTGCCGACGTAACCGTTCAAAGATACACTTCTGTAACAGACGGTTACGAAACGCTACACACAGGTCTAGCTATGGTTCATTTAGACACAGGGCAATCCAGTTACACGTCGTCTTTATATAAAGTGATTTGACAATGACTCTACTCCGTTCTATAAATACAACGCTTTCAGTACGAGAAACGGTTTAAAATAGATTGACACGCAAACGGCTGGGCAGAATAAACAAGCGCGATTACGCGTGTGCTTTTGCTACCTGTCCCAGCTGCTGTTTATTAGGTGTGTCGACAAGGCAAAACAAACACAAATGGTGCTGAAATGTGTCTTCAAATTTACGCGTAATGGTACTTTAAAAACCAGGTTCTTCAGTCATATGCAAAGACCAGCGACTTTCTTGACTTTCGCCGGGTGGTGTAAGTGGGAAGAAATTGCGAAAGCAAGAGGCATATATTCTCATGAGCCCCTGCATTATGCAGGGGCTCATGAGAATCTATGCCTCTTGCAGGTGGTTGCATGGGCTAACGAGGATCTGTGCCTAATGCAGATCTTGGCAAGGAGCTCAAGGAAATCTTCGCTTTTTTATTTTGCAAATGGGAAGACTGTGGCTGTGGGACGGCTTCAATTATTCTCAAAATGGCCTTGGAAAGGTCACACACCAAGCACACGCACACGCGCACGCGCAATCACACCCATTTATACAATATACAGACCAAAAAGGTGACTGCCAAGGAGTTGTCACTTATCTTCATCAAAGGATAAGTTGTAGATTGTGTGCTTGTTTGTGCGACTGTTTAGAAAAATGGTTAAAACAATTTTTCTAAACAGTCATACAAACAAATACACTCCCGAAATATGAACTGTCGGCGCCAAGCTAATCTGGCACTACCCTTGAATTATCATGGTCGATCCATCTCCTGCAACAGGTGCATAGTCGTTAGATGACGCCTCCAAAATTTGGGAAATACATGCATCGGGC
Source organism: Semisulcospira habei (assembly GCA_036245525.1). Classification (NCBI taxonomy): domain Eukaryota; kingdom Metazoa; phylum Mollusca; class Gastropoda; family Semisulcospiridae; genus Semisulcospira; species Semisulcospira habei. Next base: position 16,279,662 of record BTPG01000005.1, read on the forward strand.
TGAATGAGTTATAACACAATGTGTGGCATAATTATAACTGTCTTTTCTAAGCGTGTTTCTTTCTTGGTTGAGATGTTCTCAACACATTGATACACACATACGGATACATGCAAACAGACACACGCACTCACACAAGTAAATACAAGCGAGTGCGCACACAAACTGACAACATGTCAACTTTATTTATTTATTTCATTTTTTTGTGTGACTGGAATTGTTTCTTGTCTCAACCTTAACTCATTCAGACCGACCGCCGTATTTCCCAAATTTTGGAGGCGTCATATAATGACTATGCACCAGTTGCATGAGATGGATCGACCATGATAATTCACGGGCAGTGCCAGATTAGCTTGGCGCCAACAGGCGCCAAGCTAATCTCACACTACCCTTGAATTATCAGGGTCGACCGATCTCCTGCTGTAGTACGTCAAGGCTGAATGGGTTAAGCCTATATCTACGTTTAAAACAAATGCCAGACACCGTTTCCACCTGAACGAAAGAGTATAATCTCCCTTCAGACATTTTAATCACGTTAAGCGTCAGACAACAACCACAGACAGACTCCCTTCATATGGCCTAAATATCAGGAAAACGTTTTATGGCGGTAGTTACTCTAGTGTTAATCAGGGAAATGTTACCAGGTCGCGCGCGCCCGCCCGCCCGCCCGCCCGCACGCACGCACGCACGCACGCACGCACACACACACACACACACACACACACACACACACACACACACACACACACACACACACACACACACACACACAGACACACACACACAAACACATTCACTCGAGAAAAAAGTCGAACATAGATGAAGTAACCTTCCCCCTCAACCAATAAATAAATAAATAAATAAATAAATAAATAAAAGTAAAAAATACAAAGACAAAGTGAGAAAAAAAGACGAACATACATGAAGTACCCCCCCCCACACACACACACACACACACACACAACCAATAAATAATAATAATAACAACACTCACAATAATAATAATAATAATAATAATAATAATAATAATAATAATAATAATAATAATAATAATAATAATAATAATAATAAATAAAAAGACGATGTGAGGATTAACAAATTAGAAAGTGCTTAAAGATGTCGAGCACAATGCTTCCTCCGTAATCCGTGGGGGTGGGTGTCTGGGTGGGGTACAGAGGTGATTTCGGATTTACGCCAAGCTAACCAGACATTACCCTTGAGATTCCATGATTGCTCAATCTACTTCTCTCTGCCGATAATGCAAAGTAAAGTAAAACAGTTTGAAATGACAATGTCTCACTGTGAACTTGACACATCCAGTCAAACTGGTTAACCCATTTATACCCGGGACCCTGCAGCAGACGATAGATTGATCATGATAATTCAAGGGTAGTGCCAGATGAGCTTGGCGCCTTCAGGCGCCAAGCTCATCTGGCACTACCCTTGAATTATCATGATCAAACCATCTCATACAACTGGCACGTAGTCGTTAGACAACACCCCCAATAGTTTGGAAATGCAGCAGTGGGGTTAAGAGGGTTAACCTTTTGGCTCTCGGTAGCGCTTTTTTGTGGCGGTGATTCCCGTTAGCCAGAATCAGGCTGAAACATTCAGGTCTACCATGTGAGCACCGTTATTTCCAACACAAGAAGCTCTAACGACAGCCAACAGGTTAAAGGGATAAGTTTGACAATGAGAGTAAAAAGATTAACCCATTCGAGACGTCCTGCACCGGGACACGCGGCTTAAAGCCGCGTATCCGGATGCAACATGTGTTGAATGTGTTAACGTTATTAAATGCGTTGGCATTAGTTACCTTAAACCCCGTGTCTGTTCCACACTCTCCCTTCTCATACCACCACTTGGTCTCCAGTCTATGGAGCGTTCCGTCCTCCTTCATTTTGAGGGTGGCGTAGCTGATCACCTCTCTGTGTAACAAACGCACAAACCAACACAAGCCTCAATTCAGACCACAAAGGTGACTGCCAAACATGTAAACTGCAGATAAGAACCCAAACGGAGAAAGAAACACGCTTAGAAATGTCAGTTACAACACAGTCGTGTTGTAACTGTCATTTCCAAGCGTGTTTCTTTCTCCGTTGGGTTCTTCTCGATATAAGGCTAGAAACCACAGGCAGAGGATCACATCGATCACCTCCCCAGTTGCGTGAGCTTATGAAGATCTATGTCTCTTGCAGATGAAGCGGCATTGAAGGCATTTTCTCGGCATTGAAGGAGTCAAAGAGATAGAAATGAAAAGAGACTCACAGAAGAACAACAGCAACAAAAACAAACAATAATAATGACAGAAACAACAATATCGGCAACATCACCACCAGTAACAACTTGAAACGTTTGCTGCAAACCCTTTGGGGATGTGATGTGCACCTAAGCTGTATTTCCTTACAATCGATAGATAGTGTCCGACTTGGAGCGAAACGTGATAGTTATGTTTTGATCGTCTACGATCGACACAGAGGTGTTTATTCGAAGTACCCCAGCACGCACAAGATCTTGGGGGTTAGGGGCGGTGGTGGTGGAGGTGTGTGTGTGTGTGTGTGTGTGTGTGTGTGTGTGTGTGTGTGTGTGTGTGTGTGTGTGTGTGCGTGTGTGTGTGTGTGTGTGAGGGGGGCGGGAGGGGGGAGGATGCCCTAAAATCGTGATGCGTGATTCACTGGTTGTCGTTTTTTGGGTTCTCGTGATCAGTGATTGCAAATGTTTTATTCTCTCGTGAGCAGCACATTAGGTCGTCGTGAATCCGTGATTGTATCCACACACCCCCCCCTCCCCACTCACACCCCGCCCCACCCCGACCACATCCATCCCATCCCAGCCCTCATCTTAGGACCGACGTCGGTTTGAGGACCTCTTCCGCGCCGGGGCATGAGTTGCTTTTCGGATAATTACTTACAAGAAACCAGCATTCTGACGATTCCTCGGGGGTGCAAATGTTGTTTGCGTGCGTGTTCAGCCGATCCAGATATATCAATCTGATGGATGTTAACGCTAGATCTAAGGGCGCAAGAGACATAGATCCTCATGAGCCCCTGCAGTCGCAGGGGCTCATGATGATCTATGTCTCTTGCAAATGGACAAAACCGTGGGCTCATGAGAATCTTTAATTTGCTTCTAACGGGCAGTAAAGAATAGCTGCTTTCAGTTTTAGGAAGATCAGCTCCTTCTCTGTCGAGAAAGAGTGAACACCATCCAACTGCAAGAGGTATAGATCCTCATGAGCCCCCGCAGTTGCGGGGGCTCATGAGGATCTATGCCTCTTGCTGAAGACACTTTGTATCCATGTTCCTTGGACGGCTGGGGATCTTTGACGCTGACAATTATTTCCACCTGCAGGAAAGGGAACAGAGTAGCTTACTTCGGGGGAAAAGCTGTCTTGTAACTGGACACTACAAACTATTCTAAGCTGAATATGATTAACTCATTCGAGACGTGCCGCAAGTCTCGAATGAGTTAACAGTACTGTGTGCATGAGTGATGTCTTTCTTGTTTTCGATCAGACACCATGATACTGAATATTTCCGATCTTTATTTACTTCTACCAAGAGCACGGACTGAAGGATAACACAAGACGGCAAGCGATGTTCAGCAGCAGCAGCAGCAGCAGCAGCAGCAGCAGCAACGACAACAGCTCCAACGACAACAACAGCAACAAGAATCTGCCATAAAACAGGCAATGCACTACGCTTTAATACATGGCTGGCTAGCTGGCTGGCTGGCTGGCTGGCTGGATGGATGGATGGATGGATAGATGGATGGATGGATGGTTGGACAGATGGACGGATGAATGGCTGAATGAACGAACGGACGGATAGACGAACGGACGAACGGACGAACGAACGACAGTACGAACGAACGAACAAAAGAATCAACGAACTAATGAAACTACAGTTGTTTGAGTTAAACGCAGAGCACGTTGCAAAAGCCATCTCACGGCGGGAGTGAATGAATGAACTGAAAGGAAGGTACGAAAGAAAGAGGAGAATAAAAAACGAAAGAAGGGAATAAGGAATTAAGAGAGAAAAGAAGAAGAAAAAAAAAAGGAAAAAAAATGAGGGAGGGAACAAAGAAACAAAGACACATACAAACAAACAAAGAAATCAAATTAAAATTAACGACTACAACTATCGACGCATCACCACCATAAACAACACTAACTTGAGTTCCGACCCATGAGGCGTGGCCACTCCAAACCCTTCTGAGTTTAAATCTCCGGGCACGCGAACCGTGTCGCACGGCTTCCGGTTGTTGTAGTAGGTGTTCATGGAGGACTCGATGAGAAAGGCGTATTTGCCCTTGGAGTTGCGTACCCTCTCCACCCCTTCCTCCACCGTCTTCACCATCACCGGCGGCATGGTTGTGCTCATGTAGCTCCACATCTTCTGGTACGTGGCCACGCCCGAAGTCTAATCACCGGAACAGACACATACATACTGACTTATACCAAAAGACATGCAACATCATCCGAATCATCGGGAACACAAAAGGACGCATATTTTATTTCTTAAATCTGTGTTCATTCAACGACCAAAAGTCACAACCGACCAAGGAACGTGGATACAATTTGGTTTCAGCAAGAGGCATAGATCCTCATGAGCCCCCGCATTCGCGGGGGCTCATAAAGATCTATGCCTCTTGCAGTTGGGTGGTGTTCACTTTTTTCTCGGCAGTGAAAGGGCTAAGTGCTACGAATGACCCCCATGACGTCGCAATGCTTTGGCCGTGCGCGGGTTAACTGCGGCCGACTTCAGCCCGATGAGCTTTGCTGGGTCAAGGCCGTCGTCACAAAAAATCGCAAGCAAGAACTATAAGCAGGGATTCATTCTGTGTGCATATCTGTGATGTTGTTTGCCTTACGTAAGGTTCAGAATGAAAGACCAGCGCACATAGTTCACCCTTTCACTGCTCGAGAAAAGCTGAACGCGACCTAACTGCAAGAGACGTAGATCCTCATGAGCCCCCGCGACTGCGGGGGCTCATGAGGATATATTTCTCTTGCTGACACCAGTCTGTGTTCATGCTGCTGGGACGTACGGCTTGGGTCTTTTGGTCATTGAATAAACACATAGATTTTTTTTTTTTTTTTAACCAAATATGCGTGCCTTGGTGTATAAGGGATTAACATCCTCTTCACAAAGCTAGTCTGTCATTCTGTACCCTGTCACAATATCCACAAATTTATATATATAATATATATATATATATATATATATATATATATATATATATATATGTATATATATATATATATATATATATATATATATATATATATATATATATATATATATATATATATATATATATATATATACACATGAAACATACATACATCACAATCAAGCAGACTCAAAAATACCAAACCACACATATGTATAGCAGTTATTGTGCTAAGTATGCACGCACATCTAAGTAAGTAAAATATTTTTTTAATTATTTTTTAAAATCTATAGCATAATATCCACATTATGACAACAAAAACCGCCAGCTGAGCCGCCGCGCAACGAAACAGATTAACTAAATTCATATGTATTTGTAAAGGGACTGTATATTTTGTTTAAGAAGAGGTTTAATAGAGCCTAAAAGAACTATAAAAACTAAGATGGGCTGTAGGTAATTCTAACTTAAGGACTTTCAGTCAATCTGCTGAGTTGTATCATATCGCAGCCACATTAGACAGGGACTGAACAGCCAAGGGATAAAAGCTCTTCTGAAAACGAGTGGTTTTGGCCTTAATGGATCTAAAGCGTGAGCCAGATGGCAAGGGCTCGAACAGGCTATGTTCAGGATGGTGCTCGTCATGTATGATGGAGCTCGCTCTCTTGATGTTGCGTGCGTGGTACAGAGATTCCAGAGAGAGAGAGGAGATCGCTTCCAACAATATGAGATGCTGTTTTGATCACCCTATTTAATTTCTTGCGGGCTTCGTCGGTTGCGCTGCCATACCACACCGTCATTGAGAAGGTAAGAACGCCCTCAATGGCGGCGCGGTAAAACTGCACCATGATCTGCTGACTGACGCCAAAAGACTTCAACCGCAGATGAAAAAAACAGGCGCTGCTGGGCTTTCTTTAATAGCTGTTCAATAGTCTTCTCCCACTTCAGATCGTGCGAAATGAGAGTACCCAGGAACTTGAATGTTTCAACAGTTTCAATGTCGTTTCCTTGGATGGTTAAGGGAAGGGGGTCAGGTTTCTTTTTTTCTGAAAACAATTATCATTTTCTTGGTCTTAGCAAATCCAGGTTGTTGTCAGAGCACCAGCCTACTAACATGTCCACCTCATCCCGATATACACTCTCGCCATTGTTATGTACAAAACCCTTGACTGTCGTATCATCCGCAAATTTCACTATGCATGTACATCCATCCATCCATCCATGTATATATATATGTTTTCCTCAATACGTCACACGACCAGTCACTTTAGCGCAAACCGCACCATGTGACCGTGATATAATAACCCCTGTAGCGAAAAATGGTGGACGTTTTGTAGCCCTCTCGATGACGCATCTTGGATGCCAGTTTTGTTCTATAAAAGATCGCCAAACGTTCTAAAGTACAAAGTTACTTAGTGTTGTTCGAAACAACAAGCACACTCGGTACTGGAGACGGCAACGTCATGACATATTTTTAAATTACGTCATAAGTCTATTATGTATAAATGCGTATATATATATATATATTTTTTTTTTTTTTTTTTTTTTTTTGACGTCAGTCATGCCTGGCGTGATCCAGGTCGCAAGATGTCTTCTTGATTTCTTTTACAAAAATAGTGGAGGAATAAAACAAATACGTTATTGGTCGGATGGGTTTGCTGCACGGACCCTTGTAGGCCTTCGGGAGGTCAAAGGAATCATTGTACCCCTCAGTCATTTGGCCTCCGGGGTACAGTGATTCCTTTGACCTCCCTCAGGCCTACTACAGAGGTCCGTGTAGCGAACCCCTCCGACCAATAACTTAATATATATATATATATATATATATATATATATATATATATATATAATATATATATATATATATATATATATATATATATATATATATATATATATATATATATATATATATATATATATATATATATATATATATATATATATATATATATATATATATATATACACATATCATAATAAGTTCGAGTTTTAAAAAAAGAAAAACTGACCTCAAAGAATTTTCGTGTGGACCCCGACTCCACCATCCCGTAAGCGATATCTGTCTGTTTCGCCAGGTCGTCTGCCGACTCTACGGGGTGCAGCATCCGCTCCACTGTGAGAAAGGCCGCCAGGTTGGCCGTGTAAGAGGTTATGACGATCAGCACGAAGAACCACCACGCTCCGCCCAGAACTCGCCCGGCTAGGGATCTGGGGGCAGCGAGAACAATATCACACAACATTGTCATTATAGACCCGTGAAAACAATATTCAATCTCTTTACTGCCGAAACTGAACGAGACCGATCTACAAGAGACATAGATCCTCGTGAGACCCAGCAGTTGCGGAGGCTCATGAGGATCTATCCCTCTTGCTGACCCCACTGTGTATCCGTGTTTTGTAAGCGGTTGAGGATCTTCGGTGTCGAGTTAACAAAGATTTCAGAAACACGACCTGAATCCACTGACTGTCAAGGGGTTAATGTTAACTCATTCAGCCCGACTGTCGTATTTCCCAAGTTTTGGAGGCGTCATCTAATGACTATCCACCAGTTGCAGTAAATGGAACGACCATGATAATTCAAGGGCAGTGCCAGATTAGCTTGGCGCCGACAGGCGCCAAGCTAATCAGGCACTACCCTTAAATTATCATGTCGACCCTTCTCCTGCTGTAGTGCGTCAGGCACTGAATGGGTTAAAAGCGTTATTTGTTTATTTATTAAGATTGTGTTCTTGTTAATACAAAGATGTAAAATAAAAACAGTAACAGTCATCTTCATCCTCTCATCATCATCATCTACATCATCATTTTCATCAACATCACCATCCACACCATCCTCAGCAGCATCATCTACATCACCATTCATACCATCATCCTCAATAACATCATCATCCTCATCAAGGTCATTACCCACATCACCCTCAACATCATCATCTCCAACGTCGTGATCCACATCATCCCCAACAACATACATCATAATAATTAATCATCATTTACGTCGTCATATCAACACCATCATCACCCACATCATCCACAACAACACCATCAACATCCTACACCTCACCACCACCACCACACATCCATATCCAGATCATACCTGGGACAATGGTCGCTACCCTGCAGCATGAGAGCGCCCATGGAGAACCAGAAAGAGTTGCATAGGGTGAAGTCATACTTGACCCAGCGGGCATATCTGTATCGCCTGTTCCGCCATTCGTACGGACTGAACCTGCAGTTAAACCCATTAAGCACTGATACGATTCGTCAAGTATGGATCAGCCATACTCGTTGAAGGGTGGTGCCATAATTATTAGTCTTCACCATTGAAGCACGACATGGATCGAACATGATAGTCCAAAAGTGGTGCCAGGATATTTTGCCGTTAGGCGCTTCTAGGCACCAAACTATTCTGGTAATACTCTTCAATTAGCATGTTTAAACTGTTCCCGAAACTGCGAAAGATTCTGTAAAGTACGAATTCTATATTTAGGAATTTCCGCCCAGGGATATTAGATAACATTACTATGTCTGCGGTCCCCCTTTTCACACGTAAAAAGACTTACAGCTTTGGTAGGCATCCATAAACAGCCGCTTAGATTAATCGGTCATGGAAGTTTTGGCACTACTCTTGAACTTCATGACTGATCCATCTCCATCTCAGTATAGTGTCAGACGCGTGAATGCGTCAGCAACATTTTTTAGTGAACCAAATCGATACTTTGAAACATTGACACACACACATGGACCTTGATTGACCTACTTGGCTACGAGGTAGACGACCACGCTGACGGTGACGTAAGCGATGACGATGCATGACATCAGCGGTATGGAGAACGGCTCCATGAATGCGAAGACTCCAGGCTTCTGCTTCTCGGGCCGTTTGATCATGATGGAGATACCCACGTTCATGAAAGGCTTGGCGAAGTCGATCACCCTCTCCCTGTCCGCGGTGATGGTCAGAGGCGCGATAGCAAGATCAGCGTCCTGGGGAGAGAGGGAGGAAAAAAAAAACTGAAATAATTTGAATATTTGTGTGCTGGTCTGTGATTTTGAACCTTATGGCCAGGCGGCCGTAAGGTAAAAAATCACAGACCAGTACACAGTTCTGTACACACACACACACACACACACACACACACACACACACACACACACACACACACACACACACACACACACACACACACACACACACTTCTTTACGTCCCTCAGTCCGCAGTAGACTATGAAGAAAAACCACGTGATCGCGTTCTTGTAAACCATTGGCCAAGTTGAGGTGGGTTTTTTTTTCGAGTAATGATCAAGGCCGCTAACATGGCGTGGGTATCTCTCTTTAGTAGTCCTTCTAGGCTGCACAGGCGTAGTTTGTAGATCGACAGCGCTTCTAGGTGACACATTGTGCAATCGTTTGTTTTTGTTTACTCGATATTTTCGGAGTAGTGCGTTGTACACACACAAAATCCATCATGGCAGCTGAAATCTACAGCGGTCTGTGCATTCGTGTTAGCTCGTATACCAAGCGCGTATCAAGGTACAGTTTCAGAGCAAAAAAAAAAAAACAACAACAAAAAACCTGAGGCTCCGGGCGTGTTTACACTCATGTATGCGTTCAGTCACTCTAAAATCAGTCACTGGAGTGCTCATACGCTCAATCATGTAATCTATCAACCAGCCAGAGAGCCAGAAATAATTAGTTAAGTCTTCCAGCAATTCTGATAAGCATTATATAAGTCGATAAGAAAACGACAAGCTGATCATTCGCTTAATCACTCACACAATAACTCGCTGTAACACCGACAGACCAACCAAATCATGCAGTTGAGTTATTTCATTAAAGAGGCAAATTTTCGAAGATTAGTCTAAAAAGGCCTACGTGTGTGTGCGCTGGATATGTCACAAAAACGAGAGATTCACTCTAAGCAAATACTAGCCATTTACTTCCTAAAATGAAATTTTCGAAAGCTGCATTGACCACAAAACTCATTTGGGCGATTTCAAAACAGGGACTACAAGCGGCTTAATGAAGACTTCCCGCAAGCCAAAATCGGTGTGTTGAACGTGGATTCAAAGTGGTGTTAGCAAGAGGCATAGAGCCTCATGAGCTCCCGCAATTGAGGGGGTTCATGAGGATCTATGCCTCTTGCAGTTGGATCGTGGGCACTTTCTCTTGGCAGTCGAGGAATTAATCAAACGCAAAATGAAACCTGACAAAAAGTCAATGCTGCGTTGACATGCCGTTTAAAAACTAGCGGGGAGTCAGCATTGGAATCCGCGAACTATAGACCGTCCAGAATTGGCCCAACACATTAGCATTGCTTCAGATACTTTGTCCGATAAGGACTTCTATTCCAGGAGATGCTTATTTCCTGAAGAGTTTAAACGTGTTTTGGAGAGGCTGTAATTCATCTTTTCCATCTGAAAACACACAGATTCTCGGGACCCTCTGCAGTTGCAGGGGCTTGTTAGAATCAAAGTGTCTTGCTGACCGAATAATGGAATTCGGTCCCATTAACATTCAGTTCATATTTCCTCCTCCTCAGAGAGAGAGAGAGAGAGAGAGAGAGAGAGAGAGAGAGAGAGAGAGAGAGAGAGAGAGAGAGAGAGAGAGAGAGAGAGAGAGAGAGAGAGAGAGAGAGAGAGAGAGAGAGAGAGAGAGAGAGAGAGAGAGAGAGAGAGAGAGAGAGAGAGAGAGAACAAAGTTTTATTCTGCGACTACTCATGGAAACCTCTTAATATCTTTTTCTCTTTCTCTCTTTCTCATCAAATCCATCTTCGCTTGACGCTTAACTTTTAGAGTGGCATAAGGAAAAGAAATCTCCTATATCTCGCTTCCTGAATCATCAGCAAAGGCTGGGCACGCAAATCTTAAATTGGGATCACGGGTCTGCCTCGGTATTACGCGCTTTAGTACAATCCGCGGTATTGCGCGGAAGTAACGCGCACAGGGGGCTCCAAAGGGAAAGCCTGGTGAGCAAAAGGTCCCACGGCCCAACATCAGCCTTAGCTGGCCCGCGCACTGTCGTCGGCCCGAGGGCCGTTTTCTTCAAAGTCCATGTAAATTCAGTACTTCAGTAACGAAAGCTGTAATAGCGCGGTCTGACTTGTAATGGCTCCCCGATATACCGCGACCCACCGAGGCTGACCTCTATTTTTGTCAGAGTTATTTAGGAAGCAGCCAGTGGATCAGAGTAAAAAAGAAGAGGAAAATAATGTTTTATTTTCGGCTGAATGTGTGCTGATTTGTCATTCTAGATTTTAAGGGTTTATCTGAAATGTTCAAAATCACAAGAACAGAAAACAAGTGACTGATATTTCAAGACGATCAGGCGCTACCCTTGAGATAATGATCGTTAACTCATTAGATATGTGCCGCTTTAGGATACGCGGCTTATGCCGCGTATCTGGATGCGGCACATCTCCAATGAGTTAATTCCAACAAAGTCCAGAGGAAGATCCTACGAGTGTTTGCATTAACGCATTCGAGACGTGTCGCAGCCGGATACGCGGTATTTAAAGCCGCGTGTCCAGATGCGGCACATCTCGAGTGTGTTAACCTGTAATTCAAGAAAGAATAAGAGCACTTTGCCGATGTTCTGTACAATGTTTAATGCGTAATTGCGTGTCATTTTAGTTTTTGTTTTAGCTGTTAATATATGTGTGACGAGGGCCAAATGCAAATTTCGATTTTAAGTGTATCATTTAACTCATTCTACCCCAACACCGAAAGCCCCAAATGTTGCCGTTGTCCTCTGAAGACTGCATTGGAGTGCAAGACACAGATCGACCATGATAGTTCAAGGGTGATGCCAGAATAGCCCAGCTATTCTGGCATCACCCTTGAACTATCATGGTCGATCCTTATCTTGCTGTGGTGTGTCTGGGATAGAATGAGTTAATCGAGTAATAAACTCTTTTCCCATTAATTCAATTCTCCGGTTTCTCAATGTAAATACTGGAAAGATAAGAAGCAGGCGGGACAGGGTTTCAGTCAGAATGGACAAATACCGGTTGTGGACGCGGATATACCCATAATAAACAAAGATGATAAAAATACCAGAATGATGATAAGGCTCCCCCGCCCCAACCCCCATTCCCTCCTCCTCCCCGTCGCCCATTTTCTTTTCCTCATCACCCGTTGTTTGTTTGTCGAAGATCTTGCTGTGAAATTATTGCGTTTAGTCAGAACCGGTTTTTATGATGAACTCTTGGTCAGCTAAAATTACGAAGCTAATACCAGTAGTCAACCCCTATATCGCCAACACTACCTAAACTTCACCTTTCAGCTGTTGCGATGGATCAGGAAATAATACAACAAAGAAAGAAACACGCTTAGAAAAGACAACTGCAACACGATTTTATTGACATTTCAAAATAAACAATCAAGTATTCAATTTGCAACTTGTCAGTGTGAAGAAGATAAGATTTTTTTTCTACGTTGGGTTATTCTCCGCATTTTACACGCTTCGCAGCCACTTCTTTTGGGTCTGGAGTTTGATGTGCCAGTGCCCAGGAAGTTAAGACAGTAAGACCACGTTTGTGAGATGTGAGACTGACTTTCATCGTAATACAACAACAATCTCGCTCTTCAAAAAGGACTTTTTGTTGTCTTTTGGGCATTTTAACCTGTTCAGTGTCTCTTGACGCTGATTGTGTTCCTGCAATGATCGTTAACCCTTATCATTCGGAATACACCACTGGGTGTGAAATAAGTTTGACTAAAATAATTCAAGGCTAGTGCCACAATAGCTTGGCGCCTCTAGGCGCCAAGCTATTCTGGCACCATCCTTGAACTAAAGCCATTGGTCTATATCCTTATCTGTAAGTGCTATAATGTTGCTTGCATATGGCAGTGTGCAAATTAATGTGAAGCTAGTTCAACAAAAAGTTAATTCAACACCAGAAAACCTAGCTGTCCCAAGAACATGGATTCAAAGGGGTGTCAGCAAGAGGCTTAGATCCTCATGAGCCCCCACAACTGTGGGGGCTCATGACGATCTTTTCCGCTTGCAGTTGGGCGGTGTTCGAATTTTTAGAACAGGCTAAGGAAGGCATCAGAGTCCACACAAGTTGGCTTTTAGACTCGCAAACGCTAAAGCCAACTTAGGGTTCGGATGTGAGTTGCACTCCAAACATGACGGTGATGTTTTTGTCAGTCTGTCAGTGGTAGATTGATAGTGGGCCAGATCATCATGTCCAGGTTATTGATTCGGTGGGGAGTTATCCGCGAAAGGAGATTGGACCGTAAAAGACCGACCTGGTAGCTACAGCAAAAGCTATCAATGCCAGTTATAGCATCTCAAATGGCTTCCTCTCTCCGACTCAGCAGACATGAAGTAAAAGTCAAATTGTGCTGGCCTGTGATTTGGACCTTAATAGTTTGATTCCAGCTATCAACAGCCGAGGCAAGGTATGAAAAAAAAAAAAAAAAGATTCAAAGAAAACCTAGAATAGAGATTAGAAATTGTTCGTTACAAGTCCATATTATTGCGCTACTGTGCAACGTGACGTAGAGCTTTGTGGTTAAAACTGGTGATAGGTTTTCGAGAGTCCGTGTGGGTGCAGGGACTTGTGAAGATCTATGCCTCTATTGCAGATGAAACTCATCGCTGAGAAACTAAGAAAGTAAATTGCGAAAAGATTGAGAGTCTGTGCGTCTCTTGCTTGTTGATTTAGCTGTCCAGCTTCTGGTTTTTCATCCAAGCTCACGAACATGTCGTGTTAGCGTGTGTGCGGGTGTGTGTGTGTGTGTGTGTGTGTGTGTGTGTGTGTGTGTGTGCGCGCGCGCGCGTGTGTGTGTGTTTGTGTGTGTGTGTGTATGTGTGTGTGTGTGTGTGTGTGTGTGTGTGTGTGTGTGTGTGTGTGTGTGTGTGTGTGTGTGTGTGATAATCCATTCGATCAAAAGTTCACGGCAATCGATTCTAAATTGTGTTGTTTTGCTTTTGGGATGATTGAGTGCATTTCAACATTCTGTATTCTTCTATCTTTGCGATGGATGTTGTTGTTGACGCTGTTTTGACGTTGTTGTTGCTGGCGTTGTTTTTGTTGCAATACTAGTGTAATTTTAAAAAATAAGATAATGGAATAAAAGTGTTCTAGGGACCTCAGCGGCAAACGCAAGCGATCTTATTACGTATGTATTTCCATCTTTCTTATTTATGTCTTTGCATTTTACCCTGTTTATTTTTAATTTAAGCGAAAATTTCCAATTTCGTTCCTTTTTTCACACAGGCATTTGAAAAAGGCTGATTAGATGAGTAATGGGTGAATTATATATATATATATATATATATATATATATATATATATATATATATATATATATATATATATATATATATATATATATATATATATATATATATATAAAACAAGTTGGAATGTACCATAACCCACAAAGTTCCTTCTATAAGAGAGCTGTAATCGCTGTCAATGGTTTCTTCCTTCTGTCTTTGACCTGATTCTGATGTTGAATTATCTCCAATTGAAAAAGTCTGGCAGATCTGCCAATGCGCGCGTCAGTGAGTTCTATAAGGGGCGCAGGACATACGCGTTATTGATTTGTCAAACATCATTTATCATGACGTAAGTTTTAGATTTTACGTAATTTTATATTTTTTCGTGATATGAGTTTCACTTTCGCTTCATAGCCTTGAGAAAATGATGACAAAACTACAGCTTCAGGGTACAATTTCAGTCTTGCTATAATAATTTATGTGGGAACGCAGGTTGACTTTACCAAGCTACATGATATACTAAGTACACGGGTCACCTGCATCCTCTTCTAAAAGCGCTTCGATGTGTGTGTGTGTGTGTGTGTGTGTGTGTGTGTGTGTGTGTGTGTGTGTGTGTGTGTGTGTGTGTGTGTGTGTGTGTGTGTGTGTGCGTGTTGGTGCGTGCGTGCTCGCGCGCTCCAAACATCTCTCATGAAGAAGATCTATTCCTCCTGGAGATGCGCGCATGTTTGAGACAGAGAGAGAGAGAGAGAGAGAGAGAGAGAGAGAGAGAGAGAGAGAGAGAGAGAGAGAGAGAGAGAGAGAGAGAGAGAGAGAGAGAGAGAGAGAGAGAGAGAGAGAGAGAGAGAGAATAATGAACAATGAACCTTTATTTTATAACGATAAAAGTATTTGGTAACAGAACCAATTTTCAAACTTGCCGTTACTACCATTAATCTAAGAACTACCATTGAACACTATCACGAACAAAACAACAGTTTCACACGAAAGTAAATAAAAGCACACAGGCACAACCACTCTCTACATCACACACATACATTCTACACCACACACATACACACAGACACACACGCACATACTGCAACACACGCAAGCAAACACACACACACACACACACCAACGCTCACACATTATACAACACGCATACACACACTCACACGACCCCCCACCCCCCTCTCCCCCAGGGCAACAGTGAGGTGCTTCTTCTTCTTCTTCTTCAGCGTTCCCGAGTTTCTGCCTCAGATGTTAAGATTGGTTGTTGAGATCAAGTTCGTGGTCTTCAGTAGGTCTAGAATGGAGCCCCAGGGTTTCTCTGACAGCGTCGCTCCATGTGGCCAGTGCTGTATCCTAAAGTCTTGGTACAGGGGACAGGACTGCAGTACATGCTCTGGGGTCTGTAAACCAGTTTCACACAAACAGTCTGCAGTGTGTGACAGTCCAAGGCGGTACAAGTGTGCACGCAGTCGGCACTGACCAGTCTTTAGATGGAATATGGTGGTCTGTTGGCGGTGCTGGAGGTGTCTTAACTGGTCATCAGATGGTTAGTTGTGTTGGGTCTGCCACTGAGTCTGCATGATAGTGCCGCTTAATGAGGGTTTTGACTTCCTGGAAGGACATCGGTTGGTTTGGCTGCTCAAGGTTGCTGCCGGACTTGGCGAGTCTGTCTGCCTCCTCGTTTCCTGATAGTTCACATTGCACAGTGAGCAGGTACCCACTGAACAGCCACTTGTTTTAGGCGTGAGAGGGCGACCAGCAGGTCCAGTGTTTCTTTCTCCAGCTGCTCACTGGGAGACTGCAGTCTTTGGATGATGGATCTGCAGTCGGTCAGGAAAACGACATGTGAGGGCAGGGGATCGTCTGCACCAACAAGGCTGGCAGCCTCTCGCAGAGCAGAGAGTTCAGCCCGGTAGTTGGTTGACAGTCTTCCCGCAGGCAGGGATTTGGATGTGGTGTGTCCATCTGGGTAGCGGATGAAAATTCCACTGCCTCTATTCTTGACAGCTGCGTCTGAGGATCAATCTGTGAAAACGTGTGCCCAGACTAATGCATTGTAAAGTGAGGTGCAATTTCCATTGAAAAAAATATACAGTTCAAAGTCATACAACGCATATAACAAATATTAAAAAATATAAATGCATGTCAAAACAGGAAAACTGAAAGAAATACAGAATCAAGCCTAACGAGAAATGAAACTATATACATGTATACCACACACATATGACTCTATGCACACATACGCACAAACACAAACATGTATACTCACGCGCGCACTCACACATACACATGCACACACACACACATACACACACACACGCACATGCACATGCATACACACACATGCATACAAACAAACACATGCACACACACACACACACACACACACACACACACACACACACACACACACACTTATGTAAATGGAAAGAAAATGCATGCAAAGAACATCGAAACACCCAAAAGTTCAAAAGGCAGGATATCAAAATGCACATAATAGAACAGCAACAACAAATAATTTTTATTTTTTTTTAAATAATTTTTAATGCAAACTTTCTATCGACGTCCCCACATTCTACCCCCTTCCTTTCTCCATCCTCACGATAACTAGTACCTGCACAAACTATTTGTCTCCCTCGACTTCGCTGATCAACAATAGTCACTCGAGTGAGACAGCAGGTGAGGTACGTCACTGCATGAAGTCATATCTATTATAAGCATTAATGTGAGCGAATGACTAAGTATAGCACACACAAAATAAAGCAAATGCACGATTCACACGCACTCACATACGTTCGCACTCACGCAACCACGCAAACACGTGCACACACGTACAAACAGAATGTTACCACTCGCCTAGAGCAGTGTACAGAGTTAAATGCAGTCCAAAGACTGATCACAAAGCTGAGAACGTTGAGCCAGTGAATGCGCTAGAGGCACCGACATGACCAACAATGTATTATAAACATGACTTGAGGTGCTTTGAAGATGCTAATCTTGAAGGACGACAGCGTTTGCGCACATATTTTGTTAAGTGGCAAAAAATTCCATAATGAGCTTCCTGCATAAGACAGGCCTGGTTTCAAAAGATGTCAATACGTGGGCAGGGAGCTCGATATTGTGGGCCAAATCTAGAAATGTCAGACACACGTTCCGAAAAGAAAGTGCTAAAGCACGCTGTACATGACTGTTTATGCAACTTAAACATGAAGACACCCTTTTTGAAAAGAAAGTGTTGCTTCAGAGGGAGCATTTCCAGTGACACGAATTTTTGATCAGTTGAGAGATAGGGAGCCGGAAGTATTAATTTGGCAGCTCTCCGATGTAGGGAGTTTAGCCTCTTCAAATGCGCTTCGCTTGAACCATCCCACACTGTTGATGCAAGGTCGATGTGAGATTTGATATGAGCGTTGTAGAATATTGTACGAGTGGCAACGTCAGTGATGAATTTAAGCTTAGACAGTATGTACATATTATTAGAGACACGTTTACAGATGGTGCGCGGTGTTTATGTGGGGCTGCCACTTCAGTTAATCGATTATGATCACTCCCAGCAAGTTATGCTGCGCGACCTGTTCTATGACGTTGTCATTAGGAGACAAGCTGAGAGAAAGCGGTTTAAGTTGATGCTTCTGGCGTGTAGCAATTACCATGTCTCTTGTTTTGACTGGATTTAGTGTCATAGCGTTGGTCTCACACCACTCAGAAACTTCTTGCAAACTCTGTTGTAGCCGTGCATTAATGGTAACTAAGTCTTTAGCGGGTGTGTGGAGAGTTGTGTCGCCGACAAAGATGTCGCACATTGTCTCAGGGCTGCTGAGATAAAGCGGCAAGTCGTTAATAAATAAACGAAACAGCAGCGGCCAAGGACAGAGCCCTGAGGCACTCCATGCTTGGCAATGCCTAGTGACGAATAGGTACCGTTTAATAACACCCGTTGATGTCTGTTGCTTAAGTAAGATCGAACAAATGATACGGTGCTGGAACCACAACCTTCTTAATCAGGATTTCGTGGTTAACTAGGTCAAAAACTCTTTTAGACCTATGGAGAGAGAGAGAGAGAGAGAGAGAGAGAGAGAGAGAGAGAGAGAGAGAGAGAGAGAGAGAGAGAGAGAGAGAGAGAGAGAGAGAGAGAGAGAGAGAGAGAGAGACGGGCGCGAAAGAGAATAACGTCAAATTTAGAGTATTAGAGCGCTTAGAACCCACTGCTCCTGCTCCTGGTGATTCAGCACGATATAAATGCTCTTTATTATTATGTCAGTGTCTGCATGGTGACGGAGTTGCCTCTTTTACGTCACTGCCACCGTCTGACTTTCTCTAGAAGCAAAGGTTTTTTAGTGTTTTAATTCTTCTGTGAAAAGAATTAATTTTTACTAAAGAAGTTGCAAGGGTACAAAGCTGGCTAACGAACTCATTAAATGTATTTCTTCAAACTAGCTATATGCAAAAGTTCAAGTAAATATGACCAAAATTACGAACTCTAATTTTGGTCAACCGACTTCCTATAAACGGGTGTTTATGTCTTCAATGAGACATTCAATTACAATATGCTCGGAGGCTCTCTTATCCACCCACTTAAGAAAGTATTTCGCCAAGTTTCAAGCTTGTGTGTACAGAAATCTCGGAGATTCTCTTGTTTACATACATACGCAGACACATACATACATACATACGCGCATACATATATACATACATACGCACGTACGGCGCTTCGCGCCAAATGTACGTTCAGTAGCGAGGTTAGCGTAACTAGACATGACGTAATTTTTATCTTGTTACTTCAGTTGTTAGAGGTTTAGCCTGCCCGCCTTTGACATCATGGACATGCTATTAAATTCGCCACACCGCGACCCGCCCTAAAACGTCACTTCTATAAACAGAAGGGACTTTAAGAAAGTGTTAATATTACTTGCGTCAAGGACTCAAAATGCGTTAAAAAATGTCTACCACTAAAACATATAAATAATAACAAAATAAATAGTATGAGCCCGCGTTCGTAAGGCTACTACTAGGCGCCTGTGGGCTTTGGAGATTCAACACCTATTGTCCACAAACTAGATGACCATTTTCTCATTGGCGAAGACAGATCCCATTGGTATGCTCCAATATAACGGTTACTAATAACCAGACCAAAGCGAGCAATAATAGATTGGGGGAAGGAACGAAACATCCTCTGGGGGTAACCACACAGTGAAAGAACACAGGTCGCACCCATCTGCAAGAAGCATATATCCTCATGCGCTCCTGCGTAAGCAGGGGCTCATGAGGATCGATGCCTCTTGCTGACTAGGTTGGGTGCAATTCATGTCTTTGTTTCACATACAGAATCAATCTGGGTGTTCGGCTTAAGATCGCGCTCTTGTAATGAAAAAGGATAATTCCTTCATCAGCCTGCAAGCAGCCACGCAGTCAGTCGCTTCCATCAGAAAGGAGCATAGATTTTCACGAGCCCCTGCGGCTAGTCCCGTCTTGCGTGTATAGTTGCGTCTCTGCTACTTAATTTGAGGATGTTGTTGGGAACCAAGCGTGTGATTGTGCAGAGAAGAGCGGAGCTCGATGCGAGCACTGGCCGAATACATTTGCGGTGGCTCAGGGGTATCGCGTGTTCAAGGCTTCGCACGGTTTTTCCATTTCGACCATTCCAGACCATTTGCATTTGAAGGCTACCGTTAGACATTGTGAAGAACTGAACGGTTCCGAACAGCTTGCTCCAACACATACACTTTTCTTTTCTTCTGAAGTGCAAAATATGCATCGCACTGGAGATATCTCTTGTATATTCATCCATTCCTCAGTCCGTCCGTCCGACCGTCTCTCTATCCATCCACCCCATCCATCCATCCATCCATCCATCCATCCAGCCAGCCAAGCATTCATCCATCCATCCAACCACCCACAAGCCCGCCTGCTTATTCGTTTGTCCTTCCCTCCGTCCACCGGGCGTTGAATCTACAAGTATGCTTCACTGCTCAGCACAGTCATCAGTATACCGAGGATTTGGACATAACTCGGGCAGCTCTCCTGCTGTTACCCCATATCATACTGAGGCTAAAAGCTTCAAATGTGCACACTGCCATATGCAAGCTACATTATAGTACTTGCAGATAAGGACATATACCAATGGCTTTAGATCAAGGGTGGTGCCAAAATAGCATGGCGGAAGTGAGGCGCCAAGCTATTCTGGCACTACCCTTGAACTATTTTAATCAAACTTATTTCACACACTTTTGTATTCCGAATGATACGGGTTAAGTGAATACCCGACGAACAAAAGGTCCTCAAGCCCACGTTAGGCAGAAGTATGTTCGAAACGTTCAACATTTAGGTCTGAACCCCCGTTTGTTTTTACCACGACGGGTGATTTGGAGCCATCAAAACGGTTTCACACACACACACACACACACACGCGCACACACACACACACACACACACACACACACACACACACACACACACACACACACACACACGTGCACACACACACACACACAACACACACACACAAACAAACACACACACACGCACGCACGCACGCACACACACACACAACTACAACAACAACCGGCAACAACAAAACTAGCTGAGTTCGAACACGCGACCCTTCGGACAACAGTAAAAGGCTTTACCCCTGTATGCTAACCATGGTTAGCTCTCCGAACGTCGTCTTGAGGTCCTCTTGATATTGAGTGGGGTGTGTTCAAGAACATGCATAAATTTAAACACAGCACCACCATAACGCGAACACTGTGAAGAATAACGCGGCAAGACATCGTGGCTGCCAAGCTTCTTGTTAAAACAGGGAGATCACTCCTTCGTCCACGAAAGAGTGGTCGCCCTGTTTCAACAGGATGCTGTCCGGGTCATACTGAGACTGGTCTTACAAATTAACTCATTCAGCTCCGACACACCAGTCAGCACGATATGGCTCGGCCATGATAGTCAAAGGGTGGTGCCAGAATAGCTTGGCGCCTATAGGCGCCAAGCTATTCTGGCACTACCCTTGAACTATCATGGTTGATCTGTCTCCTGCTTTGTAATGCAGTCCTCAGCGGACAACTCCGAAATGTGAGTTTTTCGTACGTGGAGCGCAGTGAGTTAATCTCAGACAGCGGACGAAAAACTGTGTCTTTGAAAGCAGGGCAAGGTCAACATCGAAAACTCCCATCGCTCCAAGGAACGCAGATATGAGTAAGGGGTCAGCATGAAACAAAGAAACTGATAAGCCCCCGCATCTGCGGGCGGCACATGAGGTTCTTCGCCTCTTGCAGTTGGGTGGTGTTCGCATTTTGGGAGCGTAAAATGCTTCTAAGGGCCATAAAACACGAAAAAAGACCTAACCCCTCGCCTCAGCTCCCCAATCATGCCGGTCCAGTTGCCGTTGGGCAGTTCCTGTCCGAACTCCCCGTCCGCTACCGGTCTCAGCACGTACTCCAGCTGTAGGTACTCGTTGAGTTCCATCGCTAGGTCCTTGCAGTAGCCTGTAACACGCAAGATCATACAGTCCGTCAGCAAAGCGTACCGACACGAATCCTGCGAAAGTACGAGTACGCGCACAACATACAGCTACAGGCTGTGACATGTATTCCAACTGGAGGTGTTCTTTCAGACACTGCTTTTATTCGCTAACGCCTTACACACTTGAATGAATGAATGAATGAATGAAATGAAATGAAAAATAATTTTATTTAATGTCACTTCACATCCTGGCGATTTTAGGTAAGACGAAATTAAAAAAATAAAACTCTTTAAACTTAAAAAGTTACTCATTCGAGACCTGCCGCCTCCGGATACGCGCGCGGCTAATGCCGCGTATCCGGAGGCGATACGTCTCGAATGAGTTAATAATAGAAACCATGCATGTATTAACAAAAGTTTACCTCTGGAGCCTGACATATCAATTTTGCAATAGTTGCTGATATGCTGGTATGGAACTATCATTGATGTTTCCTGCTAGATTATCAACACTTAGAGCATTTGTTTGAACAAATATGTTGAGGGGACCAGCTCCAGCCAATGAAGGATCATAGTTTGCAATATCTTCTTTATATACTCTTCGTATGTCTTACAATAATGCGCATTGACAACAGGGCTAACTTCACTTATGAAGATTCAATGTCGTGAAGGAAATAATTTTTTTTCCGGTTTGCTTTTACTAATTAGGCTCAAATGAGTAAATACTCGTAATGCCGATTGTGGAGACCGTGATACCGGTTCTGTTTATATGACACTGGACGCAAAAGTGTAATGTAACAGTAGCCGTGGTTTAAGGTTTTCTCGAACACAAATGCTAACAAACTCCTGCACAAGGTATGCAGTCCTTACATTTAACACATTTGAGACGTGCCGCCTCCGGATACGCGGCTTAAGCCGCATATGCGGAGACGGCACGTTTCGAATGAGCTAAGCTTACAAGTCTGGCAATTGTGCAATGTAGTTCTAGGGTCTGAAGAGACAATATGCATCAGTGGTCAGATTACAAGCGGAAACTACGTCAGAAATGAACGTTCAAACAGCCATAAAATTCACCATTTATTTTTCTACCCAGACGCCCAGCTCAAGCGCACACAAAACCACAGGAAGAAAGGAAGCGAGAGAAGAATCCATTCTCGACTGCCCTGTCTAAAGACTCGATTTCAATGACCTCTTCTGTCTGTTTAAGAAAGATGTACATGAGAACCAATCCTGGCAGCACGAGGCAACGATTTTCATGAGCTCCTACCTACGCAGGGGCTCATGAAAATCTGTGCCTCTTGGGTATAAACCGGATCGTTTTGATGGCATCCATCGTCTTAGGAAAAAGTGCGTAAATAAAGCGAAAGTAACCATCAGAAAAGACGTCCGATTTGCGTGAAAACCCTGTAGACGCAGTCAGCAAGAGGAACAGATTCTCATGAGTCCCTGTGTGTAGTAGGGGCTCATGGGTATCTGTGCCTCTTGCAGATGGCACGAGTTCGCAAAAGTCGCTGTGTTCTTTCCTTCTGACGTCTGGTCCGGCCTGAGAATCGAAGTATCGACGCCCTCTAAACGGTGTCTTCCTTGCATCAATTGCCTCCAATTGTGGGGTGAGGCCGGTTTTTGCCAGCCTGCACTGGCCACTTCATCGTCTCCTCTTTCAGTGTAACATAGATGATAATAAGGCTAGCAAGATCTGTAGCTAGTTTTCAACCCTTTGTAGCTAGTATTCAACCCCAGTTGAACATGAAATTCTACGCAATCGCGAATGGGCGTCGGTGTTTGGTGAAAAACGTTAAGTCAACATCTAAGGACCCTACTCAATTTTCAAGCTAAAACCTCATGGATCTCCTTATTCTGAGGACCACGGATCAGCGTGAATGTGGTATAATTGAGCTAGTGAGATGCGTAGATTCTGACGAAACCTTGTGAACTAAAGGGGTTTTTCGAGATCGATGTTTCTTTGCAGATTGAGTAGTTTGATCGGGATCAGTAGCTCTCGCGTTGATCAGCCGAGCTGGTTCTGGGACAACTGTTGTTGTGGTCATCGATCAAAGGAACCTGAGTCAGTGATTGTTGACCCTTTCAATTTCACCGCGGGGGGAACTCCTAAAACCACCAACCCACCTGCAAGAGGCAAAAAACCTCATGATGTTCTTTGCCTCTTGTTGATGTCTGTGTCCCGCGGACGGTCCGAGTCATTTGGCGTTGAATTGGCTTGTTTCACAAACATCGTTAGCGCTCGCTTGCGTTGAAGTAGTTTACCATTCCACTTCAGTCTGTCGCCAACTGCTGCAGATTATCCATCGTGATAGCTCAACAGTAGTGCCTGAGTTTGTGTAATAGAAAACCTGTCCCATCTGTAGGAGATCAAAAGACGTTTGTCAGCATCAACACTGACTTGAGCGGTGGGGGTGGGGAGCAAGAAAAAAGGATAGGATCGACTGTTTATCTTGATCCGCAATCTCAGAAAGGAGGACAACTGCCTGTCCGGATCGGCTGTCGATAAGAGTAGTGTCGTTTGAGTAAACGATAGCCTGGACCGGGTCACGGATTCGGACTGAACTCTACGTCTTAAAGCACAAAAATCCCTCATCCAGTCTCTCCCGTCTACAGTTTCATTAGTCTTCTGGTTACTGTGAGGGAGCTTCAGTGTTGAGTCTATCTTTAATTTATAGGGCTCTCGACAGTCTATGTCTTTTGTAGATCAAAGACTTTAAGTGAGAGACTTCAAGCGGAGAAGAAATAGTTACGGGAACCAGTTGCATTAGTGAGTTTAGTGCTGCGCCAGCCACTAAGCAAGGTGCTCCGCTATACCATAGCACCTTGCTTAGTGGCTGGCGCATGATTAAGCTCACTCATGCAACTGACCTACGGTCCTTGATTTCGTCGTTAGAGGTAAAGTAAACACAGAGATTCAGACAGGGATAAATAAGGGCAGAGTTTCGTTTTGTTTTTAGTCGTGAGGTTCGGGTTAGACATTGGAACTAAGCTTCACGAGAAAAAAATTATTGTTTTATGTGGACGTCGGTGGGTGAGCAGTGAGATGGGCCGAAGATAGAAGAGAGGTGTGTGTTTGGAGTGTTTGTGTGAGGTGGGATAGGAGGTGGGGAGGGGGGGGGGGCGTTGGGGGGGGGGGGACATTGAGGGGGGTGGGGGGATTGTGGGGGGGGGGGGGGGGAAGGCGAGCCTACTTATCCACTTTCAGTTGTTATTCTCCAAGGGCGCATTTGCCTCAAAGATGAAAAGCCCGGCTAATATATAAGATATCGAATTACAGTCAACTCCGCTTATAACAAGGTCAGACATAACAAAAGTCGGATATAGGAACATTTTTGTCAAAGTTCCCAAAAGCAGCTTTTCAAAGTAAAAACACTTCGCTTATAGCGAACACCGGATATAATAAGAAAAATTGGGTTCTCTGACTATCTGCTATATCTGGAGTTTACTGTATTATTTATGTACGTAATTTTGCTGAGCGCTTGTGAGTGTGTGTGTTAAGCATCAGGACACAGTCCTAAATGGTTCTGTCTGCTCAATATGGCTAAAATAAAACATATCCTTGAATCGTTAAACTCCACTGGAGACGCGCGCCATAATACCGAATATACGCTGCGCGATTCGCGCCGCGCGTATCCGTATACGGCACGTCTCCAATGAGTTAAATCGTAGATTATCATGCTGTCACATCTTCTATTTTGACCACGACCCGAAAATTGCCACGACCTAAAAACATTAGTCTACAGAGAGTACCACGTTTACCCAGATTCATGCTAGTCACGGCCGTCCCCACATGACAAACCTGTCTGTCCCCAGTCTTTTCCATTTTATTTGCTGGTGTCAGAAACAAGTCACACAAACATTTTGGTCACGGTCTTAACCCCTAACATGCCACTGGACGCATGTTTTGTTTCTGAAAGCATGTGTTGAATAAGCGACCGAGAGCCACAGCCGTCGAAGGAACTTGGATACAAATTGGTCTCAGCAAGAGACATAGATCCTCATGAGCCCCCGCGATAGCGGGGGTTCATGAGGATCTATGTCTCCTGCAGCTGGATCGTGTTCACCGTTTCTTGGCATGAAAGGTTAAACATAACATTTAAGCCCTTCCCTTCTGCTGAACGCATAGTTTTTTTCGCTAAACGACCCAAAAAGTCAGAACCGTCCAAGGAAAATAGATACAAATTGGTCTCAGCAAGAGACATAGATCCTCATGAGCCCCCGCGACTGCGGGGGCTCATGAGGATCTATGTCTCTTGCAGCTGCATCGTGTTCACTATTTCTCGGCATCGGTAGGGTTAAACCTAGTCTGCGGAATTTGCCAAGTACCATTACCCAGGAGCGCGACTCAAAAATCCAAGTATTGGGTCTTCGTGCGAGCCAGAAGATCGACCATCCATCAACAAAACGTGTCTAAACCACGCTTGTCCCTCTAAAAAAAAGGCATAGATCCCCATGCACCCCTGCAGGAGTAGCTGTTTGATTTTTTTTTTAATGAAGTCTGTCACCTGTGATACAAACTCTGGATATATATCACAAATTGACAGATTCTGTTGTTATATACGAAGTTTGTTATAAGCGAAGTAATTTACATAGAAAGACTGCTGTCGGGACCTCTGACAAAGTGGTGTTATATCCGACTTTCGTTATATCAGATCTTGTAATAAGCGTAGCAGAGAGTATGTTTATGAGGTACAGTATGTGTAGGTGTTTATGAGAAGCTAGGGCAACTTGCCGATATGTAAATGAATAGACCGATTTCTTTTTCTAATTGTTATATTTTTTTCTAACTTGTTCCACTGGGGGAAATATGGCAACCCGGAATTTTCTTTATTGGACAATACAGCAAAAAAATGACAGGTGTAAAACAATAACATTAACAAAAATAAAAAAATAAATAAATAATATATATATTATAATGTCTGCTTCTATAATATGACGGAGGAAGTGGGTTTTTTTTTTTTTTTTTTTTTTTTTTTTTTTTTTTTTTGGGGGGGGGGGGGGGGGGAGTTTCATGCACGACTGTACACAAGACTGGTTGTCAGGAAGTTGAGATTGAATCTGGCTGGGGGGCCGTCCGCCTCCCACCTCCCAGCGTCCAGATCCCAGACATCTCCAACACCAAAATACACAGATTCGCAGCATTCTGTGGACCAGTTGTCCTTCCGGTAAACTCGTTCACTTGCGAGAAGCATAGATTCTTGATAAGCCCTGCTGCCACTGCTCGCTGCATCGGGCTGTTTTGGGGCCAGCTGAGCGGATGAGCATAGTCCTGCGCCAGCCACTAAGCAAGGTGCTCCGCTACAGCGGAGCCCCTTGCTTAGTGGCTGTTGCAGGACTAAGCTCACTCATGTTATAGCAGAGCACCTTGCTTAGTGGCTGGCGCAGGAGTAAGTTCACTTATGCAGTAGACGCCTTGTCGGTTTAGATACCTCCGTGGATGGATGGGCAATCTTTTCGCACGAGGAACCAGTACTTCCTTTTCTTTCTTTTTTTTTTTTTTCTCATCGCACCCATGGACATTATTGCTCCGGTAAACTTGGTACATTCTGTAGACTAATTTTTACTCCCAGCGGTGGCAAAATGTGTTTCTGAAATTTTTGTTAAATTAATTTCAAAGCTGAATTGCCACAGTCGTCTACAAATAGCATGCGTGGATTCAAAGTGGTGTCAGCAAGAGACAGAGATCCTCATGAGCCCCGGTAATGCGGGGCTCATGAGGATCTGTGTCTCTTGCAGTTGGGTTAGTGTTCACTTTTTCTTGGCAACAGAAGAGTTAAGGTCTTGAACCGAAATGGGATGTGACTAGTCTCTGACACCAGCTACTAAAATAGAAGGAACCGAAGAAAAAAAACAACAACTTAGGTTGACAAATCATTTCTGGGACAGTGGGTTCCTAAAATGTTTGACTCAGACGTCCTTTGTGACCTTTCGCTAAGACAATCTGAGTCGACCTTGAAACGGTGACGATCCCAAAATGTGACTGAGAGTGATAAACTGGTCATTTTCATCCCTGTACAAGATATATTTACAACAGGACCTTTATTTGGGAATGGTAATATTTTCCAACTATAGTATTCAAATTACGATGCAGGAATCATCGCGGAAAAAACCGCTACCAACAGCCAAAGGGTTAACAAGTTATAAATCTGTCCTGCTAAACAGTATTCCTTTCCTCCTCTGTGTTTAGCGATCAACTTCCAAATAATGGAGAAAATTTGTAGAGATTTGATAAACATGTTGTTGGTCTTTTTGACTAACCCGTACCGTTTCAATTCAATTCAATTCAATTCAAAAATGTGTATTCATCCCTTAACCCATTGTGTCCCGGGTACAAAATACCCACATTTTGCAGTTGTCCTCTGAGGACTGGAGTACATTGCATGAGACTGGTTCGACCATGATTGTTCAAGGGTGGTGCCAGAATAGATTGGCGCCTATAGGCGCCAAGCTATTCTGGCACCATCCTTGAACTATCATAGTGGATCCATATCTTGCTGGGTGTGTCAGGACTAAATGAGTTAAAGGGCAATTACAATGGTCAGCGGAACAGTAAGAACAAAGATCATTCAACAAACATTAATGAATACTAAGTCATTATAATACAAAATCTGTGAATATCTCTTAATACTAGTATACTAAATCTGTAAAGGACTTCTAATGCTAAGAGTATTGTCTATATTGACCCACCCCGGGAGCACGGCACACTTCTACTTCTACTCACAAGTGATGCTAAGTATTTCTTTTGACTAGAAGTGTACTTGTGGCGTACTCCACGTGTGGGTCTATCTGGGGAGTACTCCCGCAAAGGGCGCAGGACTCCAAGGGCACTGATGGGCCTTCTTTCGTTTACTGTTCTCCTGAAACTTGTATAAAACGTATTATTCATATATGTTCTTTTCTGTTTGTGTGACGCGTGGGAGGTCAATTTTGCGGAGATATCTGAAGCCCCAACTAATTGCTAGTTCATTGCAAGGATCCCTCCAAATTTTCAATGGACGACCACGACCGCAAACAAATCGTCGGCAAACATTGTCATTGGCGTTCCAACTACTGTCTGCTCTCTATTTCAACTGAATGGACGAAACCTCCAGTTTAACAACGACTTGTATCATCTGCAAGAGGCATAGATCCTCATGGGCCCTGCAGTTGCAGGGGCCCATGAGGATCTAGACAACTTTCCTGACAAAGTCTAATTTACATCTGTATTGTACGGAACGTGGATCGACGTATAGTCCTGGTGATCGTGTCTAATTAAACCAAACGATCCCTAAACTGACAACAAAAACTGTCATCTGCAAGAGGCATAGATCCTCATGAGCCCCAGCAGTTGCAAGGGCTCATGAGGATCTAGACCTCAAGCCCTCAAACAAGAAATAAATCGCTGTGGCAGTCGTGTTTAATACAACTGACGGATTTTTCCACTCTTACAAAGAACATTCGATTTAGTACAAAACGCATAGATCTCTGTTAGCCTTGGCTGGCTACAGGCCCCATATAGATATACTCTTTTGCTTCCAAAAGGGGAAATATTATGCACGGCTGCTTAATGGGTGTTTTTTTTTTTTAATTTTTAAGCAGTTGCTGGTCAAAGTGGCATTTTCAATTAGATAGACAATTCTTTCTTCCGATTTCATCATTCGGCAAATAGGTGTAGATCTATATAAACTCAGTAAAATGTCGGTGTTCATGAGGATCTATATCTAGTGCAGATAAAATCAAT
The DNA here is from genome assembly GCA_036245525.1 of Semisulcospira habei. Lineage (NCBI taxonomy): Eukaryota > Metazoa > Mollusca > Gastropoda > Semisulcospiridae > Semisulcospira > Semisulcospira habei. Next base: position 16,309,233 of record BTPG01000005.1, read on the forward strand.
TCCTACCTACTTAAGAAAATACAAAATACAACTGTACACGTGATCTTCGCCCCTCAACAACAACCACAACAACAACAACAACAACAACAACAACGAGGTAGTACTTGATTTAAAAAAAAAATAATTCACTTCAACCCGTCAGGACATGCTTCTGCACGAGGCATTGATTCTCATGAGCCCCTGTTGCTGCCGAGGCTCATGTGAATCTATGCTTCTTGTACAAACACACACACACACACACACACACACACACACACACACACACACACACGCGCGCACACACACACACACACACACACACACACATATCGTCTCTGTCTACATCTTCACAAGTAGGAAGAGACCTGGGTTTGAGCCAAGCGCTATAATCGCCTGTTTTCAATTCCAGACAAACTCGCTTGCTGGACAGGACCAGCTTTGTTTTAATCCTGGACGTCTGGTTACAGGCAGCGTTCACGGTACACGCACAACAGAACCCGTTTTGAGCGACTGCCTGTAAGAGAGATCGCCTGTCATTAAAGACCCTCCTTTCAATGGCCGTAGCCACCTAAATTACGGACTTTAACACGTTCTGCTCCGGCCCGAAATCCCCAGATTTTGAACTTGCCCTCTGAAGGACTGTATTACAATTCTAGAGACAGATCGAGCATGATAGTTCGAGGGTGGTGCCAGAATATGGGCGCCAAGCTATTCTGGCACCACCCTTGAACTATCGTGCTCGATCCATGTCTTGCTGATGTGTGTCGAGGCTGGATGAGTTAAAGCGCTCTACTCTGGCGGGATTTGATTGCTAAAATTCTCCGACAAAACGGATTATCAATGCTGTCTAGTTATCTTTTTCTCATCCGTGTTCCATCATCACAGGCACACGTACCAGAGGGCTTCCGCTGCATTTTCAGCGTAAAGGCCCCGCCACACTTGTCCGATTTTGAGGCCGATTCTTGAGCAGTTTCGAGTCTGAGTGTGATCGGACCGGACTACAAAAACGTGTGCACTGCCACACATTCCCCGACTTTTTTTGTTGTTGTTGTTGTTAGCCGACCGGTTTGAATCGAAGATCAAGGTCGTACCTGTTCAGCGAAATGGCTGCTAGTTTGGACAGTGATGATGATGTGCTTGCATTATCAGCAGTTTTGCATCATATTCGGGAAGACTGAGGCGGCCGAAACATCGGCAACGAAGGTGATACTGATCTTCCGCCATTTTCAAACGAGCTGAAACGACGTGCTTTGCGAGACGCGCTCTGATTGGTTGAAACTTCCAATCGGGGCCGATTCGGATCGGAAAAATAGAGCAGGTTTTTAACACCCGATTCCCAGCCGATTGGGATCGGATCGGATATATGACGTCATCCGATCGCAATCGGATCGGAATCGGCTTCAAAATCGGGGCACAGTCGACATGTGTGGCGGGGCCTTAAAGGAATGAACTCTCCTGTGTACAAAAGAGAACAACAACAGAAATCTTTCATCTTGCGACATCGAAAATTTATAATTAACGCATTCAGCCCCACGGCCGTATTTCCCAAATTTTGCAGGCGTCATCTAACGACTATGCACCAGTTGCAGGAGATGGATCGACCATGATAATTCAAGGATAGTGCCGGATTAGCTTGGCGCCGACAGGCGCCAAGCTAATCTGGCACTACCCTTGAATTATCATGGTCGATCCATCGCCTGCTGTAGTGCGTCAGGGATGAATGGGTTAAGTTATTCCTGTTGTACTGTAATACAAAGTAAGAAAATGTATAAAGCTACGTTTACATAAGCACGAGTCCGATACGAATACGATCCGGAACCGGATGCGATGACGTAACGTTCCTTCCAAAATTGCGTCATTTTCGTTCGAAGCCGGATGCCAATTCGTTTATCGTATCGGACATATGGAAACGCACGAACATGAAAAGGACTTGCACGATTTTTTTTTTTTCTGTTTCGGGACCCGCTTCGGATTCGGATCGGTTTGGTATCGGATTCGTGTTTACGGGGAGCCGCCTGAAGAGACAATTATTGCCAACTATTACCGCTTTGCTAACTGAAGTTGGTCGCTTCTTAAAACAGGTGACTACAGCGACCAAAGTGATGGTCTTTTATGACTTGCGACACTTTTTGCCCTTCAACACTTCTATTAAGAGAGCACCTGCCTTTACGAACACTGTTTTTTTTTTGTTGTTTTGTTTTGTTTTGGCGATTGCTCAATACGGGTTCTACTACAGTTCACAAAGAGTAATAGAATCTTCAAAGTCATTTCGCTCAATGACGTACGGTAGGTATTTTCGTCGAGGCTTTGCAAAAGGTATAAAAAGCCTTGCCTCTGTGAACGAGGTGTGCCGGCCTCTGGCAAAATTGCGGAGCTTAAAGGCTTGAGCCGTAAGATTCACAATTACAGGCCAACACATCACTTTTGTGACATTCGGTAATAAACCTGAAAAAAAATGAACTTCCGTCAAACCGCCCCGTATCAATGGCTGCGAAAGTGTCGTATTGCGTCGCCGCCGGCAACGCAACTATACGACACTTTTGCAGCTATTAATGCGGGCTGCCTTCAATGAGCTAGTTAAACATTTCTATTTCAGCGACTAATTTGCCGGAATAACGGTGTTTGCGTTTCCTGTGAAACCTGTCTCGGGGCGGGTCACGTGCTCACACGGACGATCCCTCGCGAGGGGTAGCGAGAGTGACCTATCGTGTGTTGAAGACAAGTACCGGACCTTCGCCAGATCGATAAGAGAAGAAAGGGAGCGAGAGGACGGAGTGTTAATGGGTACAAGCAAATATACAGCACAACTTTCTGTTGCCTCCGGGAATATTATTACCCCCCTAGTATTCAGTCCGTAAAAACACCACCCTCCACCCCACCCCCACCCCACCTCTTTGCCCGGTCCCATCCCCCCCCCACCCCCGCCCCCTTCCGGTCCCACCCCTGTTTATTCTTTTGCTACTTGTGAGTTTTAATTTTTAAAACAGTCAAGGACAAATTACCATTTTTTTTTCTTCTTTTATTTTTGAGGATGCAAAGTAGCATCTCCTCACCCCCCCCCCCCCACCCCACCCCCTATCGTCCACCTCCCGCAGTGAAAAGTATTTTTGACCACGCTACTGCATCTATCTGTATACAAAGTCATGCAGTTGGCAATCCGTACACGTAGGCATACACTCCTGTACTGACAGGACAAGCGAGAAGGAGAGAGTGTTTAAATCGTGTCCAGCGGGGACGGGCTCTATCTAACGAGTCGTATAATCCCCTACATCTCAGAAAGAATTCGACACCAATTAATGTCAGCAAGAGGCATAGTTTCTCATGAGACCCTGCGAAGCAGGGGCTCATGAGAATCTATACCTCTTGCAGATGGAAAAAGTGGTTGTATCCGGAATAAGGAATGGGTCAGCTCTGTGTAACAAATCCCGTCCACTATACGGATCAAATGCAGATGCATGACTTGTCCAAGTTCAGTTTAGAGAGAACAGCGAGAGACAGATCGACTGTTAAAGCTAACTGGGTGACCGTGACAGCTGCAAGGTAGTGCCTGATTAGCTTTATGCCTCCTCTGCTTTCAGCTAAAACCCTTCACTGCCAGAGGAGGCACTGGATTGCGTTTCTGTATTTTTTTTTTTTTTAATTCAACCTCAATTTAAGGTCAGTCCAAGGAACTGACAACGATTTCAAAGAGTGTCATGAGGATCTATGTCCCTCGCACCGTGATCGCGTTATCATTCATTCTCAGCAGGCGAGGATGATCCGACCGTGATAATCCGTGATAATTCAAAGGCCCTGACTAGGCAGCTTGGAACCTATACTTTGCTTCAGTTATTGCACCAACGTGTTAAACTTTAACCCCTTCCCTGCCAACGGACGTACATTTTGGTTTCTGAAATGGGTGTTCACTAAACGACCAAAAGCCACACACAGTGTACAAAGAACGTAGACACCCTGTGGTCTCAGCAAGAGGCGTAGATCCTCATGAGCCTCCGCAGCAGCGGGGGCTCATGAGGATATATGAATCTTGCAGTTCAATCACGTTCATGTATTCTCGGCATTGAAAGGGTAAAGGAGGCTGCAAGCATGTAGTTCTCACGGCGACGCAGGAGTCCATTGTATCTAGTGTTCACTGTTCAGGGCAGGACTATAAATGTGATTCTAATGTGATGCGGCTCATTTTCAAATGCAACAAACGTATAATATACACAATCTAATGACTGCCTGCAAGCTGGAAAAAAAAAATCACCTTTTCTCTTCCCTTGAATAGTCGCCAGAAGTTAAATCTTCTGCAGATAAGGGTTAACTCATTGCGCCCGGACACACCACACCAAGACATGGATCGAGCATGATAGTTCAAGGGTGGTGCCAGAATAGCTTGGCGCCTATGGCGCCAAGCTGTTCTGACACAACCCTTGAACTATCATGCTCGATCTGTCTCTAGAATTGTAATGCAGTCCTTCAGAGGGCAACTTCAAAATTGGGGATTTCGGTTCTGGGGTAGAATGTGTTAATAGTTTACAATATCTCGTTTATAATAAATGTTCTTAGTATATTGATGTTTAAAAAAAAAAAAAAACGCTGGACGAAAGGACTAACTTAACGAAGTTTGAATGTCATCAAATGAAAGACATGATCTTTTTTTCGCTGGGAAAAGAAGGTTAGTTAGTTGGTTATTTGGGTTTAACGCCGAGCAAGCAACTAAGGTCATCTCACGGCGAGGGAAAAGAAGGATAGAGCAATCGTAGCGGAGTAAAACAACACTGAGAACCCCTTGCATCATCAAATTTTAAGAAACAAAGCACGCCCTGCAGCAGATCGTTTTAATTCGCGTTGCAGTGCGTACAAGAACAACCCTAACAACTTGTTTTGTGACTGTTGACATTTTCATTGGGAAATCGTGCAGACAATTTTTAGCAGATATTCCCGGTTTATGAGCGATACACCCATTCCGACAGATTTTGAAATCAATTTAAGCCTGAATCCTGCCAGTCATTTGGGACCCATTTCATGTCCACTGCCCCTCCAAATCAAATCATTTGGCGCATGCGCAGGAAGCCTATCTGCACTGCCAAGCTCAACTTACCCGTCTGCAAGAGGCATAGAGCCTCATGGGCCCCTGCGACTGCAGGGGCTCATGAGGATCTATGCCTCTTGTTGATATGGCACATCATCACATACTTCGCTCTGCTTCCCGGCGAGCGCAGATCAGTTTGGGGCATATTTTTAAGCCTATCAGAGTGCAATCTATTTAGAGTATGGTAATTTTCCTTCCACGCTTCTTATTCCCAAAATCCTTAGGCAACAAATCCCAGAAAAGCCAAAGAAATAGTCCAGTGCCAGAAAAAGGTTGCGGCGGGGAGTATGGAGAAGAAGGGCGGGGGGGGGGGGGGGGGGGGAGGAGGTCAGGGGTGGAAAGGGGGGGAGGGAGGGGAGGTGGTGGTCGTGGTGGTGTTTGGGGTTTAGGTCTGGGTGTGGGTTGGTACTACATGGAGAGAGAGAGAGAGAGAGAGAGAGAGAGAGAGAGAGAGAGAGAGAGAGAGAGAGAGAGAGAGAGAGAGAGAGAGAGAGAGAGATAGCGATAAATTTGTCTGTTTTTCTTTTCAATGTGTTTGGTACTCTGTTTTTCTTTTCCAAGTGTTTGGTACTTCTCTCTCTCTCTCTCTCTCTCTCTCTCTCTCTCTCTCTCTCTCTCTCTCTCCTCTCTCTCTCTCTCCTCTCTCTCATCTCTCTCGCTCTCTCTCTCTCTCTCAAACATGCGTGCGTCTGCAGGAGGAATAGATCCTCATGCGCCCTCCAGGCGCATGAGGATCTATGCCTCTTGGAGATGTTTTGGAGCGCGCACGCACGCAATAACACGCACGCACACATCGACGCGCTTTCAGAAGAGCATGCAGGTGACCCGTGTACTTAGTATATCATATAGCTAGGTAAAGTCAACCTTCTTTGACACAAATTATAGCAAGACTGAAATTGTTCCCTGAAGTTCTAGTTTTGTCACAATTTTCTCAAGCCTATGAAGAGAAAGTGAAACTCATATCACGTAAAATATAAAATTACGTAAAAACTAAATTTTACGTCATGACAAATGACGTTTGACAAATGACGCGTATGTCCTGCGCTCCTTATAGAACTCACTGACGCATTGACAGATCTGCGAGACTTTTTCAATAGGAGATAATTCAACATCAGAATCAGGTCAAAGACAAAAGGTAGAGACCATTGACAGCGAGGACAGTTCTCATATAGAAGGGACTTTGTGGGTTATGGTTCATCCCATCTTGTTTTAAATTATCTCGTACTGTTTACTCACCGCGGATAGACCCACACGGGGGAGTACGCCTTAAAGTACCATTACGCCTAACAGCAGTTAGGACACGCAGCAAAATCACACGCGTAATCGGACTTTTTGTTTTGTTTTGCGTGTCAATCTATTTTAGCTGTTTCTCGTACTGATGGCATTGTATTTCTAGAACGGAGTGGAGTCATTGTCAGACTACTTGATATTAAGACAACGTGGGCTGAACTGGATTGTCCTGTGTCAAAATGAACCACAACTAGCTAGACCTGCGTGTAGCGGCGTTTCGTAACCAACTGTTACAGAAGTGTATCTTTGAACAGTTACGGAGGTCGTGGGCCTTAAAGTACGCTTCTATTCAAATGAGAGGCTTAGCATGTCATTTAACCCATTCAGCCCTGAATCACTACAGCAGGAGATGGGTCGACCATGATAATTCAAGGGTAGTGCCAGATTAGCATGGCGCTGGGTCGACCATGATAATTCAAAGGTAGTGCCAGATTAGCTTGGCGCCTGCCGGCGCCAAGCTAATCTGACACTACCCTTGAATTATCATGGTCGATCTATCTCCTGCAACAGGTGCATAGTCGTTGGATGACGCCTCCAAAATGTGGGAAATACGTGCGCCGTGCTGAACGAGGTAAATACAGTCTACTTCGCGTAATACAAGGTCGGGTACAACAAAAGGCGGATACAAGTTACAACACAACAGGACAACAAGACATCACTCATTCTGTGTAGGTTAGTTCGGGTTTAACGTCCACGGAACCGAAGTGATCATGGACGGCCCTGACGGGCCGGTTTATGAGGGAAAGGGCAATCTATTACCTATGGAGTACGACCTTGAACACTGATCACCTCAGACGCACTCAAACTGTGCCACTTTGATTTTACCAGGACCTTTCAGCGGACAGTACATGCTATTGAACAAGCCCGTCTTTTTCCCTCTGGGATTGCGAGTCCAGCTACCGGGGCCGGGACGGGAATCCGAACCCTCATTCTGCGTACATTCCATCGCTTATAACAGACTTCGGATATAACAAGGAAAAAAAAAAGGGTTTCCAGGAGATTTGATAAGTCCGGAGTTTAGTGCGAAAGTCTACATGTGACGCACTTCCAGACCCCAGGAGCAGAAGTCTACATGTGACGCACTTCCAGACCCCAGGAGCAGAAGTCTACATGTGACGCACTTCCAGACCCCAGTAGCAGAAGTCTACATGTGACGCACTTCCAGACCCCAGTAGCAGAAGTCTACATGTGACGCACTTCCAGACCCCAGTAGCAGAAGTCTACATGTGACGCACTTCCAGACCCCAGTAGCAGAAGTCTACATGTGACGCACTTCCAGACCCCAGGAGCAGAAGTCTACATGTGACGCACTTCCAGACCCCAGTAGCAGAAGTCTACATGTGACGCACTTCCAGACCCCAGGAGCAGAAGTCTACATGTGACGCACTTCCAGACCCCAGGAGCAAAACGTCTTCGGGCCCACTGAGGCCACCGTGGGCCCGAGGACCGTTGCTTACTGGGGAGTGAGTCTGTGTAGGGGGAGTACTCTCGCCAGCGGTCTTGGACCGGATTATTTAACTCATTCTACCCCAAAACCGAAATCCCCAAATTTTGGCGTTGTCCTCTAAAGACTGCATTGCAGTGCAGGACACAGATCTACCATGATAGTTCAAGGGTGATGCCAGAATAGCTTGGCGCCTATCGGCGCCAAGCTATTCTGGCATCACCCTTGAACTATCATGCTCGATCCTTATCTTGCTGTGGTGTGTCTGGGGTAGAATGAGTTAAAGCTGAAGTTTTACATTTATGGGTTCAAATAAAAAGGAATTAATCTTATCCTTAATTACCCCGAGCTGTCAATCACGTCGATGCATTAGGGACGTCAATGAGGCTCAATTTTATTCTTATTCCTTAACTCATTGGAGGGGCTAGGCGTCAATAGCTGCGCAAGTGTCGTACAGCGTTGCCGCAGGCAAGCGCTATACGACACTTTCGCGGGCTGAGTGAGTGATGCATGTGTGTCGCAGCTATTGATGCGGGGTTCCTTGAGTGACTGAACGTGTGCGTCGCAGCTATTTAAAGCTTCTGCTGATAAGGGTTAGTATTTTGCATTATCTCGTTGATATGGATGTCTTTCAAACAAAGCGCTGGAAGAAAGGTCTAGCTTAACTTATTAAGTTTGAATGTCATCAAATAAAAGACTTATGATCTTCCTCTTTAGGAAAAGAAGGCTAGAGAAATCTTAGCGGAGTAAAACAACAGTGAGAACTCCTTGTATCAGCGAATTTTAGCACACAAAGCACACCCTGCAGCAGATCGTTTTAACTCATTCAGCCTCCCGGCGCACGTGTTTCCCAAATTTTGGAGGCGTCATCTAACGACTATGCACGTGTTGCAGGAGATAGATCGACCATAATAATTCAAGGGCAGTGCCAGATTAGCTTGGCGCCGGCAGGCGCCAAGCTAATCTGGCACTGCCCTTGAATTATCATGGTCGACCCATCTCCTGCTGTAGTGCGTCAGGGATGAGTGGGTTAATGCACGTTTCAGTGCACACAAGAACAACCCTAACAACGTGTTTCGTTGTTGACATTGTCATTGGGGAATCGGGGCAGGGTGCCTTCTGTGAGTGAACATGTCCAGTCATCGACTTAATTATTCCAGATGTTGTCCTTCATCTGAGGAAGCAAACGGAACGGATCTCTGCAAGCCATAAACATAGCTGCATGAGCCAGTATAGCCTGAGGAGACTGATTAGAGTCTGTGCCTTTCGCAGAGACAGAGTTTGCTGGCTTGGCGACCAGATTCGAAAGCGTGAAATATTGACAGATCTGTAACATTTCAGAATTATTTTCGGCTAATGCCCTTTTAATACAGCGACATATTTCTCGAACCATTTCCTGCCAGTGATCACGAATCTTGTGCCTCACACCAGCTGCAAGCAGACAGACCGACATTCGTATGAAGAACACAGACGTATATGTACCTAAACAGGCAGAAAGAACATAGCACTAACCAAGAGACCTAAACCCTCATAAGCCCCCGCACTCGCGGGGGCTCATAAGGGTCTATGTCTCTTGCAGATGCCTAGAGTTCGCCTTGCCCTGGCAGTTAATCGGTTACTATTCCTTCGAGTCAATGGAGTGCGTATAAGTTCCTCTTCGCGATGAGATATGCCTGGTGTTTGGAGGACGGTTTTATGAGTGTTTTGCTCCCCTGAAAAAAACTTGTTTTCAATGCTAGAATTTATTAAAAAGTCAGACACGTGAAAGATTTTTTTTAACAAATAATCACTTTGACATTCAGTTTCGACAAAAATGTATACAGAGGTCGCTGTTGAAGGCATTCTACCCAATTATATATACTGACGAGCGACAGAAATGCGACATTTTTGTTAAAGTGTTTCCGATGATTCCAAAAATGTCGCATTGCTGTCGCTCGTCGGTATAATTATAACAGATCACCAGGGGGCACAATGTTTTTTGTTTCGATATATATTTGAAGTTTCTTATAGTTCGTTATAGGGAAGTATATTGCGTGCGTAGAGTGCTATCGGGAACTTTAAAAAAAAAAAAGTTGTTATTACGGATTTTGGTTACATACGGATTTGTTACATGCGAAGTATATTGCAAAAGGTTGTTTTCAAAGTTTAACCGCTTCCCTGCCACTGGACACCTTTGTTTCATTCAACGCCCCAAAGCTACCACCGTCCAGGGAAAATAGGCCCTAGACGCATTTGTTCCAGCAAGAGATATAGATCCTCATGAGCCCCCGCGACTGCGGGGGCTCATTATGATCTATGTCTCTTGCAATTGGATCGCGTTCATTTTCCTCGGCACTGAAGGGGTTAAAGAAAATGTACAGAATAGAGGACACGCTTGGGAAGGCATAATAATTTATGATAATGCATCCTTCCCGGCTGCAGTTGACAAGAGTTAGATGGGCACGGAATAATCTTCAACACATCTGTGAATTCACAGTAACCATGCAGTTGCTCGCGAATTTAAATAACAACACAAAACCCTCAGTGACTTCCTTCGTGTGAGGAACAATGAGGAATACTGCCGTTATTGGGCAGAAGCCGATGTGTCCATGTTTGGGACAAGTGAGATTTTCATTGTGTAACAATGAACATGTCGCTTTTCTGAAAAATAGACAAAGTAGTTTTTACTCACAAACCAGATAGGTGAGGCTAGCGCTGGCAGAATTGTACACAAACCAAGAGGAATTTGGTTTGTGTACAATTCTGCCAGCGCTAGCCTCACCTATCTGGTTTGTGAATATTTATAACTCGAGGCAAATTTGTATCGCTATATCGTTACATTGTTGTGTAATGTTCTGTGCATGTACTGTGGGAAATTAGGGTATTTACCTGACCATATATGGTAGTGCACCTTCGTGTTTGTGTATGTATGTTTCTCCTGCCTACTTCTTAAGTTCCGGAGAAAGACATGGGTTATACAAGAGACCTGATGCATCTTTTTTGAAGATGCAAATGATCGTCTTATTCTATACCTGCGTATTTCTCTGTGGGCTGGCGATTAAGTGCCTGATAGGCGGGGGCAGGGGATCTAACTGTTTGTCTGTCCGGCGCTGAGTGATTCCTCTTGGTTTGTGTACAAAGTAGTTTTTGCCAAATGTTAGCACATTATCTCGGTTCGACCAGTAACAGCAAAGACAGCAACAATTTTTAGAAGTAACACTTACAGGTTATTCCACTGTTATTGAACAGTCAATTCCTTTTAAGCAGGCATACCTGGTGCTATAAAAACCCTGCAACAGTCTTTTGCCTTTAGCAGTGGGGCGGTACAGTGGCGTCTGCGCCTTTGCGTGTTGGGTTCAGTTCGCTGCGCTTTGAGCGGATTCAGAGTAGTGGCTTAAGCACCTTTATATAATGACAATTATTATTATTATTATTATTATTATTATTATTATTATTATTATTATTAGTAGTAGTAGTAGTAGTAGTAGTAGTATCATTATCTTTATTATCATTATCATTATTATTACAGCTAGTACTAGTACTCCTCCTCCTCCTACTACTACTGCTACTGCTACTACTACTACTACTACTACTACTATTACTACTGCTGCTTGATAGTAAAGATATAACAGCCCTAACATGATTCCCTTTCAAGTGCCTCTGACCTTTTGCATCAATCCGCAAGAGGTATAGATCCTCATGGGCCCCTGCAAATGCAGGGACCCACGAGGATTTATGCCTCTTGTATTATACGCAGGGGCCTATGAGGATCTACGTCTCTTGCAGACGGGAAGCCGTGGCGGACAGAGGACGGTTGTCCCCCCTTAATACCAGGCTAAAGGAGTCTTGCTCCTGTAATTCCAGTCATCAGCGGGGAATCATCTGGTCACTGTCCTACCCTCAGGGGAGTAATTTTCCGCTGGACATTAGGCTGTGAGACATTGATGTTGTGCCAGACCACGGAAGGAGAGACTCCAAGTTTATTTACCGACTGCGTACTGTGGCTTGAGAAAAAGTGCAATACAAGTACAATGCATTTAGGATATTGAGTTTGCATAGAGTAGATCTGCTCTTTCTAAACAAACGGACAAACAGACAGGCAGACAAACAAACAAACAACAAACAAACAAACAAATAACAAACAAACAAATAAACAGACAAAACAAACAAACAAATGTAGTTTAAACAAAACAAGAAAATCATGCGAAAGGCTTGAAAACAACCAACCGAGTGACCGATTGGCGAAACAACTAACGAACAAACAAACAAGCCAGTCAACAGAACAATGAACCAACCAACCAACCAACCAACTAATTAATCAAAGAAGTACCCAACGGAATGAGTTGCCACATTCCTTCTGCCAATGAAGATAAGTAGCGGCTAATCTCTCTGTTTGTTTGTTTGTCTATTTTAACAAAGGGTATTTACCCGAAATATTAATAAATTGTGTTGTACCCGTCTTTTCTAAGCGTGTTTCTTCTCCGTTGGGTACTTCTTTGCATATTACACGCTTGGCAGTCACCTTTTTGGTCTGGATTAACTAATTAATCAACTAACCAAAAACCAACAAACCAACCATAACGAAACATAGTAGCAAATAATCAATCAATTAAACCCGAACACACTGAAACAAAACATGATATCGATTGGCCGGCCAACCAACCAACCAACCAACCATCCACCCAAACAACCAGTAAAGTAACCAACTAATTAATTAACCAACCAACCAGCCAGTATAAAGAAACATAGTATCATTAACTCATTCAGCCCGACGGCCGTATTTCCCAAATTTTGGAGGTGTCATCTAATGACTATGCACCAGTTGCAGGAGATGGATCGACCATGATAATTCAAGGGCAGTGCCAGATTAGCTTGGCGCCGACAGGCGCCAAGCTAATCTGGCACTACCCTTGAATTATCATGGTCGACCCATCTCCTGCTGTAGGGCGTCAGGGCTGAATGGGTTAATCAAACTATTAAACCCGAACACACTAAAACAAAAACAAGATATCGATTGGCCATGATCGCTCAGAGGTGATTTTTGGCACCACCCTTCAACCATCATTGTCGATCTGTCTCTCGAACCGTGTCAAATAGTCTAACCCCTTTACTGCCAGTGGACGCAGGTTGTTTTTGAAATAATTGTTAGTACAACGTCAGAGATCTCCAGCCGCCAAGGGAACACCCTTACAAAGTGGTTTCAGCAAGAGGTATTAGATCATCACAAGCCCCCGCAACAGGCGGGGGCTCATGAGGATCTATTCCTCTTGCAGTTGGGTGGCGTTCAGTTGTCTTCGTTGGTGAGGGGGGTTAAGAGAAAAAGTCCCGGAAATTTTCAACCTCAAAGCTCATCATGCTTCAAAATAATAATAATAATAATAATAATAATAATAATAATAATAATAATAATAATAATAATAATAATAATAATAATAATAATAATAATAATAATAATAATAATAACAACAATAATAATACAGTGGATTTATAAGGCGCCTATACATGGTAAGATGCTCTAGGCGCCGTACATACGAACAAGAAAAAGATCACACAGAAAGTGACAAAACCAAAACTACATGTACGATTACACAAAAGAACAGAAAATAACTAAATACATGAACACTGATAATCGAGATGGGAAAAGGTGGGTTTTAAGACTATGTTTAAAACTCAAGCGGAAGATTGCGTCTAGTACGTTTTTACGTTTTTCCTCCGGCAGGTCAAGTCAGCATCCTTCGCATGGACAGCAATTAACCTTTTCTGCGCAGGCAACCACCGGGTACCTGATTGCACTACTCGGTGACAGCAGGCACAAAGCTGTTAACCCTATCACTGTAAGTTGACGCTGGTTGCGTACGATTTTGCAATCTTCGCTAATTCAAAGCCAAAGAGCGTCAGCCGTCCCAAGAAGATGGATTTAAGGCCCGTGATGTCAGCAAGAGGTATATATCGTATTGAATCCCCGCAACGCCAAAGAGAGCCAGTCGTCCCAAGAACATGGATTAAAGGTGGTGTCAGCAAGTGGCATAGATCCTCATGAGCCCCCGCAATTGCGGGGGCTCATGAGGATCTATACCTCTTGCAGCTGGGTGGGGTTCAATTTTTCTCGGCACTGAAGTATTGACGTTGCAAAACCTCAGGTCAACCGGATAACCGAAAGTCAGAAAATGGAGGGGTATAAACAATTCACCAGTTGTTATTCCACGAAAAAAACACTTCTGCTTCCATTCATCTCTGTCAAAATTTCGCATAAATGGGGAGTCCTTGGCTGTGGAAAGCAGATGTAAACGTTTATCTGCACGTCAGAGTTGATCGAGTGGTGGTGGCTTGCATAAGAACAGGCCCAGTGGCAAAGAAACGAAACGAAAACAATGTAACTCATTCGAGATGTGGCGTAACCAGATACGCGGCTTTATCCGGATGCGGCACGTCTCGACTGAGTTAACGCATCGGCAGTTGAGACACGTATCACACAGGACGATGGATATAATTATCATGATAGTTCAAGGGTAATGCCAGATTAGCCGCTCGTTTTCCACGACGCCAAACTAGTGTGCCACTAATAACAATGAGTGTGTTCATCCGGGGAAAAAATGAATACCACCCAGCTGCAAGAGGCATAGATCCTCATGAGCCCCCGCAGTTGCGGGGGCTCATGAGGATCTGCGCCTCTTGCTGAAACCACTTTCTATCCATGTTCCTTTGACGGCTGAGGATCTTTGACGTTGAAATTACGATTCCAAAAACACAGTTGGAGCAACACTGTATCATCGCTCAAAAAATGAGACAGAAAAAAAAATTACGCTAATTCAGGACTACCCTTGACCTATCCCGATCGTTCAAAGTCATATTACTAGTATGTCAGTGGTTGGCAGCGAATACAGACTTCTCTGGCGTCTGCAAAACTCTGTGCTACATTGCATTACAAGCACCAAAAGTGTGAATAACAACATTGTCCAGAAAATGTTGAACACCACCTAGCTGAAAGCGGGATACGAGCCCCCGCAGTTGCTGCCTATTCTTGTGCTATAAACCCCTTTCCTGCCGAGATAAATTGACACAATAACACTGCAAGAGACACAGATCATCATGATGATCTATGCCTATTGCTCTAAACAGTTTTTTGATTGACGGCTTGAAATTTAACGCTAATTTGACGATGATTTCAGGAAGACACAATCTGCGACCGGTAGTAGTGATAGGGTTAACAGCTTTAGACGATCAGAAATGGAAGAGTTTGAAACCATCTGCCTTACCTTCGTATCGGTTGTTGCCTGTGTGGGGGACACCATTGCTACCCAGAGATTTCGTCAACATCAGGAAAGGCTTGGTCTGTTGGAAGAAGAACAACATGCGTATACGTAACAAAACTATTTCTCTTCTTTTTTGGGAGTCATGCAGGTTAATGTGTCTCTGTACTTCTCCATGAGTACAGATACACTTTCATAATAATAATAACAATAAACAAAAACATTTCGCGCACGCACACACACACACACACACACACACACACACACACACACACACACACACACACACACACACACACACACACACACGATCAGTCAGATGTAAGTCAGCACAAGGGTAACGCATGATGCATATTACTCAAGTGATGCGTTACAATCACGCACGCACCCACACATACAGACGCACACATACGCACGCGTGCGCATACATTAGATTTAAATAAACCTAAAAGTGATGATAGATTATATGAACAAAATATTAACTCTAAGATTTCAACTAAAAACTGAAAGAGTAAAGTTAAAACTTCAAAAGTAAACTATTGAACACTAACCGTCACTGTAAACTATTCAACACTAACCGTCATCTGTACCTATTGAGGAATTGAAAATATCACACATACACACAGACAGACACACACACATACTGACATACGCACATGCGCACACGTGTGCTAGTTGCAAGGAAGAACAAGAATAAAGTAAAACACCCATTACTCGATTGATGCGTTAAACACGCGCGCGCGTGCGCGCACACACACAGAGAGAGAGAGAGAGAGAGAGAGAGAGAGAGAGAGAGAGAGAGAGAGAGAGAGAGAGAGAGAGAGAGTGATATATATATATATATATATATATATATATATATATATATATATATATATATATATATATATATATATAGAGAGAGAGAGAGAGAGAGAGAGAGAGAGAGAGAGAGAGAGAGAGAGACAGAGACACAGAGACACAGAGAGAGAGAGACAGAGACAGAGACAGAGACAGAGAGACAGAGAGACATAGAGAGACAGAGAGACAGAGAGAGAGAGAGAGAGAGAGAGGGAGACAGAGAGAGACAGAGAGAGACAGAGAGAGAGAGAGAGAGAGAGAGAGAGAGAGAGAGAGAGAGAGAGAGAGAGAGAGAGAGAGAGAGAGAGAGAGAGAGAGAGAGAGAGAGAGAGAGAGACAATGACAATGACAATGACAATGATTCTTTATTTTACAACGGTGAAAGTTTTGGTGAAACCATTTTTCGAACTTGCCGTTGCTAATCTACTTTACATATAATGCACAAATCACAAAAATACTATCATTAAATTGGGAAAAACTAAGTATATAACTAATAAAAATTGAAATATAAAGTTTTTAAAAAAAGAAATCATTGAAAAGGTGAAAATAAACATAACAAATCTCACACATACACACAATTATAAAGGTATAAATCTTCATACATACATTCATAAACACAAGCACAAGCACAACACACACACACACACACACACACACACACACACACACACACACACACACACACACACACACACAATACATGCAGCAGAGAGAGAAAGAGAGAGAGACAGAGACAGAGAGACAGAGAGAGAGACAGAGAGAGAGAGAGAGAGAGAGAGAGAGAGAGAGAGAGAGAGAGAGAGAGAGAGAGAGAGAGAGAGAGAGAGAGAGAGACAGACAGAGACAGAGACAGAGACAGAGACAGAGACAGAGACAAACAGAGTCAAAGAGACAGAGATTCAATGATTCAATGATTCAATGAAGCTTTATTTATCAACGGTTGAGGCATTGACATTGTCATAGACATAGCCATTATTCAAACCTGCCGTTGCTACAAAACTACGAGACAAAATACCAAAAAACTAAGTATATAGTTAAATGTAAATGAAACAAAAACATTGCTAGTTTAGGGAAAGAAAGTCCCATGACAATCTCACACACCTAAACTGACACACACACACACACACAGAGTTTATAATTGGGAGCATAAATAATCAGATGTACAGGGCAGTATATATTTCACAACGTAATGATCACGACTGCTTCGAGAAGTACTTGAAGAGACTGATTT
>BTPG01000005.1:16331319-16346319 GCA_036245525.1 Semisulcospira habei
CCCCGGATCCCTACAGCAGGAAAAGACAATGAAACACTCGTAAAAAGCCCCGGATCCCTACAGCAGGAAAAGACAATGAAACACTCGTAAAAAGCCCCGGATCCCTACAGCAGGAAAAGACAATGAAACACTCGTAAAAAGCCCCGGATCCCTACAGCAGGAAAAGACAATGAAACACTCGTAAAAAGCCCCGGATCCCTACAGCAGGAAAAGACAATGAAACACTCGTAAAAAGCCCCGGATCCCTACAGCAGGAAAAGACAATGAAACACTCGTAAAAAGCCCCGGATCCCTACAGCAGGAAAAGACAATGAAACACTCGTAAAAAGCCCCGGATCCCTACAGCAGGAAAAGACAATGATACACTCGTAAAAAGCCCCGGATCCCTACAGCAGGAAAAGACAATGAAACACTCGTAAAAAGCACGTTCTTGCTTCCTGTTGACCACTTCACTGCCGTGAAAAACGTGAACTGCAATCCGGCTGCAAGAGTCATAGATCCTCATGAGCCCTTGCATTCGAATGGGGCTCATGAGGAGTTATGCCTCTTGCTGACTGTGTTCTGTGTTCCTTGGACGGCTTTGGACTTTGGCGTTGAACTGTAAAATATTTCAGAAACGCGTGATTGAATTGAATTGAATTATCATGGTCAATCCATCTCCTGCAACTGCTACATAGTCGTTAGGCAACAATTCCAAAATTTGAGAAATGGGACTTTGGGGCCAAAAGGGTTAATGCGTGTGGAAAAAAAAATTCAAGTCTTTCAATGCCAGTGGACACAGATTTGTTTTTCGAAATCATTTCAAATTCAACGCCAAAGATCACTAGCCGTCAAAAGAAATGCGGACACAAAGTGCTTTAGCAAGAGGTCTAGATCTTCATGAGCCCCCCGCAATTGCGGGGGGCTCTTGAGGGTCTAGACCTCTTGCAGTCGCCGGGGTGGTGTTGAATTTGTTCTCCGCAGTGATTACGGTAAATGTACTAGCACCAGGGATTTTTAACACATTCTACCCCAGGACCGAAATCCCCAAATATTCAAGTTGCGCTCTCAATTACAATTCTAGAGGCAGATCGAGCATGATAATTCAAGGGTGGTGTCAGAATAGCTTGGCGCCTACGGGCGCCAAGCTATTCTGGCACCACCCTTGAACTATCATCCTCGATCCATGTCTTGCTGTGGTGTGTCGGGGCTGAATGAGTTAAGTTGACTGATCCGCAAAAGCGTTTGTCAGTGCCATAAGGGTCTTCCACTTAGAAACAAAAGTATCAGCTAGGATGATGTCTAACAATGTGTACTATGTGTGTGTTTCTGTGGTGGGGGAAAACACGGCAGAAAGATTGCTTGCTTGATTGTTTGCTTTCTTGCTCGCATTGCTCGCTTGCTGGCTTGACTGACTCGTTGATTACTTGGTTGGTTGATTTCTTTACTCATTCATTCATTCATTCATTTATTCGTTCATTCATTGTTTTTGTTGGATCTCGATATTGGACAATCCGTCCAGCTCAGGCTTCCTTGCGTTTCTGTTCAGCGGATCTCGCACAGTTTTACTCTAACAGCTCTAATTTGAAGCAAGATAGAGACTCAGAAATGCTACACCAGCATCATATACAGTCCAGACCACAAAAGGTGACTGCCAAGCGTGTAAAATGCAAAGAAGTACCCAACAGAGAAAGAAACACGCTTCGAAAAGACGGGTACAACACAATTTATTAATATTTCGGGTAAATACCCTTTGTCAAAATAGACAAACAAACAGAGAGATTAGCCGCTACTTATCTTCATTCGCAGAAGGAATGTGACAACTGAAGGAGGTCAGTTCAGTTGCCACATTCCTTCTGCGAATGAAGATAAGTAGCGGCTAATCTCTCTGTTTGTTTGTCTATTTTGACAAAGGGTATTTACCCGAAATATTAATAAATTGTGTTGTACCCGTCTTTTCGAAGCGTGTTTCTTTCTCCGTTGGGTACTTCTTTACCAGCATCCTATGTTTTAAATATTTTTTTGCACAATCAACTCTCAGATTGCCTGAACACATTCGAGTCGCGTCGTATCCGGATTCGCGGCTTTATGTCGCCAATCCGGTTGCGGCACGTCTCGAACGAGTTAAGGTACAATTTGCGGGGTTCGGATTAACAAAAGAAAAAACCTTACACTATGAAGATACTCTCCATTTAATCAGAATGGTCAACCCATCTTTCTGCACGTCGTATTTCTTATCAGACAGGTGTAAATTGTGAAACCCATGGCGCTGGCAACGAAAGGTGTACCATCGATCACATGGTAGTCGCAAGGCCATAACCGTTTCTGGCTCGTCAACAGCGCAGCCATTCGATGCTGCAAATGGCCGTTCGCGCTTTAAGATTCTTCAACCGTCACTGATACGGCGGTATAGATGATATGCAATTTTGCGATAACGCCGACACCCGTCTGAAGTTGAGTGCTGTTATGCGATTTTCTATCTTTTGACTGAGAAATCCGATTCGTAAGGTTAAAAATCATTAACTAGCATACAGATCAACCTTGAGAGTTCAAGGGTGGTGCCAGAATAGGCTTGGCGCCTGTAGGCGCCAAGCTATTCTGGCACCATCCTTGAACTATCATGGTTGAAGTATTATGTCTCTTGCACTGTCATGTGGTCTTTGGAGGACAACAAGAAGTTGAGATTTTTGTATTTCAATAATAATAATAATAATAATACATAGTATTTATAAATGGCGCATTTATCATATTTATAATACAACTCAATGCGCAGAATTCAGGCCGCGGTATGAGTGTGCAATGACGTCAAGAGGCACGATTCTTAAACTATTACATGCACTTTCAAGTCCATCTGTGTTGTACTGAAGATGCGATGTGCATTGGGGTGTAATCAGACGGTCTGGCGTCACGGTGAATTTTGTGGTCAATGATTTAGAACTACCCAACGACCACCCACCCACATCCTCAACTTCATCACTTCCCCCCCCCACCCACCCCCCACCCCGCCCCCCCCTCTCTCTCTCTCTCTCTCTCTCTCTCTCTCTCTCTCTCTCTCACACACACACACACACACACACACACACACACACACACACATACATACATACAATCACACAAACACTTCCATCAACTGTGCCCATAGAGCTCTTAAAACATACAAACAAACATAAAAATCAAACAAACGCACGAACAAATAAACAAACAAACCAAAAAACGAATGAGCAACGAATAAGCAATCAGACAAACTAGATAACAAATAAACGAACATAAACCAAAACAAAAAGAAAGAAACAAACAAATAAACAAACAAACAAACAAACGGTAAACAAACAAACAAACGAACGAACGAACAACAAAAAAACTTACGAAAGAACGAATGAACAAATAAACAAACAAACCAAAGAAAAAAACAAATACGAATAAACGTACAAACAAACAAATGAACAAACACAGAAACAAAAAAGCAACGAACAAACAATCAAACAAAAAAAAAAAAAGGAAGAAAGAAAGAAAGAAAGAAACAAACAAACAAAACATACAAACAAACAAACAAACAAAAACAACAAACAAACGAACGAACGAACAGACAAACAATGTTTGACATTAGCTTACCAGGATGGTTGAGACGATCTTGACAGCAGATTTCTTGGTGTCGTTGTTATTGGGTTTCCAGACTCGTCTGTGATCCGCCATTAATCCCCTGTCGGAGTGCCACTCGCCTGTCTGGTGAAGACAATGAAACACTCGTAAACAGCACGTTCTCGCTTTCTATTAACCACTGCACTGCCGTCAAAAACGTGAACTGCAATCCAACTGCAAGAGGCATAGATCCTCATGAGCCCCCGCATTCGCGGGGGCTCATGAGGAGCTATGCCTCTTGCTGACACCACTTTGTAATGATATTTTTTGGACGGCTTTTGGGTTTTGGGGCGTTGAATTAACGAAGTTTTCAGAAAAAAACAGTTTATGTCTCCCTGACAGTGATGGGGTTAAAAGATAAAATTAAAAAAAAACAAAACACTAACACTCATTATTAACTTTTACATTAGCGAGGCATAAAATACACGTGCACCAGCAGTTTAAGAATAGGTCCACCATGACAGTTCAGGGTAGTGGCGCCTTCTCTGCCGTTATTTGGCAAAAGCCAATAAAATATCCATTTTTTCTGAAAAGCAAGATTTTCATTGCATAACAACGAAAATCTAGCTTTTCTAAAAATATGAACGCACTAACTTTTGCCATATTACGGCAGTTCTCAAGGAATATGGTGGCCAGCAATAGACATAGATCCACATCAGCCCACTCAGCCTGCCGGGGCTCATGAGGTCTAAGCCTCCTGTAAATGTCTAGTAGACAGATTGACCAATACCAAATACTTAAGGTGGGACTAATGCCTAAAGATAGGTCATATCTTTAGGCAATAGTCCCACCTTAAGTATTTGGTATTGGTCAAATTTCACGCTTTTACCTGATGGCATTACTGAACATTACTACTACTACTATCTCTATCTATCTATCTTGGCTTGGCTTCGCGAACGAAGATTTTATAGGAGTTGCCCACGACGTCTGCAGGCTTGTTCATGGCTGCGGAGGCCAATCCGAGACAGGCAGGTTCGACCGCAGTGGCTGCAGGGGAAGGTATGGCCGGGATTCTGAGCTGCGGCATCTCTGTTTTTTCTCCTGAGCCGCTTGTCCTTAAGGCTAGCTCTGTGAGAGTCCTCAAAGGAGACAGCTGCCTTGTAAATGGTGGAGCGCCAGGTGTCACGGTCCGCAGCAAGCGAAGACCACTGGTGGTGGTCGATTTGGCAGGCACTAAGTGACTTCTTGAGACAGTCTTTGTATCTCTTCTTTGGTGCCCCTCTGTCACGGTGTCCAGTAGCAAGCTCGCCTACTACTACTACTACTACTACTACTACGACTACTACGACTACTACTACTACTACTACTACTACTACTACTACTACTATTACTACTACTACTACTACTACTAATAATAATATATTAATAACACGTTATTGTCCGAAGAGGGTAATTTATATTTTTGGTCATAGGCGCGTACAAAATCAAAAATATAAACTCATAATACGTCGCAACACGTGAGTGCCTCTTGAGGACAGCAGAGATTTAGCAAAAGGCCATCGGGCCGAAGTCGGCCGCAGTTGACCCGCACACACATGTGCGCGGGTCAACAGCGGGTGATGTCGGCCCGATGACCTTTTGCTTAGTAGGTATAAATGTGAATCCCTTGCAGCCAAGTCTATGCCGCTGGCAGTGAACGCTGACCTTATGTAGTCCTTGATCCAGGCTGACGGTGAGGATGTCCAGCGTGTAGTTTCTGCGGTATCCTTTCTCGTCGAACGCCACACGTCCTGTCAGGCCTTCAAAGTCCACCTGAAATAAACATGAGATACGGCATATGATTGATTAATTGACTGATTGATTGACTCACTGACTGACTGCTTGTTTGCTTGCTTGCTTGCTTGCTTGCTTGCTTGATTGATTGATTGATTGATTGATTGATTGATTGATTGATTGATTGATATAGCATCGATTGTGACTTTCACTTCATGCAAATTTCCTAAGAGTGCATCTTGCTTACATACTTGGTAAGTAGCCATATTCTTTCCAAGTTTCTTTTCGTCAGAGACAGGCCAGTTATATCCATGATCTAAAATCACAGTCAAGCGTACAGTTCTTTGGCTGACTGATAATGGGCCTATCCTGTGTGTGTAACGGAAAGAAACTCCAGTAAAAAATTATACGCATGGTGCTATTTCACATAACTGACTATTATTTTCTGTGAGGCAGATTATGCAGAACTGTTGTCTTGGCGTTGCAAATCGAAGAACTACCTGACAAAACTGTACTTATTCTCAGTATCACTTCTTTTGTACCAGCGCATGACCATGTTTCAGGAATGAAACAGAAGATTTTGAACACCGAGATCTTTACAATTCCCTAAAAAAACCGCGTTGCTCCACAAAGCTTTTTTTCCTATACCTTTTTTATGTGCGTGCCTTCTACACTTTAACACTGGCAGTGAGTTACACTTCAGTCATTGACTCTGAAGCCAGCAGACACGCGAAAAGTAAAGACACAAAAGCAATTTAACCCATTTAGCCCCGAGTCCCTGCAGCAGGAGATGGATTGACCATGATAATTCAAGGGTAGTGCCAGATTAGCTTGGCACCTGAAGGCGCCAAGCTAACCTGGCACTACCCTTGAATATCACGGTCAATCCATCTCCTGCAACTGGTATATAGTCATTAGGCATCACCTCCGAAGTTTGAGAAATGGGACCTTTGGGCTAAAAAGGCTAAAGAAGCGAAAGCTTTGAGAATATTTCAATAGAAAACATGTCTTTATTTTTCCCCAAAGAAACAAGGCATCCTATTCTGGGATGAGAATGAATGCCGGTTACACACGAAACCTACATTTGTCTGTTAAGTCTTTTCATCAATACCCTCTGTCTTACTCTTTTTTTCCAAGAGGCACAGATTATCGTGTGCCCCTGCAGTTGCAAGGGCCCACTAGTATCTATGGCTCTTGTTGGCTGAGATGGTGTCAGACTAAGACACACTTACTGCGGTTTAATGCATTGAGCCGTCGGGTCGCAAATTCCTAAAACTAAAAGTTGTCCTCTGAAGACGAGATTGGTGTTCAGGAGATTTGTTCGACCGTGATAGTTCAAGGGGGGTACCAGGATAACTTGGCGCCTCTGGCGCCAAGCTATCCTGGCACCACCATTGAACTATCATGGCGAATCCATATCTTATTGTAGTGTGTCGGGGTGAACGGGTTAATGCGAACTAGTTTCAGGCAGTAAAGGTTAATACATCACAACATCTCCTTTATGAGTGTTCTGAGTATTTCTTACAATAATACAGAACAAAAGGGTTAAGTAGATTTCGATGTTCGATTTAAAAAAAAAAAAAAAAAAAAACCGGGCCTGCTTCTCTTTTCCGTTGTCCGCAGGGGACCTCCTTTCGTTATGCTCAAAAGGCACTGGGAAACCTCTGGTACGTCACACGACCAACACCCCGAATATCACATTTACTTGGAATTGCACTAAAAAAATCGCTGCGTGGGATGTCCTTTGGATCGAAAATCTTTGCGTGGGATATCCTTTTGTTATAGGCGATGTGTGACCCGGAAAACGCGTGAAACTCGCTCCAAAATGTCTCAGTCAGAAGGTCATTTTGTCCGACCATGTCCCTTAACCGCCATAATTCTAGTTTACACTCTTGTGCGTCTTTAAAACAGAAAAATGCCTGAACAATGCACTTTTTTAGAACTTGTTCGTCTTTTCATTTTTGTGATGGAGCAGGTTGTCCTGGAGGGGCGTCGTGGGCAGGGGCGGATCAGTTACCTCGAAAGAGTGTGTGTGTGTGTGTGTGTGTGTGGGGGGGGGGGGGGGGTTCAACGTTTTGTTTGGGACCCTCAACCTGTCACAAAAGGCTTCCCCGACTCTAGACCTTGCTTCCAGCGGCCAAAAAATCAAACAACGGGGAGGGGGGGGGGGGGAGAGAGGGGAGGGGAAATGGGCGTGTGTCACAACTCTCACCGGTCGCCAAAATATCAAACAACGGAGGGGGGGGGAAGGGGGGGGGGGGAGGAAGCGCGTGTGTGTCAAGACTATCTCCCGTCGCCGAAATATCAAACAATCGAAGGGAGGTAGGGTGTCCAAACACCCCCAAAAGGGACTTTATTATAGCATTTTCAAGAATCTGGGTGGGGAGGGAAGGGGGATCCGGAACCCCTGGAACCAACCCCCCCCCGCCCGGATCCGCCCCGGCGTGGGGGTAGAGGTGATGGTGGGGGTGGTGGTTGAGTGGGGGGGGGGGAGATGGGGGAACAGGGGAGCAGCCAAAAGCAGACAGAAAAGTCTACAGATGAATTATTGTCGGCTCCTGTACGTCGCCCTGTTTGTTTTCTCCGCGGTCTTGAAGGCAAGCAAGCGCCAAATGAATGGCTGTAAAGACGCCGGATAAGTGTGCTTCATTTGCAAGTTCCTCCAACGCAGCAGTTTTGTTGGCCAAGCAGACCTGAATGTTAAAACATATTTCGTCAACTGGCATAGCCTTGACATGATGACCTGAAGACATACGATGGACCTTGATAGCTTAAGGCTAGTAACTGATGAGCTTGGCAGCTGAAACCACCAATGAAACTGCGTATCTTGAATTTACCATGAAACTGTTTACCATGAAACCACCGTGAAAATGGTTATTTTAAAACCACCAGGAAACTGCTTACCATAAAACCACCGTGAAACTGCTTATCTTGAAGCCACCATAAATCTGCTTACCATGAAGCCACCGTAAAACTGGTTATCTTGAAACCACCATGAAACTGTTTACCATGAAACCAACGTTAAGCTGCTTATCTTGAAACCACCAGGAAACTGCTTACCATGAAACCACCGTAAAACTGCTTATCTTAAAGCCACCATGAAACTGCTTACCATGAAACCACTGTGAAACTGCTTATCTTGAAACCACCACGAAACTGCTTACCATGAAACCACAATGAAACTGCTTACCATGAAACCATATGAAACTGCTGGCCGTTTGTTAGAGACCACGATAGTTCAAGGGTAGTGCCTGATATGCTTGGCGCCAAAGGCGCCAAGCATATCAAGCACTACCCTTGAGCTATCGTGGTCAACCCATATCACACAAATGGTAATAATTTGAAGGAGATTCCCAAATAAGGCACTCGTACATAAGATTTAAATGTGCGTATTGGAGACCGCGCTTTCAGAGCTGACTTAGTGACTGCCATTTTTTTGTTAATCAAATCTGGCGTGCATGCTACAAGGGCATTTATTATGTACGGAATGAAAAAGGGAGAAAATCCTTTTTAGCAACTGTTCAACTTCCAAATCTGAATGCTTCGAGCTATGAGCGCAGATGTTTCGTGGCAATGGTTTATGAATAAGGTTTTGCATTTAAATGCGGTAAAAGTGCACCACGGGAGCAACCGCGGGTTTTGAATAAAAAGGTCGCATTAACTCATTCAGCCCTGACGCACTACAGCAGTAAATGGGTCGACCGTGATAATTCAAGGGCAGTGCCAGATTAGCTTGGCGCCTGTTGGCGCCAAGTTGATCTGGCACTGCCCTTGAATTATCATAGTCGACCCATCTCCTGCAACAGGTGCATAGTGGTTAGATGACGCCTCCGAAATTTAGGAAATACGTGCACCGGGCTGAATGAGTTAACCCCTGTTCTGTGTATTACGTTACCACTTTTGGCTAGAAACGTCAGTGATAAACATTTTTTTTAATTTTAATTTATTTTTTGTGTGGGTATTTTAGATCTCCACATTCAGATATGTGCTCTGGCGGTGAATTCATTTTCTTGTCTTAAATTCTTGAAATTGTACGTGCGAAAAAAAAGATAAATCAATGATTTATTTTCCACTGAACTGAGTTTAACCCCTTCGCTGCCAGAGATCACGGATTTCGCGTCTGAAATCACTGCACACGGACCAACATTCTCGTGATGAACACAATGTAACACATGGGACCAAAAATATGCCAAATTAAACAACAACAGAGGACTAGCAAGAGACATAAATCCTCATGAGCCCCCGCAGTTGCGGGGGCTCATGAGGATTTATGTCTCTTGCAGGTGGGTAGCCCTTGCCCTGCCCCTGCAGTTAAGGGCTTACATGTTTACTTCCCACCATGTTTAAACCAAAATCGGTGAACAAAGTAGTGCCTCTATACTGTTTAATAATTCAGTGGCTGTTTTCTTTTTCTTTTTTCCTTCTGATCACACAATTGTTCAAGCATTTCAGTCGATCCATTTATTCTCGCGACTTGTACTAAATATTCAGACGGAGATCACACTACAGAATTGCTTCTGGAACGTAAAATTCCGACAGCTATTGTTTCGTGTATTTGTATGGAGCTGCCTGATTGCAGTGCAGTCCCCTTCATCACCATATTTCGCTGTCACGGGAGACCTCCCCGCCCTCATCTTCATGGCAGTCCCCCCCCCCCTCCCCGCCCCCACGTCCCTGCTCTGCCCATTCGGTCTCCATTTTGCCCTCAGATTGGGATTCTTCACTCAGTACCTTCTATCTGCAAACGGCACAGATTCTCAAAAGTATCTGAAACAGCAGACGATCTCGAGAACCTATGGTGTTTCTCCTGTTTGTGCTTCAGCTTAAAAGAGCATTGCATGAGATAGTCTTTGCTGTGTTTGGGGCGTCCAGCAGACGACAAACGAAACAATTCGTTTCAGTGCAAAAGGCATAGATTCTCATGAGCCCCTGCAATGCAGGGGCTCATGAGAATCTATGTCTCTTGTTGTGATGTTCGAGCCTGCGTAGCATCCGTTTTTACTTTAATATCTTATCTTTTCTCCTAGCGAGAAGGAATTGTCTGGAGATTGCCAACGCTCCGTCATTGTCGCTGACAGTGTGTGCCTCGATCCGTCTGCAACAGGCATGGATTATCGTGGGCCCCTGCAATTGCGGGGGCCCATGAGGATCTATGCTTCTTTAGGAGGGTAGTGTTAGAGCGTGGCTCCATAATACAGTAAACTTCGGATATAACAAATCATCTGGGGTCCCAAGTCTTCTCGTTGTAATACCCGAAGTTTGTCATAAGGGAAGTAATTGTATAGAAAAAAAGGTGTTGTTCTCTGAGAACGTGTTATATCCAACTGTTGTTATAACAGACGTTGTTTTATAAGCGACGTCGACTGTCTTTTAATATTTTTTTTTCAAACTAGAGAGAGTCATCTTCTGGTTTTCTTGCTGCCAAAATGGAGTGGATGCTTTATACAAGAGGACAGCATAATCATCTTTGTGGAACCCATCTGAGAAAGAAACATGCTTAAAAAATGACATTTGTGTTGTAACTGTCATTTCTAAGCGTGTTTCTTTCTTCACTGGGTTCTTCTCTGCTTCTTACACGCTTGACAGTCACCTTTTTGGTCTGGATATCGTCATCTGTGCTTCTCAGAATGAAGGAAGTGTTAGGAGTTCCAGTGAGACTTTGCCTGCACCGCCAGCCGTTCTTTATTGTCCACTGCCCCATGGGACTGACAATGGCAGGGCGAGAAATTACTTCACTGCCAATTTGCCGGTGTGACCAGTTGGGCTCCCTGGGTCAAGTTTGCTTGATTTTGCTTTTAGTTGATGGTGGCGGGGATACTTGACATGCCATTTATCTCCGCCGTCACACTCTGGGCGCATTAAGCCAAAATGTCGCCATTTTTGGCTTCTCGGGATCATGCGACATGCTCCAACGAAGGGCTTACCCATTCAGCCCTGACGCACTACAGCATGAGATGGGTCGACCATATCGGCGCTAAGCGAATCTGGCACTACCTTTGAATTATCATGTTCGATCCATCGCCTGCAACAGGTGCATAATCCTTAGATGACGCTCCAAAATTTTGGAAATACGTGCGTCGGGCTGAATGAGTTAATAGTTTAAAAGCTGCAGCGAAATAATCATATTAAACATTATCTTATTAAGTCCCTCATCACTTGTAGTGCCGTGGGACATTAGGCCTGAACGAAGAAAAATAAGAATTTAATAGTTTGCAATATATCCGTCACAAATGTAGTCAGTATTGTCTTACATTAACTTATTCCAGACGTAAGGCATACGGATACGCGGCTATAGCCGCGTATCCGTAGGTTTTACGTCGGGAATGAGTTAATGATGGACAAAAGAAAAATTAAAGGCTTTTCTTTTTTGTATTTGGGAGAGTTTCCCATGTGCTCACAAAGTACAATGGGAAACCTGTGTTACGAGTGCCCACTCAAATAGATTGTGAAAGGAAGGGTAGAAATGGCTTAGTTGAGACAAGACAACATTGAGAACACATTGTATCGGCTAATTAGCATTCAAAGCTTACCATGGAGCATATCGCTTTAATGCAGACCGTAACTTATTCGCGGTATGCCTAGGATACAAAGGTTTGAAAAACTGACAGCAGCAGTTTTCATACACATACACTATTTCATCAAGCCTCTCTAAATTGCCCTCACTAATGACTGACAAAACCAGAAAAACATTTAGTTTTATAAAATAACATTTTCTTGCATCACTTGTAATTGATCTGGAAACTGATATTTTGTTTTTGTTTTGTTTTGTTTTGTTTCTTTCTTTTTTTCTTTTTTCTTTGTTCTTGTTGTTTGTGTAGGTTTT
This sequence comes from Semisulcospira habei, assembly GCA_036245525.1. Lineage (NCBI taxonomy): Eukaryota > Metazoa > Mollusca > Gastropoda > Semisulcospiridae > Semisulcospira > Semisulcospira habei. Next base: position 16,343,474 of record BTPG01000005.1, read on the forward strand.
TGTGGTTTTGTTTGTTTGTTTGTTTGTTTGTTTGTTTGTTTGTTTGTTTGTTTGTTTGTTTGTGTGGGGCTTTTTTTTTGGGGGAGGGTGTTTCGCTGTTGATGCTTTTTTGGGTTGAAAACTCATCGCATTTTCTCTGCTAGCAGTTTGTTGTGTATCCAATACACTTTCAAATTTGCAGTCACAATTTAGAATCGTCCTCTACACTATGTACAATTCGCCGTGGGTGGACCATCATCACAGACAAAGGGTAGTGCCTGATTAGTTTGGCGCCTTCCCAGGCGCAAAACTAATTAGAATCCCCATGGTCTCTCACATTCGATCCATTTTCAAAACGGCATTATCCGCCGAGAAAAAAAAAAAAAACCAAATTGTATTTGTGCTGAAACTTAAAACCACGTCTTAGCAGATGGCACAGTGTCTGCGTAGAACAAATTTCTGATGGAATTGCCTAAGGCGAACAGTAGATCACGGGCTGTGCATAGCTGTGCATAGCGGACCAACTGTGGTCAACGTCAGCCCGTACGCCCTTTTGTTCGCTAAAGGCAAATAACCTGAGATGGAACCGTAAATGACATCGACAGGTAATTGAGACAAATGTGGAGATGCGAAGCTTATCATGTACATGGAAAATGTCACGTTCGTGAGTAAGCAAAAAAAAAAAAAAAACAGACTCGAGCCGAGTTCAGACCCAGTGGGCCGGCACACAGTCGTGCGCGGGCGTACTGCGGCTGACGTCGGCCCAAAGATTTTTGCGTACTGGCACGTCAATCACGCTGCCCTGCGTGTGAAGGTTACAAACAGTAGTAGTTTGTTTGTTTTTTTGTTTTTTTTTTGTGGGGGTGGGGGTGGGTGGGGGTGGGGGGGGGGTGGGGATGGGGAGAGGGAGGGTTCATCTTATTACAATGAAAATACGCTTCAAACAAACAACAACAACAACAACAAGATTAACTATATTTCACAATTTAAAAAATCTCGCTTGTTCACACACAAAACATTGACTTATTGTAAGTTTACTTATGTTCCCTTGTTTTGCCTTGTTTGGTCTTATTTGGCCCTTGAGACAACAAAGAGTTAAATACGCCACTTTACTACCCTGGCTGACCGCGGATCTTATCGAGGCCATGGAGCACAGGGACGAGCTGAGAAGAGAAAAACGTTTCACCGATTACAACTAAAAAAAAAAAAAAAAAAAAAAAAAAAAAACGTAATCGAGTAAAATCCATGGTTCTGAAGGCAAAGAAATTATTTTTCGATAAAGTTATTCCCGAAAGTAAAGACTGCGCCACAATATGGCGTGCGATATCGCCGTAGCAGAATCATTACTCCCGCTGGAAACTAAGTCGCATGACTATGTATGCCCGTACAACTTAGCCGATTTCTGCAAGCAGAGAACTGCCGGAAAAGAATTTTTATCATACCCACTATAGCGGTCCATGAAGTTGGTAAACTGATTACATCCTTGGAAAAAAATCACTCAAGATATCTCGCCCATACATTGTAGAGAGTATCACTTATATATACAACCTCTGTATTAATCGTAACTGTTTTACAGATGCATTTAAAGACGCAAAAGTAATACCTCTATCTAAATCTAAAGATCTTAGTGAAATTAATAATTTCACCCCCATATCACTTCTACCTGTTCTGTCAAAACCCTTAGAACGGCATACTCACAAGCATCTATCTATATACCTGGAAAGCCGAAAATTAATCTATTCATTGCAGTCGGGCTTCAGATCAAAGCACTCATGTCACACTGCGCTGATACAAATGATAGATACCTCTTTATCTTCGATCAACGACTCAAAACTTACAGGAGTCATGTTTCTAGATTTTCGTAAAACGTTTCATCTGGTAAACCACAAAATACTGATCAAGAAAGTATCTATGTATACCAACAACTCGGCGGTGTTTTTCAAATCCTACCTCGAAGGTAGAAAACATAAAGGTATTACTAAATCGTTCATACTCTAGTCAAGGGTTAGTGAAGCATGGCGTACCACAGGGCTCTATTTTTGGTCCCCTTTTATTATGCTTGTTCATAAATGATCTTCCTCTTGCGATAAAAAATAAAAGCGCTACATGTGATATGTTTGCAGATGATATCGCTGTAAACACACGCCAGATAAGGATATATCAAATATCAATTCACGACTGCAAAACACACTGCAAGATATTGATTAATGGTGCGGTCATAATATTATGATACTAAACCCGGCAAAAACTGAACTCATGGTAATTAGCACCCGCCCAAAACACCAACTTGGCTCTCTCTCTCACTCAGTTTGTCCTTCCAAGGCAAAACCATCAGACAAGCTACTAACCATCGCTTGCTAGGAGTCACGGTGGACAACCAGCTTAGATGGCAGCCACACATCAGTAATGTCTGTAAAATTGTCTCTAAAAATCTGAACATTTTAGCAAAACTTAAGCACATTACTGATATGGAGACACGTCAACTGTTCTTCAATGCTCATATTAGATTACATATAGACTATGCCTCTACTGTGTGGGATGGTTCGAGCGATGCCTATTTGAAAAGATTGAACTCTCTACATCGGAGAGCTGCAAAACTAATACTCCCTGATCCCAGCTTAACTACTGACCAAAAATTGGCAGCCTTAAAAATTCTGCCCCTGAAAGATCATGTAACTTACAATAAAGGAATGGTTATGTTCAAGGCATTACACGATAAGCTACCCCCATATATCACAACGCTATTTACCGCCCAGTCACCAACATACTCCAGATCAAGAAAATCCCTTACTGTTCCGCGACCTAGAATTGATCTCTATAAAACGAGTTTAACGTTCTCTGGCTCTAGCCTTTGGGATGCTACGACA
>BTPG01000005.1:16353819-16378819 GCA_036245525.1 Semisulcospira habei
CTGCAGGGGGTAATACAAATCTCACTCACTTGCAGATGAAGAAATTGGATAGGGGACTGTAAGCTGACTGGCTTCACGGGCAATGCCGGGTCAACTGACGAACTGTCTGTCTGTCTATCTGTCTGTGTCTGATTGTCTATCTGTCTATCTGTCTGTCTGTCTGTCTCTCTCTCTCTCTCTCTCTCTCTCTCTCTCTCCTCTCTCTCTCTCTCTCTCTCTCTCTCTGTCTCTCTGTGTCGATGGCTCTGTCCCTCTGTCTGTCTCTGTGTCTCTGTCTGTCTCTGTCTTTGTCTCTGTCTGTCTGTCTGTCTGTCTGTCTGTCTCTCTCTCTCTCTCTCTCTCTCTCTCTCTCTCTCTCTCTCTCTCTCTCTCTCTCTCTCTCTCTCTCTCTCTCTCTCTCTCTCTCTCTCTCTCTCTCTCTCTCTCTCTCTCTCTCTGTGCGTGTGTGCTCACAAACACACACGTACGCACACTCATGCAAACAAATGAAAGCCCAATGATTCGGTTTTATCTCTCTCTCTCTCTCTTACACACACACACACACACACGCGCGCGCGCGAGCGCACGCGCGCAGCCACGATAAAAATAGACCGTACTATTTGACTTACCGAAATCAGAAACTGTCGCTTTTATCTGAAGCAGACTAATACAAGGCAAAATAGGACTGTCTCGGCTGTCAGCCGCTTTCCCATAAACTTCTATATGGACATGACATATTGTACCGGCGCTCGTTTCTTTTTCATCACGAAATCATTTTGGATCGGATTGTCAGTGTCTACCTATTCACCAGTGAGCAGCCAGTATGATGATAAAGTTAACGCCAAAATAACGGCTGCAATTATTATCATCAGACTTAAACTCCTTTCACTGCCGAAAAAAAGTGAACACAGCCCAACTGCAAGAGACATAGATCCTCATGAGCCACCGCAGTTGCGGTGGCTCATGAGGATCTATGTCTCTTGCTGACACCGCTTTGTGTCCATGTTTATTGAACGGCTGGGTCTCTTTTGGTGCTGAGGTTATCAAACATGTCAGAAACTTGATCTGCCACCGCTGGCATTGATGGGGCTCAACGACAATAATAATTGAGTCAACAAAAAGAACATGATCAAACACAACACCAATATCAACAACACTAATAATAATAACAACAACATCAACAACAGGAGAAACAACAGCAACTTAAGCAGCGGTCACTCCAATTTGCAAGCATATATAATACACGTTAACCATTTAGGAGTTAACGTGTTAAATTTGTAAAGTTTGAAGACGACTAGACGGCAGCGAATAGGATCCGAACAATTGTTGACCCCAGCTGGGTTTAAACCTGCGACCTTTCGGACGAGATTCGAACGCTCTACCACATGATTTACCCAGCTAGCCACACGCATGCATTCAGTGATAGTAGTCCTTACGGGTTAGGCCTTAAAATCCAAAATCACAAACCAGCACACACACACATCGTCCAACACTCGATCACACACAGTAAGTCAGCCGAACGGTAACGGAGACAGAGGGCACTCTGGCTATGATATTCACTTCGATGGGCGTCAAGGCGCTCCTATCTAGTCGCTAATTAGCAGCAGGTTTCCAGCCTTAACCCTAAAACTGTCGAGAAAAGATGAACACGATCCAAATGCAAGAGGCGTAGATCCTCATGAGCCCCCTCAGTTGCGGGGCTCATGAGGATCTATGCGTCTTTCTGGAACCTTTTTGTTCCTTTGACGGACTGGAGTCTTTGGTGTAGACTTTGCGACGTTTTCCAAAACACAGCCTGCGTCTACTAGCAGTAAAGGGGTTAAACTTGCAGTTACACGAGCACGGTCGCACACAGGTTAGCCTTGTTCGGTCAAGAAGGGATCTCTACGCTCGGAAAGGCCCATACGCGCTCAACCCCTCCCATCAGAAGTCTTCTCAGAGTCCCTTTCCATATCGCGCCGACGGTTCTGGCTCCCCGGGCCAGAAGCCAGACCCAACATTACTCTTGAAGAACGTCAAGGTCGGTTCCTCACGCAGCCAAGCGTGTTTGTCTAGTCTCCAGCTAGCAGCGGTAGGAATTTAATTACTACGGTCGTTAATATCAAGCACTCACATAAAATCGCCAACAAAACCATCAACAACGAGGCCACAACCACCACCGACAACGACAGTAACAAGGACACCACATGACCAATGACCTTTTGCGCATTGGGAAACAGGAATGACGTAGTCAAGTTACAAATGTATCGTCCTGGGTTTATTCACACACAGTAAATAAGCTGATGTGAAGACACCGCCACGACCGCCCCACACCACCACCACCACCACCCGACCTGAACACATCCCCTTCCTCCGCATTCCCTCGTCCCAACCCCCGCCCAGTTTTTTTTTTGTCAAGATAAGGCTATTTCCTCACGCATTCCGTCATTGCCAGAGAATTCGGAAATTGCGGTTTGACGACAATGGTCGCACACATAGCACTATAAAAGCCAGGCCATCACCACCATTGCCAACAACAGTAACTACACCACCACCACCAACACCAGCACATACCACCACCATCACAACCACCACCACCACCAACAACAACACCGACAACATGAACAAGCTCTACTGTGGCAGATATAAATGTTTCATCGTCTTGGACTCATTGGCAAAACACCATAAGCGCCCTCATCAACGCCACAACTGAATACCAACATCATCAGCAACAGTAACTACTCCACCGCCACCACCACCAACAACATCAACACCAACACTAACGCCGCTAACAATAACGACAACATTAGCAAGCTCTGCCATGGCAGTCATAACTTGACATGAATGTGTCATCATGGACTCATTCACACAAACGCAGTCCATACTCCAAACCGTGTACGCAAATAAAGTCGGTCATAGAGCCGACGTCGGGCGCACTACGGCTGACATTGGCCCGAGGACCTTTTGCTTGCCATAAATAACGTCCTACGCTTTGCCGGAAGTAAATACCGTTTCTTCAGGCATCCAAGCGTGTTTATCTACACCCTTCAGTCGCTGGTTTAAAACCTGGATGACTGACAACCTCTGAGGGGGAATCTGAGGGATAAATCTACGAGCAAGAGACATAGACTCTCATGAGCCCCTGCGGCTAGCCGCAGGGGCTCATGAGAATATATGTCTCTTGCAAAAACGGCAAGGGGCGTTCAGTTCCTAGTTAACAGCGATATTCAGTGATTGCGTTTTTGACGACCACGGTCGATGCAAGCTAACATGACTTTTGGGCCAAGTTGAAGGAAATGGATTGACCGGCTGTGGCAGTTCAAGAATATTACCCAGCTAAGCTCAGCTGGACACTGACCCCTTTTTTCTTTAGAAAGTATGAACACTGGGCAGATCAGTGCGGTCAAGTAATATTATGTCCTATCTCACCGCTTCACAGCCGTTTGAAGCAGACTGCGCTTTGAAATCTTTATCAATTCTACCCCCAGAAGCCTCATAAGGATCCCAAGCAGTGTCAGCAAGAGGCATACCGAGCCCCCGCAACTGCGGGTAACTCATGAGGGTCTGTGTTATTTCCACGTGAATCGTGACCACTTATTCTCGGCAGTGAAAGGGTTAACACTTGATGACTTATGGGGACCTGCTAGAAGCAAGAAAAGGGTCAAACCCTTTGCGTGTAGGTAGCGGTTTTAGTCGCGATGGTTCCTGTAGGAATCATCGCGACTAAAACCGCTGACGGCAACGCAAATGGTTAACCCATTCAGCCCTGACCGCACTACAGCAGGAGATGGATCGACCATGAAAATTCAAGGGTAGTGCCAGATTAGCTTGGCGCCTGTCGGCGCCAAGCTAATCTGGCACTACCCTTGAATTATCATGGTCGATCCATCTCCTGTCGTTAGATGACGCCTCAAAAATTTGCGAAATACGTGCGTCGGGCTGAATGAGATAATAGTTCCCAATGTATCTCCTTTATTCGTGCTTCTAGAATGTCACCTTACAATAATGCTGGACTTTGAAGACAAGATTTGAAGATCGAATGTTGTAAAATTAAAGATTGTTCTGTTTTTCATCTCCTGTGTACGTAGAACAGTTCCAACGATGCGCACAAGGGGTAGCAGAAAACAACGATGCCTCATTTAAAAAAAAAAATTATTTATTTATTTTATTTTTTTGTTGGAGGCGCTATACCTTAGTATGCCCTTGGGCTACGAGCTGGCGGTATACTGCAAAGAGTAATACTATGGTTAACCCATTGAGCCCTGATGCACTACAGCAGGAGATGGGTCGACCATGAAAATTCAAGGGTGGTGCAGAATAGCTTGGCGCCCGTAGGCGCCAAGCTATTCTGGCACCACCCTTGAACTATCATGCTCTATCTGTCTCTAGAATGGTAAAACACACCTTCAGGGGGCAATTTCAAAATTTGGTGATTTCGGTCCTTGGTTAGAATGTGTTAAACTGCATCATGGTCGATCTCTAGTTTGTTTCTGTGACACCACACTACCCTCGAACCATCAAGGCCGATCTATATACCTGTTTATGTTTAGTCCGACCTGAATGGGTCCAGTTCTGTACGTTAGACGCCAGATCTCCCCTGAGAAAACCTTTGACCGTTGCAATCGGGACGCATTGTCATTGTTAGTTGTCACACTGACAAGGACAATGCGTGCGATTGCGATGACTGCCAAAAGTGCCCAAGTTTATCTTATTCACCGACACTGGTCATTTAGAGAATTGGAGGCAATTAGCCTAATGTGCTACACGCATCGCCCGCTAGAAGAGGAATGGTCCACTGAGGATTGCTTGGCCTTGTTCAAGGGTGTTATTTCTTTTTCACGTGTAGCGCCAAGATGGAGATGGGTCGACCGTGATAGCGCTGCTTACAATGAACTTACAGCCTACTTCGCCTTTAATAGGTTCGGCTATAACAAAATTTGGATATGAAAACACTTTTCTATACATGCTCGACGACGCGTTCCTATGTACGGTAAAGTTTACGTACATCAAATCGGCAATGTTTCTTAAGACATTCTACCCCAGGACCGAAATCTCCGCATTTTGAAGTTGCCCTCTGAAGGACTGAATTACAATTCTAGAGACAGACCGAGCATGATAGTTCAAGGGTGGTGCCAGAATAGCTTGGCGCCTGTGGGCGCCAAGCTATTCTGGCATCACCCTTGAACTATCATGCTCGATCCATGTCTTGCTGTGGCGTGTCAGGGCTGAATGCGTTATAGTTATAGTGGAAGCTTGTTATAAGCGAAGTAAGTTACATGCGCCGGAAAGGGTGTTGTCGGGACTTCGAGAACAGCGTTGTTATATCCGACTTGTTATGTCCTACCTTGTTATAAGCGAAGAAATTTGCTTCACTTATGACGCGCTTCAGATACAATTACTCATTAGAGACGTGCCGCCTCCGGATACGCGGCTTAAAGCCGCGTATCGTGACGCGGGACGTCTCGAATGAGCTGACAAAACAAAAACAGAAACAAATCTGGCGCTTTGTTATATATCGAAGTTTTACTATAATTATGGAATTTTAGATGAATAGATCGACCGTGGTCATACTGTTTCGAATTAAAGACTTCCTGATGAGTTGACTCATTTTTTTCCGGCGTATGACTCATTGCGTGTGGGTAGCGGTTAATGTTTCTGATATACACCACAGAGAACAAGAAACCCCAAGAATAAAGGGTTGAAACATCGAGTTGCCGCTTTTCTGTGACCGGAGATTTGGGTAATCATGTAAGTACACAAGACTAAAAAGTGTACACGTGTTCAAGGGTAGTGCCTGATTACCTTGGCGCCTGGACAAGCGTCATGCTAATCTAGCACCATCCCTTAAATTGCGACCTTTCAGAAATAAGAATCTGAGTCCTAGTTCGAATGTTCTGTCCATCGTGTACCAGCTGGAATCGGAGAGCTTCTATATCCTGTTTCATGCCCAGCTTGGCTTTGGAAGTGAAAGGGTAAAGATGGGCGACCGGTCAAGGTCATGTGGTTAGAGTGATAGGCTTTCATTTTGGGGTGTGAAGAAAGAGCAGTGGTATCGATTCCTTTTCTGTTAGAATTTGCGGCCCTTGAGTTACAGGGTGCGAGTCTTGGTCCTGGCAGAGAGCGTACATGGTACATGGTACCCAGCCCGTGACTACGGACTCCCGGCAAACCGTACTCTGTCTATCGCTGTTCTGCATGCAGCTGCCGGTACTGTCATTGTGGCGGCATGCACGAGAGGGTTGACATGCGGAATGGAGTGACACGTCCGTCGTCTTAACTCATTAGCGGCAATCCGCATTCGGATGCGCGGCATAAGCCGCGCATCCGGATGCGACTGGCCGCGAATGAGTTAACTCTTTTGGCGTGGGTAGCGCTTTTTGTCGTGATGATTCCAGGGAGGCATTTTTTCTTTCAATTTATTTTATTTTATTTATTTATTTTTAAATTTATTATTAAAATTTCTTTCTTTATTTATTTATTTCTCGTACTCTTGTAGATTTTAACTGATATGCCTCGAATATGCAGTCATGACACGTTGGTCGTCGGTAACGCTTTTTCCCGACAGGAATCACCGCGACAAAAAGCGTTACCAATATAAATCATACTTGTATTGAGTATGCCATCGCACTGAATGTCGTATGGTGTCTTATTCCGCTCTTTTCGTGTCGAGACGGACCGACATCTTTCAGCTAGGCTAAACTGTTTTAGGCGTACTTTTAATTTTTTATTGTTGAAGGTAAGGAGGGGGGGGGGGGGAAAGGGAGGGTGGGGGGGTAAGTAAGAAAGAAAGAAAAAAAGAGCAACCGCGAACAAGCAAGCAAACACACAAAGAAACAAACAGAAGACAGGTTAACCCATTCAGCCCTGACGCACTACAGCAGGAGATGGGTCGACCATGATAATTCAAGGGCAGTGCCAGATTAGCTTGGCGCCTGTCGGCGCCAAGCTAATCTGGCACTGCCCTTGAATTATCATGGTCGATCCATCTCCTGCAACTGGTGCATAGTCATTAGATTACGCCTCCAAAATTTGGGAAATACGACCGTCGGGCTGAATGAGTTAAAGCGAATGTGTCAGTGTCCAACTTCCCCGGACAGACGGCAAGACGCAGTCAACAATTTGCTGCTTGCATTTAAAATAACTGACAAGAAAAAAAAAAATCAAATTATCTTAACGTGAAGTCAAATGTTAAAGAGAAAAGTCTGAGGCTGACATATAAATTGAAGTGGTATATAATTGAAGTTGTGTGTATCCACACACACACACACACACACACACACACACACACACACACACACACACACACACACACACACACACACACACAGCATCACACACACACACACACACAGCATCACACACACACACACACCATCACACACACACACATACCATTACACACACACACACACACACACACACAGCATCACACACACACACAGCATCACACACACACACACACACCATCACACACACACACACATATACCATCACACACACACACACACACACACACAGCATCACACACACACACACACAGCATCACACACACACACACACACACACCATCACACACACACACACACACACATACCATCACACACACACACACACACGCACGCATGCACGGACACGTACGCGCACACGCGCGCACACACACACACACACACACACATACCATCACACACACACACATACACACACGCACGCATGCACGGACACGTACGCGCACACGCGCGAGCGCGCACACACACACACACACACACACACACACACACATTTATGAAACAGATTGTTTTTTTTCTGTGTTAGCTACAGTACGATATAATTATGTTGCTCAATAAAAAGAGTGGTTTCAAAACTAATGATTAAGAAATTTCAGTTGTGAAAGAAAGTGCGATTTGTGATCTCACGAAGCCGTAAAAAACCAAGCACGGTGCCGCACCGTCTAGACACCAATTCTGCCGTTATATGGCACAAGCCATAATGTCTGTTTTTGAGAAAAGCCGGATCTTCCTTGTTATAGAATGCAGATCGCGCTTTTCTCAAAAATGGACATGCTGGCTTTTGCCATAAAACGGCAGAAAAAACTTATGTAGCATCAGTGAATGAGCCGAGTTATGCGCACTTGCAACAGAGATAAATCCTACATCTGCCAACATACACTCCGTGCAAGTTCATTTTATGCGGACAATAGAAGGTGGGGCTGGAAGGGGTGTGTGCAGGTTGGGAAGGGGTGGGGGGGGGGGGAAGGGGGCAAGAGAGCATTCTTCTTCAAAATCCATGGGGAAACAATAAGCAGGCGACTAACCGTGATTTACGAGTTTCAAATTCAGTCCTTCAGTCAGGCATTTCCACCCATTTGCAAGAGGCTAAGATTCTCATGAGCGGGGGCTCATGAGAATATATGCCTCTTGCTGGCACCGGGACTTGTCCTGTTCACTTGCCTGTCTGCTCCTTAGACTCAGGAAGTGTCAGGGCATGAACCTATGACTGATTTGTTGACGATTCGTGCGACAAGTTTGTCGAATGAGATTTGGACAGTTGGGTTGTTCGTTGAAGAGCGACAATATACGATGAGCAGAGGACGGACATACATGTACAAGGGCTGGTAAGAGACATGCATCCTCATGAGCCCCCGCTATTGCGGGGGCTCATGAGGATGCATATGCTCTTGCAAGCTGAAAGTACTTGCGCTGTAGATGCCAGCCAGCAACTTCGTTGAAGATGGGCAGTTCAACATGACTCTAGTTCAGACAGTTATCCCATAAAGTTAACATCGAACAAACGCGGAGTAAACCTAGGCCCCAAAAAAGAACCAGTTCACCCCCCACCCGCAAACCCATTCACCCCTCCCTCTCCTCCCCCCCCCCCCCACCCCTCCTCACCCCAACTCTTTCGTCTTAACCGTCATCCAGCAACTTGTAGCAACTCGTACAGATCTATATTATACTTCGTGTTTCTGGCGTGGAATTCTCCAGAGATGTGATTTCTCTTTTGAAATGCAGCTTGACCTATTCCACCAAACCTGTCAGACGTGTTACTCAAGTTTCCAACCCCTACAACTTTGCCGCATGCCTGCTGGAAAAAAAAATGGGATGACGGAGGAGAAGTAAAAGGTGGGGTGGGGAGGGGGAAGGGGGGGGGGGGAGGGGGTGTTGGGTCCCAACTTCGGCACCGTCTCAATCTCGACCAGAGTGAGTGATAATGGGCCTCTGTCGGTCTGAATCGACCATAGATAATGCATCCTAGTTGTTCTGATCTGATTGCCTGCTCAGCTGGATTTGAAGCAGGTCTTTTGTGACTGTAGAGGCCAATGCGGGAGTGGCAGTCCCTGCTGCAAAGGTCACAAATGTATGTGGTCGCTGGTCTGATGGAGCTGTTGCACTCCTTTCTGCGTGCCCGCTTGTCTGCTGCTGCTTTCGACATCTTCTCTTCCCCTGACGAGGTGTTGGTGGAGGATATGTTACGTGTTGAGTATTAGTCGTAGTATGATATCACACCAGACGCACGCACGTAAGGTTCTTTTAAAGAAACTTAATTCAGCTGCAACCCGTCACACGTGGCTTAAGGTTGTAGACATTACTTGAGTAACAGTTCCGACAATATTTTAATTCAGCGATGCGATCTCCACACAATGCATTCCCAAATGCACCAACACTGATACAGTGTCTCTTCTGAAAATGCCAACACTGGCGACACACTGCTTTTCACTTACAACGTACACCACCGTTACGCTGCGTCTCTCACGATGTACACCCTATACGGGCCACGTACCTACGATAAACTGTGTGTCCCTACAACTGACAATGCATGACAATGTACACACGTGCTTCCTAGCACCAACTTTTATAGTAGACCGACTTTCCAGAATAATCTAACGGAATCACACAACGTAACCAATCATAACGGGACACGTAACTGAAACTCATATATATTAATAAAAAAAAAAAAAAAAAAAAAACTTTCTAGAATAAACTACAATAGTCTACAAAAATTCGACTGCTAATTTCAGCCCCAAATCCCAGTGTGTAATGATGTCACACAAGAGTATGGCAAACCGTTCACGACCTTTCACAAAACACAAAGAACGGCTGCTAACTTCACGCGCACAGGAAACAACTATGACTAAAAATAGAGCTTGCACTTTGACGTCGCACGTACGAGGCCACTAGACAGCGTGACCTTGCTCGAACGTTCTGGTTTATTCTCAGCGAATCTATGCATAACAAAAACTGACCGCTATTCTCCGTGCGACTTTGCTAGAAGCTTCCGGACTAAACTTAGCGTAACATAAAGCCAATTCCGCTATCTGCGCGAACGATAGAGAATCTTACTGAAAAGGTACGTGATTTGTAACCATGATAGCTCAAATAAATATCGAATCGTTTCCTACGATTAACACATGCATGCTCTCACAGGACATCACAACCACAATCGTAAAAGGATATTCCTCCACTTTGCACGATCATCCGCAAGGCGTTCACAAAACCCAACGTCAATGTCCAGTGCTCTCATGTTCCTCTTGCAGACATCTACAAATCGTAGCTTGGGGCGACCAGTGTTTCTTCTCCCAGCTGCCAGTTCTCCGTAGATGATGTCTTTTGGGATGCGGCTATCTTCCATGCGGTGAACTTGGCCGAGCCAGCGCAGTCTGCGTTGTCTGAGTAGGGTGTACATGCTGGAAAGGCCAGCGCGTGACAGGACTTCGGTGTTGGTCACTCTATTTTGCAAAGATATGCCCAGGATACGGCGGATGCTTCTCAGGTGGAAGGTGTTGAGTCTTCTCTCCTGTCTAGCATAATTATGTGTTCCATGTCTCACTGCCGTATAGCAGTGTGCTGATGACGCAGGCATTGTACACAGCCATCTTTGTTTTCACGGTCAGTTTGGGATTTGTCCACACTCGAGTTGTGATGCGTGCAAGAGTTGCAGCAGCCTTCCCGATCCTCTTGTTGATCTCAATGTCCAGAAAGAGGTTATCGGTGAGGGTGGACCCAAGGTGCGTGAGCTGGTGGACGACGTCGTGCTCGTAGTTGTCAATGGTGATGCATGAAGGTGTCTCTGTGTCCCAGGACGTTCGTCTTCTTAAAAGCTGTTCTTAATTGGATGAACTTTTGATCGGCAAACCTAGATCGTAGAAGATCGGCGATCTTTTGGTTTGTTTCTTAATTGAGATTGAACGAACTAGGCGAACAAAGCAAACCAGTTTTGCCTTGGTTCTCTTTCTTAACTGAAGTGCTTGATTCGGCGTACTTACTGTCTGCGAAGGTGTTCAAAATGGCTGCCGCTATGCCGCTTCGCGATTTGAACGATTTTTGTTTTTGTACTCCTTGCAGTAGCGATCCCACAAACAGCGTTGCGCCTCCCACAAATCAATAAAAAAATAGGTCTTGTTCTTCACACGAGTGAAATATCGCTGTCCGCCATAGTTGTTTGTATCGGTGACTATCTTCTTATCGCCAACGCAGAAGAGGGTAAAAGTTTTAACCAATCAGAGAAAAGGTTCGCCTTGTCGAGCGATCTTTTTCCGACAGCGAACTATGGTTTGCCGAGGTTCGTGAACTACTTCGAACTAGGTTATTCGTATCTTTAGATCGTCCAATTAAGAACCAACCTGGTTCGCCCAAGCTCGTGAACTCTAGATCGTCAGAGTTTGCGAACTAAGGTTCGTTTAATTAAGAACGGCCTTTGACTGATAGTCAGTCCGAAGTCCTTGCAAGCCTGGGAGAATCGGTCCATCAGTGACTGCAGTTCCTGCTGGGAATGGGTCGAAACTGCCGCATCGTCAGCGAACAGCATGTCCCTGATGAGGGCTTCGCGTATCCTTGTCTTGGCATTGAGGCGGGCAAGGTTGAAAAGTGTGCTATCTGATCTGGTTTGCAGGTAGCAGTCTTAGTAATTCAAGCTGAAATTGTAATGTCACCTAATTTTTGTGAGCGTTTAACGAAATTGGCATTGTAAAATCACATCTTTTAAGCGTTAAACGCTCAAAAGAAGTAGCGGACACTATTCCTTTAGCTTCAAATGCTAAAAAAAATATATATAAAAATTGTAAAAAAAATTCTCAGAATGGCTATAACAAAGTTATGTCAGTGGCTGCGATACCACCGGCATTTTTGCAACATTTGTGTGACAGTACAGGTAGCTACATGCACAAGGGCGTTTTACTCATTCAAGGCGCCCAGCATCAATATCTGCGAAAGTGTCGTATAGGACACTTCCACAGCTATTGACACGGGGCACCTCGAACGAGTTAAAAGTGCGCAAGAGCAGACACCGTTGCCAAAAACACAAGTTTGCGTCTTTTCGGAGACTGTTACGCTGTTTTTCTCGACAAAAATAATTCCAATGACCACTGTGGGATGACAGTCGACCAAGAAGACATTTGGATCCTAGTACATATCTACAGTCTGCATGGCATTGTAATGATCTGTAGCTAATGCGCAAAACTGATCTGTTTCCTAAATGTGTCACAGTGCGCAAAATATTCAATTGTATCGTACGGTGATGGCTTTGCAGTTTGTTGCGTTGCGATGCGTTGTGGTGCGGTGCGTTGGCGCGATGGGTTGTGTTGAATAGTCATATGGTATTGCATGTTATCGTACAGCATTTATATTACATTATAATGTGTTGTGTTGTGTTCTGTTGTGTACTGCACGGTTGTGTTGTGTTGTTTTGTGTTGTATTGTATTGTATTGCTTTATATTGCATTGTAACGTATCATACTGTGTTGTATTGTATTGTATTGCATTGCAGTGTATTTTATTGTATTGAATTTTATTACAGTGCCACTCTGGGGCGCTCATCCGACCTCACCGTTCACAGGCAGATCTTCCAAACAACTAGATCCAAAGTCTGCATAATGTAATCCGACTCCAACCTTCAAAACAAAATCCTGGAATCCACTTCTTCCAAAACCCTCTACGCTACCCACGCCTTTACCACAGCTGACACTTAGTTCGCTTCAGGCTGCCAGAGAGATAAGGCGCGGCGAGGCCCACATTCCACTCTCGCTCGCTCATTCTATTTATATCGCACTTGCAACTGAGCAGTATACAGCATGTCCGGAGCTCTGCGCTATAACAACTATCTACACGTTTGTATTCATAACACATCTCAGCCTAAGTGACTGTGTGAAAGCAACATCGTTCAAAGATGAAGTTTTCACCTACACACTGATACCAACATGACACATTACGACTTACACTTGTGTAGCAGATTATGGTGAAAATCAGTAAAGAGAACGAGAATTTGTTGATGTACGATGCCGGTGTTTGTTGTGAAATTGACAAAGTTCCCACAGCTATAACACGAAGACGTAACTTTTCCCAACGAAACACACTTGCATGCATAAGGGTCAGCATGCCTACAGTAAGTATCACTTACCGGATTACCGTGAACACACTCCTATGCACTTCTAAAGACTCTCCTCTCCCCAACACACACAGCAAAAGAGAACTCCCGTCCGCTTTTTCCACCTATTTTTCCGACAAAATCCAAATTCTGCGCAACACACTCGACACTCTGCCTTCTCCGCCTTGCCCTCCCGACCACCTTTTCCGGCACCCCCCTCTCGTCCTTCCGCCCCGTCTCTCATGATGAAGTCCTAAAGACCATAAAGTCCATGCCTCTCACAACCTGCGAACTAGACCCCCTCCCAGCTTCTCTCTACCAGGACGGCCTTCCAAAACTTCTGCCCTTCATTACCGACATCATCAACACATCTCTAGAGAACGGCTCCGTCCCCGATATCTTCAAGTCCGCCATCGTCCGTCCTCTCCTCAAAAATCACAACCTCGACCCAGACGAACTCAAAAACTATCGCCCAGTCTCCAATCTCTGTTTCCTGTCCAAGCTTCTTGAGAAGGTTGTTCTCAACCAGCTCAACCGTCCGCCTTGCCGACAACAACCTCCTAGGTCCCTTCCAGTCTGCCTTATCGCAAACATCAAAGCACTGAAACAGCCCTTCTACATATCCTAAACGACCTGCTTCTCACCACCGACCCAGGGAACATCTCCTTTCTTACGCTACTCGATCTCTCTGCCGCCTTCGACACTATAGACCAATCTATCCTCCTCCACCGCCTCCACCACACCTTTGGCATCACTGACTCTGCTCACTCCTGGTTTCTCTCCTACCTCTCCGACAGACAGCAGTCGTCACCATCGACGGCGTCTCCTCCAACCCAGTCACGCTCTCCTGCGGAGTTCCACACGTGTCCGTCCTGGGCCCGGTTCTTTTCACACTCTACACCTCTCCCCTGTCCAACATCATCCAGTCTCACCACATACACCACCACCTCTACGCTGACGACTCACAACTACTAGACGAAGACAAACTCGACAACACTCAGTCACTACTGACTCGCACGGCTGACTGCTACGAAGACGTGAAAAACTGGATGACAGCAAACAAGCTCAAACTGAACGACGACAAAACGGAAGCCATTCTGGTAGGCACTCGCCAGAAACTTTCCCAGCTCCCTCTCTCTCTCCATCTTCAACTCGACAGCACCCCCATCTCCCTCTCCGACTCGGCCAAAAACCTCGGCGTTATCCTCGATTCCTCTCTTTCCATGACCAGCTTCGTCTCCACCACGGCCCAGGCATGCTATTTCCACCTCCGTCGCATAAGTACGATCAGAAAATACCTCACTACCGAAGCTGCCACCAAACTTGCTGTCTCTCTTATCCTATCTCGCATAGACTACTGCAACTCTCTCCTTTCCGGCCTTC
Source organism: Semisulcospira habei (assembly GCA_036245525.1). NCBI lineage: Eukaryota > Metazoa > Mollusca > Gastropoda > Semisulcospiridae > Semisulcospira > Semisulcospira habei. The sequence goes on from BTPG01000005.1 coordinate 16,368,517, forward strand.
CTCACTCCACCACTTTCACTCTCCAGCGCGTCCAGAACAATGCTGCCCGCCTCGTCCTCAGAAAGAAAAAATCCGACCACATCACTCCCCTGCTCAAACTCCTTCACTGGCTCCCCATCCCCCAACGAATCCAATACAAGATTCTGTCTCTCTGCTACAAATCCCTGAACAACTGCGCTCCTGTCTATCTCTCCAACTTACTTCACCCCTACACTACTCCCCGCTCCCTCCGCTCCGCCTCCGACCCTCCCCGCCTCCACATCCCCCGCACCAAACTCAGCACTTTCGGCCCCCGCTCCTTCTCAGTATACGGACCATCCACCTAGAACACTCTCCCACTCTCTCTCCGTCAGAAACACTCTCGCTCCTCCTTCCAGTCCGCCCTCAAAACTCACCTCTTTCAACAGTTCTAGCACTATATCACCACACTCCCCACCCCAAGCTGACTGTCGTAATGTATTTCACTATTTGTGGTACGTGAGTCGTTGTCTAAAGCGTGCGCATGCGGGCGCGAGTTGTGAGTGCGCGCTTAGAGTTATAATTATTATAAGATAAGCGCGTTATAAATACCGTTATTATTATTATTATTATTATTATTATTATTATTATTATTATTATTATTATTATGACGGTATTGTATTGTATTGCATTATATTGCATTGCATTGCATTGTATTGTATTGTATTGTATTGTATTGTATTGTATTGTATTGTATTGTATTGTATTGTATTGTATTGTATTGTTGTTGGCATCCTTCTATTTCGGAAGACAATGGAGTATATGCGCTTGCTGGGTCAGTCCGTTTTTAAGATTTGCAGTGCCTGCTGTGACTAATCAGTCCAATGCGAGAGCGGCAGTGTCTGTTGCATTTGCTACAGGTGAAGCCTGTGAGTGTTGCTGTGGGCTCTTCATTCTTTCGTCTGCGCAGCCTCTTCTCCTCCCACTGGCTTTCTCTCCTTCCCTCGCTCAGCTTGTATTGTATTGTATTGTAAAATGCAATGCAATGCAATACAATGCAATGCAATACAATACACTGCAATGCAATGCAATGCAATGCAATACACTGCAATGCAATACAATACAACGCATCGCGCCAACGCACCGTACTGTATTCCTCTTGCACCATCAACTAAACATTTCACTTGATCTCAAGAACCTCCGCAAACTTCCTCACTCCTCTCCATCCAACTGCAAAAGGCATAGATCATCATGAGCCCCTGCGAAAGCAGGGGCTCATGCGGATCTATGCCTCTTGCCGGAACAAACATTACCCCTCCTTTAAACCTACATGTTCTACTAATGAGCCAGAGAAACGTACGGACAGGACAGGCATGCTAAGACTAGGCAATCTTTACGCCACTCTGGGGGACAGCCCCTTCTTGCCCATGCGGGGACCTCCGTTCCTGACACGCATTATAAAGTGCAGCGTAAGACGGACGGTTGCAGACTTCTAAGTGACATTCTGCTGGCAACGTCGCCGGGCGGTTCTACCTCCTCATCACCCGACGCCCCCCACCCCCCCCCCCCCCCGCCCTACCCCCATCGAGATTATATGCGTTAGTTAGCTATTACGGTTTAACCCCTTAGCCTGCCACTGTCCGTGCGTACACTTTTGTTTCTGAAATGTTTTGTTCATTCAAACGACCTAAAGCCAAACCCGTTCAGGAAACATGGATACAAACTGGTCTGAGCAAGAGACTTAGACCCTCGCCAGCAACCGCAGAGGCGCCAAGCTATTCTGGCTCTACCCTCGAACTATTGTAGTCAAACTTATTTCACACACTGGGGTATTCCGAATGATAAAGGTTAATGTAAGCAAATTTGATCAAAGAGGACCAAAAAGTGGGTCATCATCGAGGAAAAGGTCTTCAAACCAACGGTCCGAAGATTTTTGTTCACTAATTGTATTTCTCCCTTTTACAGTGCCAGGTTATTTACATTCTACACCCGTCCAGGGACTGCTGCCTGCCAATTATACGTCCTCGGAATGACGATGAATTTTGCATACAATATTACTAAAACACTATTTACAAAGCTGATTAACTAAGCACTGCAACTCCAAGGTTTAACCCTTTAACTGCCGGCGAAAGCTACCCAGATGCAAGAGACATAAACCCTCATTAGCCCCCACAGTCGCTGGGGCTCATGAGGATTTATGTCCCTTGTTAGGCCTATGTTCGTTATGCCTAGTTTTGTCTCATTTAAATGTGTTCTTCTCGCAAATGTCGGTTAGTGTGCAGTAGATTCAGACTCAAAATCCGTGACCAATGACAGCGAAAGGGTTAAAGAGTGCTCAGAAAGTAGGGTCGACTGGGTTACGGCGGATTGTTTACCCTAAAGTGTGTGTGGGTGTGTTTGTGTGTGTGTGTGTTTGTATGTGTGTGTGTGTGTGTGTGTGTGTGTGTGTGTGTGTGTGTGTGTGTGATGTGTGTGTGTGTGTATGTCTGTGTGTGTGTGTGTGTGTGTGTGTGTGTGTGTGTGTTTCTTTCTTTTTTTATTTATTTTTTTTTATTTTATTTTATTTTTTATTTTTTTTTTAAATTATTTATTATTTATTATTATTATTTTATTTTATTTTATTTACTTATTTTATTTTATTTTATTTATTATTTATTTATTTATTTATTATTTTTTATTTATTTTTTATTTATTTTATTTATTTATTTATTTTATTTATTTATTTTTTTTACGGGGCATTTCACCCAACACAAAATTCCATAACCCACAAGAGCCCTAATGCCTAATCAGACTATACGAGGTGCCTCCTTCTACTTACTGTGTGCGTTGTGAAAACAGCTTCAGATATTGATCATTTGCATCGGACAGGAAACCTCATAACTTCCCAGTGTGCTTAAGCGGCAAGAAATGTAGGTTGCTCTTCTATAGTGTACAGTTTTCGAATAATAAATAAATATATGCATATTCCTGTACAATAACATAAACCATCATGTACTTGTTCTTCAAGCAACATACGACAGAAAACGTTCAGACGACCCGCCGTGAAATGGCATTAGTCGTCTGCTCAGCGTTAAACCCAAATAACTAACTGCAGAGGACAAAATTGATAATGTCATGTATTACTGCGCGGTAATGGTCGCTAAGGGTAGACTAAGCGTTGTTAGGTAAATATTGCATTGTTTCTCTACCGCTGAAAATGCCTTGCCAGTGGTATGAAACATAATGACGATGAATCCTGTTGTTACTGCACAATACTAGTAAAGGACTACTTACACTACGTGGGTGATTAATGGAACATAGTAGCTCAGTGGTTCTAGATCGACCATTTTAAGCAGCTCATTAGTAGTGCTCTACGATCCCATCAACACGCTTAGGCGAACATAGTCGATCACTGTCCCATTTTTAGACCCTTGACTAACGATGAGGAAAAGTGAACATGACCCAAGTGCAAGAGACATAGATCCTCATGAGCCCCAGCAGTTGCGGTGGCTGGTGAGGATCTATGCCTCTTGCTGACACCACTTTGTGTCCGTGTTCCTGCACGACTTATGCTCTTTAGCGTTGAAATTACGAAAATTTCAGAAACAAATGTTGCGTCCTGTGAGACCGCTAAAAAGCTCGGCCCACGCTACCACAAACACCTATTGCCGGGCGCAATTTTGTGGCGGCAATGTTGCCGCCTCAATTAGGGGCGCCTACAATATTGCCGCCACAAATTGCGACCCGATACAAACCGAGTCTATTCATTTGTGGTAGCCGGCAAGGCTCGAGCAATGTTGCCGCCTCTCAGCCAATCAGCGGTGTTCTTGCGCCACTTCCCGTTTCTTCATCTTCCGGCGAGCCGGAAAAAATGGCGGAGAAGCTGAGCGACGGCCGACGGCTTTGAGACTGTAATATTCATTGGAGACGCGCCGCATGTGAAAACGCTGCTAATAGCTGCGTATCCGTATGCGGCACGTCTCCAGTGAGTAAATTGATCAACCTTGTCCGAGAGTTCCCATGCATATGGGACTCCTGCAGCTCCGAATATTTCAACCGGGCGCGCCGTGAGAGCTGTTCCATATATAGTAATGGCAGGTCAGTCAGTACAACACATTGCGCGTACATTGATACGTGTGCCAGGAAGCCGATGTGGCAGGTGGCAACTCATTGTTGCTTACCACACATTGCTAGTGGCAAATTCTGGTAGCGTGGGCCCACTTCTAAGGGTCGCAGAGTTTGCATTATTACTAGGCTAATACGTTAGTGTAAGACAATATAACACTTGGGCTGAGTCGCATGAGATAGCTTAAATCCTGCGTCAGCGACTAAGCCAGGTGCTCCGCTACATCGGTGCACCTTGCTTAGTGGCTTGCGCAGGACTGACGCCCACTCATGCAACTGAGCCCAAGTAATAACTTTTACTCGGAAAGAAACCGTTCAGCTGAAAGTGGCACAGATTTTCATGAGCCTTTGCAAGACCAAAGGCTCATATGAATGTATTCCTTTTTGGCATCATTTAATACTGTATCTTTACACACACCGAGGAAGTTGTCGGAAATGAACAAAGTGTGCTAAAGTGAAATAATGTCAGTCCCACGCGCGAGTTGAAAACTGAATAAGGATGGATCAGTCTTTTGGGAACAGCGCCCAGCATAACGGTGTTTGACCTGCGTGGTAGTTTAGTTTTATTGTATGTTTTCTGATGCTTGGTTTGGGACCAGTTTATTGGTTTATTATAAAAGTGAGAAAAAGTGGGTCAATGATTTAACCTCATTTTTTTCATTATTATTATTATTATTATTATTATTATTATTATTATTATTATTATTATTATTATTATTATTATCATCATTATCACTGTTGTTATTATTATTACATTCTGAACTTATTATTACAAGATTAAATTAACAACAATCGGATACGACAAAAGTTTTCTCAGAGGCCCCATAACACATTTTTTTTGTGTAAATTACTTTCCTTAAAACAAACTTCTGATATCTATTAACACAAAAGTGTGTATCCCCTGGCCGTTTGTTATAGCCGAAGATGATTATATTATTATTATTTTATGTGGCAAAGGTAGGCGGACGGGAGAGGTGGTGGGGGGATGCAAGATAGTTTTATAATAATGCGTGGATGCATAAGTAAAACTCCTACCCTATCACACACACACACACACACACACACACACACACACACACACACACACACACACACACACACACGCACACACACACACACGTACGCACACACGCACGCACATACGCACGCACACACATACGCAATCACACACACACACACACGCACGCGCGCACGTACGCACTCGCGTACGCACGCACGCACACACACATGCACTGACATACACACACACGCACGCACACATGGCATACACACACACACACACACACACACACACGCACACTCCCCTACCCATCGCATCTCCCTGCCCTCCTTCCGTCAGGGCAGTTACAGATCGACTTTGACAGTTCAAGGGTTGTGCCAGAATAACTTGGCGCCTCCATGGACCAAGTTATTCTGGCACCACCCTTGAACTATACTGGCCCGTCGGTCTCCTAAACTAAGATGTTATTTTCAGTGAACAGCTTCAGAGAGCAAAATTCTTTTTACTGCTGTTGGACGCACACTGCGATTGTGAAATTATTCTAAATTCAACGTCAAAGAACCCCAGCCGTCAAAGGGAACATAGATACAAAGTGGTTTCAGCAAGAGGTATAGATCCTCATGAGCCCCCGCGACTGTGGGGGCTCACGAGGATCCATACCTCTTGCAGATGGGTAACGTTCAGGGTTTTTATTTTTTTCTCGGTTGTGATGGAGGTTATATTTTCAAATTATTCAGAGCATGCAGCCGGAACACAAATTGCATTTCGCGGTAAAATTGCCGTTCTGGGAATTGCAGAAATTCTGACCCCTCCGATTCCAAATCGTCAGGTTGTACAATTATTGCAGAATCATTTTGCTGAGAACTAAACACCATGTCGCGGGAGACAGAACGACCGCAAAACCACAGAATTGCTCGTGGTACCTGAACAGAAAAGCTACATATACTGACGAGCAAAGGAAATGCGACATCGTTTGAATCATCGGAAACTTTGATGTGTTTCCGATGGTTCAAATGATATCACTTTTGGAAATGACAATTTCGCTTTTCACAAAAATGCGCGTAATGTTTATTTGCCTTCGTAGGGCGGTAATGTCTTATAACACACCAATCCCAACGCGCAAAAGGCCATCTGGCCGACGTCGGCCGCCGTTGGCCCGCGCACGGCCGTGCGCGGGCCAGCGGCGGCCAACGTCGACCCAATAGCCTTTTGCGCATTGGGATACTGACTGTGTTAAGGGGACCCTTTTAATTGTGCCAGCACAACCACAGTCCCTGATTAGCTACCCTGTAAGCAACGGTCTTCGGGCCGATTTAGGCCCGAGGATCCTTTGCTTACTGGGGTTGACGTCTCGAAGTGTGTGGGTGGAGGGGTCGGGGGAGGAGGTGGGGAAAAAAGAGGGTTGGGGGAGGGGGGTGGAGGGGGGGGGGAGGGGCAGAAGACATGCTTGTCGAGACGATTGATTTTGTTTCGGCAAATGTTGTGGAATTTAACATGCCAACGGCCGCGCGCGCGCGCACGCACGCACACACACACACACGCACGCACGCACGCACGAACACACACACACGCACACACACATACACACACACACATACATACACACACACACACAAACACACACACACACACACACACACACACACACACACACACACACACACACACTGCAACACGTCCATTTTCAGAGTTATGAGTTTGAACACATTCTACTCCAGGACCGACATCCTCAGATTTTGAAGTTCCCTCTGAAGAACTGTATTACAATTCCAGAGACAGATCGAGCATGATAATTCAAGGGTGGTGCCAGAATAGCATGGTGCCTATGGGTGCCAAGCTATTCAGGCACCACCCTTAAACTATCATGCTCGATCCACGTCGTGCTGTGATGTGTCGGTGTTGAATGAGTCAAGGAACGGTTGCACTCTCTCCGCCCGGCCCCAGTCTGGAAATATTAACTTTAGTTTCCACGAAAACTGTAAGAAACAATTTTAATCTTCCCCTTCGTTCTTTTTGTTTTGTTTTGTTTTTTTGTGGTGTTTTGATATCTTTCCATAAATTTCGCCCCATCTTAAAGAATACAAAACAGCAAGTAGAGCTTAATTCGGTTCTCACAGAAGCAAAAAATAATTCAAGGAATCGCGGACAGAGTTCTCAATAGAAAACATTGTGTGTAATAAATGACCATTTAAGTAATTTCGATCTAAACAACATTTAACAGTGTTTTTTTGCTTTAAAGATGTATGCACCTAAATCGTTCAAAAACATCTTCATCAAAAACATCTTCATTTAGAATTTGAACACAACTAAAACTGGAAGAGGTATAGATCCTCATGAGCCCCCGCAACTGCGGGGGCTCATGATGATCTATGCCTCTTGTTGAAACTACTTTGTATCCATGTTCCAGGTGACCTCTGATGTTGGTATTTACACTGATTTAAAAAAAAACCTGCGCTCCCTGGCAGACAAAGGGTTAAGAACTACGTACCGGATGCAGGAGATTGGTAGCGTAGGAATGATAGTTTGGAAGGTAGTGCCTGATAAGCGTTACACCTACAGTGCAAAGCTCAACAGACACTACCCTTGTTGATGAAAAACTGCAATGTCGTGATCGTTCGGGATTAACTACGGTTGAACTTGAAATACGGCAGATGAATGAAGAAAAAAATGTCATCTTATTTTCTTACGCGCAATCTCTGAATTCTCTGAAATTGCTTTTGAATGATAAAAGTTCATGACGGCGTCGTTTGAATGAACTATTCTGCTCTGGCAGTTCAAGTGATCTTCGGCTGCGTGACCGAACTATTAAAACAGTAAATCTTTCAGGTTCGTTCGTTCGTTTTATCCATTTTTTTCCCCCTCTGCATCGAGGTGATCAGGCACTAAAATCTTTCAGGTCGTGTGCGTCACACAATGTATTAACTCACTTTGCCCGAGGTACGAAATACCCACATTTTAGAGGTATCCTCTGAGGACTGCATAAGAATTCAGGAGACAGATCGACCATGATAGTTCAATTTAATGGTGGTGGCAGAATAGCTTGGCGCCTATAGGCACCAAGATATTCTGCCACCGACCCTTGAACTATCATGGTCGAGCCATATTTTGCTGTGGTGTGTCGCGGGCAGAATGAGTTAAGTTGAGAAAAGAGATCAACTTTAAAAAGTATTTTCACAAAGTTCTGTGTTTGGATTGATTTATTATCTCAAAGACGCCGGAACTGATTAGTTCAAGCCTTCAGCAAAATTCTTTAAGTCTAAACCGCACGTTACCTCAGCGCTTTCATTTAAAAAGATTGTCACTATTTAACTGCAAAAGATATGGATTCTCATTAGCATCAGCAGTTGCGGGTCAAATGGGGATCTATGCCTCTTGCTGGAAACATTTTGAATCCATATTTCCTGGGGCGGCTAGGGAACCTTGCGTTGAATTAGTAAAGATCTCAAAAACACAGCCTGTGTCCATGTACTTGCACCGAAGAGATAAAGATTGTACAAAGTATGGCAAAAGAGCACACACAAGTAAAACAGCAATCTCTCTATCTCAACACTTTGAAGATAACGCACCCAAAACAGTAATCCCTCTATCTCAACACTTTGAAGATAACGCACCCAAAACAGTAATCCCTTTATCTCAACACTTTGAAGATAACGCACCCAAAACAGTAATCCCTCTATCTCAACACTTTGAAGATAACGCACCCAAAACAGTAATCCCTCTATCTCAACACTTTGAAACAATCCAGACCTTGAAGACGGTTTCACAACTACCTACTCTCCACTCATACCGATATTCTCTTACTGAATTTGATTATTTGATTTGTTTCAATGACTTACTACTTGTTGTGTACCGTGCTAAATGCTGTTTTGTGTTGTTTTTTCCCCCGGGGTCCTTCCGTAATCCTCAACTTAAAGGTGATATAAGTTTGCTTTCCAGGGTAATCCCCGTTCGTTCTCTCTCTCTCTCTCTCTCTCTCTCTCTCTCTCTCTCTCTCTCTCTCTCTCTCTCTCTCTCTCTCTCTCTCTCTCTCTCTCTCTCTCTCTCTCTCTCTCTCGCTCTCTCTCCCTCTCTCTTTCTTTTTCCGTTGGGTATTTCTTAACACTTTGAAGTTAACACTCCCAAAACAGAAATCCTACATCTCCACACTTTGTAGATAGCACACCCAAAACACCAATCCCTCTATCTCAACACTTTGAAGATAACACACCCAAAACAGGAATCCCTCTATCTGAACACTGTGAAGATAACGCACCCAAAACAGTAATCCCTCTGTGTCAACACTTTAAAGATAACACACCCAAAACAGTAATCCCTCTATCTCAACACTTTGAAGATAATAATAATAATGAATGGTTCTTGTATAGCGCAAAATCTTTTTGTGGCAAAAACTCATTGCGCTATCACACGCAGTCAAACATGACATAGACGATATGAAACATTACAAATAAATACAACAGGACCACGGATCTACGACTGAGAAAAAGCAAGCTGAAAGAAGTGAGTTTTCAACTGAGCCTTAAACTGAGGGAGAGTAGAGAGATTTCGCAGACTGACAGGCAGCGAGTTCCAAACTGAAGGTGCAATGAAGCTGAATGAGCGTTCACCAACAGTTTTCAAGTTACGTTTAGGAGCCTTTAAACGTTTCTCACTGGAGGACCGCAGAGAACGTGAAGGCTGGTATGTGCAGAGTGAAGCAGAAAGGTAAGCCGGGAGAGACGGGTCAAAGTGACGGTATGCCAAAGTTGCCATCTTGTACTGGCATCGAAACTTCACCGGCAGCCAGTGGAGTTCTTTAAGCATGGTTGTCACATGGTCGCATTTACGCTTCTTCAGAACAAGCCGTGCAGCGCTGTTCTGAACCCTTTGCAACCGACATACCTGTCCCTTGGGATGACCTGAATAAAGGGAATTAAAATAGTCGAGGCGGGAAGTTACCAGCGCAGTGACTAGTCTAGCCGAAGCGCGTTCAGAAAGGTAAGGCCGGATAGATGCAATGCGTCTCAGCTCCAGGAATGAGGCTCGACAAACACTGCTGATTTGATCGTGCATGGCCAGTGTCTGATCTATCTTGACACCAAGGTATCTAACTGATGTTTTGAAGGGAATGGTGCTGCCAGCAATGTTGACAGAAACACTGTTTACAAGTCGGAGCCAGGAGGGAGCACCAACAGGAATTACTTCAGTTTTGTCAGCATTCAACATCAGCTTTTTACTATTCATCCACGTTAAAACGTCGTCTAT
>BTPG01000005.1:16388819-16396319 GCA_036245525.1 Semisulcospira habei
TGCTCTATCACCCCTTCAGGTGAGTTTTTACCATTCACGTAGACATACTGCGTACGCCCATGCAGATATGACGTAAGGAAGGCAAGTGTGTCTGCGCTTAGTTGATAGACATTAAGTTTTTGAACTAAAGTTTCATGATTGACGAGGTCAAATGCTTTTGAAAGGTCCAAAAATACTGCTCCAGTCATTTGACTGCTATTTATGGCAGTAAGCCATCTGTCAACAAGGTGTACCAATGCTGTGTGACAGGAGTGTTTCCGCCGAAAGCCAGATTGTAATGGATGTATGAGTTTGTGTTTTTCTAGAAAATGTTGTAAGTGTGTGTGAATGTGTCTTTCTATCGGTTTCGACAGTGTTGACAGTAGCGAAATGGGCCTGAACTTGTTAGGGTCGGCAAGGTCTTTCGTTTTAGGTAGTGGGATCACTTTGGCTGTTTTTAGAGAAGATGGAAATATCCCCTGCTTTATGCAAAGGTTGTATATATATGTCAAGGTATCTAAAATATACGGTAGGGCCATTTTCAGAACTGAGCTACTAATACCATCATGGCCAGACGTACGTTTGTTCTTTAAGTACGAGATGGATTTTCCCACGTCGTATATCGTTAACAGCGGAATGCTGAATGACGTGTCAGGGTCCAGCCGTTCTGCACAAAACGTCTTTAGCTTTTCGGACACAGCTGAAGACTGACCAGAATATGTATTTTTTAGCAACGTACTGGCAGCCGAGAGGAAATGCTGATTCAAGATATCAGCTGATAACTGTGTACATTGTGCGGTATTTTTGGACCTCGTAAAAGCATTGATCGCTCGCCACACAGATACGACATCTTTCTTTCCGTTCATAAGACGGTGAAAAAGTGACCTTTGAGCTTTCCTCACTAAATGTTTAACATGGTTTCTTTGCCTTCGATAAGCAATAAAATCCTTCTTTCTTTTATAGTCATCTCGGAGCTGCATGGCATCCTTGATTTCCTTACTTAACCAGGCGGGAAGCTGGGGGTTCTTCACCCGTTTCTCTCTGAATGGAGCGTGTTTATCGAGAACACCAAGGAACAATCCGTACCACTCAGACAAAGCATCGTTGGGGTCATTATGGTAGTACACTGTATCAAAGTGTGTGCTACTTAAATCACAAAGAAATGTTTCCTTGTTGAAGTGTTTAAGTGATCTGTATCTAATAGTCGTGTGCTGATGTTTTCGGAATGAATTATCCGCTTTTAATGCCAAGCAACAGCACACCGGGTAGTGATCGCTAATCCCTACCTGAAGCACGTCTACTGCCATCACCCTTGATTGAGTAGTTGTATATATGTGGTCTATAAGGGTGGAGGAAGTTGGACTAACACGAGTTGCTGTTTTAACTAGCTGCTTTAAACCAAACATAGACATGGTGCACTCCCAAGCAGGGTTATTCAAAAACATGTTAATATTGAAATCGCCTAGGATCAAAATTTCAGAGCTGGACTGTCTGACCTTATCCATCATGGCGATAAAGTCGTCGAACCATTGAAATGTTGATGCTGGGTTCCTGTAAATGTACCCGACCAGCACGGGGCTGGATTTGTTTGCCCTTAACTCAACCCAAATGCATTCTACGGTTTTTGACTCCAGGTCCCCACGCCTGCGAGTAATACCGCTAATTGAATTATGAATGTATACTGCAATACCCGTATGTCCCGGGTATTCAGCATCGCGGCGCAGTACAGTGAAGTCCTGGATAGAAACGGCCTCATCGCTGATGTTACGATTGAGACGCGATTCCGTTACACCAAACAAGTGAAATGGATTGGATTGACTCAAGAGCACACACAGATCGGGAACTTTGTTAGTTAAATGATAAACATTTAAATGGCCAATATGTAACTGGCGATCATACACCATGATTGCTAATGTATGTCAATACCAAAGAGTACAAATAAAAAAGCTTATAAATGATACAAAGGCAAATAAGAGCTGAAATAATAAAACAAAGCAAAAGAATATCAGTCCGCTCTAACACACAGAATGTGGGAGGCAAGTGAAAAAAAAAAAAAAAAAAAAAAGAGTTTCTTCTACGCATTCACTGATATAGACCACACTACCGGTCACTAACGGTCACTAACAGGGACTAATCCCTTTAGCAAACTTCAACAGTCAAAGCTAAACGACCCCGCTGCGCGATAGGGGAAATAAAGTCAGCGCTGCGAAAGGACACAGATATGATCGTAGTGTGAATATACGTAGAGCACTAGTAGAGAAAGTGTCACGGTGCACAAGTACTAGTGCTATAAGCGTCACAAATCGCACAGAGTGAGAAGATCGGTATTCACGAATACTGTCGGCAGAAGTCAAAAGGATGACAATGTTAATATTGGACCACGTGCAGTGGTTGAAGTTAAAAACAAATGAATACGTCTCTGCGCAAACACAATAATTATGAGCAATGAGACGCAAGAAAATCAATTCGATATTGTTCAGTGTTAGCCTGGAAAGTAAAGCACAAAGTTATGTAAGGAAGAGTAACTGAATGTTCTGGAAATGAGTCTAATACACACGCACGGGGTGGCTGTACTGTGCCCACGGTTCCTGCTGTGCGTATGGCGTGTATGTGAGCGGGGGGGACGCTGAAAGGATACGTTGGTTGCGTCATGCTGAAGTGTCCCCATGGTCCGGCCTCGCGATACTGTGGAAATGCGGCACTGTATGGTGGTAGTGGCGGTTGCTGCCACATAGGATACTGGCCCGGCATTTGTTGCTGATAGCTACATTGACTCTCTGCTGTACCACCAAATCTGGATTCGCTGTACTGTGATTCCAGACCTGGTGCTACAGCAGAGGACACTGACAGTCCACCTTGACTCTCCGGTGCAGCACCGAAGCTGGATGCACCACAGAGCGATTCCAGGTTGGGTGCTGCAGCGGACACTGACTGTCTGCCGGCTGCGACATTAGCGTAAGTGTTGGTGGTGCCAGCGTGTCCTTCACGTCGCTGACGGCGGTGACGGTCACCACCTGCAGGCTGGTTGTTGGGAGTGGTGACGTCAGTAGCTGGCCCTCCTCTCTTTATGTTGAGGGCCAGACTGATGGTGCCCTGGCGACTAGGATGGATGGGGTCACCGCGCCTGTAGAATTTTCTACGCGGCAACCCATCAACAGCAGTAAAGACCTGAGTGTTGTCTATCAGTGTGACACCCAGCTTTCTGCACACATGGAACAGGTTACTGTTGGAGGCGGTGATGGCCCTATACAGCTGGTGTCTACTGTCGGTCGGCAGGATGGAGGATGCCTGCAGACGAGCGCCGGGAAATACCCGCCTGCATTCCCGGACGAGCTGTTCCCACACAGCGCTGGTCACTTCCTTCTGTTTGCAATCGTTGATCCCCACGTGGAAGGTCACCAGTGCCACCGCTGTGTGGGACGCGTGTTGTCGCTGGAGCCAGTTCAGCAGGTGGACAGTCCGCAGGCCAGAGACAGATAATACGTCTACTTTTTCTATAGGGTAGGTGGGCATCTTCTCTGCCTTGATGTTGCGAACAACAGAGTCTCCAATGACCAGCGTGGTGGTGTCACTCTGCACTGAATGTCGCAGTATTTGCTCATCTGGAGACATTTTGTTATTACGCTGCTGCTGGCTGCTGGCGTGGTCATACCCGTTGTTGACCTCAGGCAGGCCGCCGGTAATCCGTACTGGTATGAGTCGCTCTGGGCTCTTCTCGGCTGCACTCACAGCCTGTACCGTGGCCAGTTCTTGCAGAACGGGTGGAGGGGAGGGGTGACAGGGAGCAGCGATTGCGCTGCCCGTTACCTGGCGCGGAGACGCACAGATATCAACATTGGCAGACAGGTCAGTTTGAGTGTTACCACTCATGGCAACGTCTGAGTTGTTGGACGCAGTGGCTGATTTCTTTTTCAACTGTTTTTGAATTTCCCTCAGGCGCTGCTTGTGGCTCTGTTTGGCGGAGGATAGCTGGTTGACAGTGCCGTCTGTGGCGTGTTGAGCTGTCTCCACACCAGTTATCCTGTCGTCCAGGCCGGACAACACTTCGCCCACACTTTTCTCCGTAACCTGTAGATCTCTGGCTCTCTTGACCGCCTCGTCACGGAGCTGACTCTCGAGCTGATCAATCCTGGCTAGGGCTGCTGAAAGTCCTTTGAACAGTGTACTGACGTCAGCGCGAAGGTCCGTGATGAGGTTACAAGCACTTTTGAGTTGTGCTCGCAGAGTATCAGGGTCAGTGGTGTCCTCGTGAGGACAGGTAGTCCCGAGGGCCGTGGTGGGTGCGGCCTCTGTATTACGTAATCCCAGTCCCGGAGACGCGGGACTGGCGTTCGTGTTTGGTCGGGTTGGGGGAAGGGGCGTGGCAGTGGACATTACGCCATCAACTGTTGCCGCAACAAGTGAAAAATCAGTGCGGGCGTTCTGAAGTGGCTGGCCAGTAGATGTGATGATGGGATTAGTCGGGGATGAGTGGTCGGATAGAAGGGGCGTCGGTTGATAATCCCCCGGAGACGCGGGACTGGCGTTCGTGTTTGGTCGGGTTGGGGGAAGGGGCGTGGCAGTGGACATTACACCATCAACTGTTGCCGCAACAAGTGAAAAATCAGTGCGGGCGTTCTGAAGTGGCTGGCCAGTAGATGTGGTGATGGGATTAGTCGGGGATGAGTGGTCGGATAGAAGGGGCGTCGGTTGATAATCCCCTGTGATTGACGACTCTGCCGGCTGCACAAGAAGAGAGACTTCTTTGTTGTCCGAGGGAGTGGAGAGGGTAGGCGTGATGGGGGTGTCTGCTAGGGAGACAGCCAACAGCAGGCCCCGTGAGGAGTTGGAAGGGGTGGCGGGTGAGGTGACGATACTTTCTGTAACGTCAGGGCCAGATGCAAGATGGTTGCTGGTGACGGGGACATTGTCTGTAGGGTCCGCTGTACCGGCCAGGAGCTGTTGTACATAATCACAAAGGGCCCGGTACTCCGATCTCACCCACAGACCCTTTCTCTTCCCCTGAATCATGCAGGTGCCACCGGTTGTCCGCCTCTTTCTAAAGTACACGGTGATGACGATAAGTTTGTTCTCGTCTGTGTGTACCGGCCCTTCATATATCTTAACTATTGTCTTGGCCAGGTGATCAGGGACCGGGGTGTGGGGAGAGAGGTAGCCATCAAGGGTGACAGCTTCATTGTCATAGTTGAAATCTTCCCATAACACATTGTGGACTCCTGCAGTGTGTTTGGGCAGAAGCTGCATGTATCTCACATACACGGCATTCCTCCACGTCTTGAGAATGCTGAGGGCATTAGCACCTTTACATTCAAATCTTGTTTGGAGTTTGTCTAAGGTGTCTCTCAGTACTGGGTCACGGGGGATGGTGGGAGTGGAAGGGGGTTGGTGTACAATGGCTATAGTTGTCATGGTTTCAGATAGGAACAGACATGTGATTTAGAGTGGGGCGGGAGACGAGGATGGGTCACTGACGAAATGTGGTTTATAGTTGGGGGTGGGGGGGGGGGCAGTGGAGGGTGGCTACGCAGGAGAGGGAGGGCGTGCAGAGGCAAGAGGCAGAGCGTGGGTAGGGGGGAGGAGGCGCCAGGAAAATGGAGCAGGGGTAGTGATGGGTGTGAGTGGGAGGGGGGGTGGGTGAGGTAATGGAATGTGAGTAAGCCGAGGAGAGGGAGGGCGTGCAGAGGGTGGGTAGGGTGGAGAAGAGGGGCCAGAAACACGGGGAGGGGGTGGGGAGGGGGGAGGGAATGGAGGGTGGGTAAGCAGGAGAGGGCGGGCGTGACGAGGGTGGGTGGGGTAGAGGTGCCAGGAACAGGGGGGCGAGGTGGGGATGGGTGTTGGCGTAAGTCAAGTGTGGGGTTCTAGCTGGCATGGATTGATGACGTACGATGCCGGACCTGCCAAGCTGATCCTAGGCAGATAAGGCTGGAACTGTTTACTCGGGCGCGGGTCAGGCGTGACCGCCGACAGCGCCGCCTTGTGTAAACACATCTGGCAGCAGTTTCGTGGCAAAGACAGCAGTCTTAGTATCAGTGGTGTAGTCTGACTAGTCTATAATATATAGCGTACGGGCTGAAGGAACGTTAAGAAAAAGCATGTTTTTTTTACTCACAATAAACACGGTACGGTGAGATAGTATGCAAGTCCACTCTCCGTTGCAGTATGCATTTGAAGTCCAGGACAAAGAAATTAGTTGCAGTAAACAGCACGTTACAGTCCAGTATAATGAACCACAATGGAAGATGTGAAATAGTTCCAAAATACCACACACAAGAACTTGAAAACACCACACGATTAATTCACCACTGAATTAAATCACAAAATATCCAGATATGCAATGAGATCACAAAGTAGTGTGCGCAATTAGAAAACAAAACACACATGCGATAGCGGCCTCCCCGCGCCACTAAACCGCGCACAGCTAGATGCTAGTCTGCCATGGAATTAGACTAGACTTGTATATGAGAGAGAGAGAGAGAGAGAGAGAGAGAGAGAGAGAGAGAGAGAGAGAGAGAGAGAGAGAGACAGACAGACAGACAGACAGACAGACAGACTGACAGACAGACAGACAGGCAGACAGACATATAGACAGACAGACAGACAGAGACTGTGTAAGTCATTTATGGTGTTCGCTAAACATAAAGTCATTTATGGTCCTTACATAAACGCTCTGGCTGGCGGTAGCTGTTTTTGTCGCGATGATTTCGATAGGAATCATCGCGACAAAAACATCTACGGACAGCTAAAGGGTCGAAATGCATACAATTAATGTACTGCGGAAAACCCTCCGATCCCAATCTCTCCACACAACCTTCCCCCAACACCCATCCCTCCGCCCTTCTAACCCCTAACTTCCCTTTCACACCAGTCTCACGTAAACCAAACATAATCATATTTGTGCACTGCTCTATGATTTCCCACTTACCGCTATAAGTCCTAACGTCCCAAATCTCAGCCCAACCGGCACACATTTGTTGTTTGCACAACGCAACCGCCGTCATCCACAACAAAATTACCAGAGCCAGAAATCAAGCAGTCTTCATAACGACTCTCGCCCCTGACGTTCAGTGGACAAAAGATCATTTGGCCGACATCGGCCGCAGTGGGCCCGTGCACGATTCATCGTGCGCGGGCCCACTGCGGCCGAGGTCGGCTCGATGCTCTCTCGCTCGCTGGGCCACACGGTAATCTGATTAAACGTCTCCGTTCCGGGACGGTTTTTAGCCCGACCCAAAAAGAAACAGGATAGTACTATAGAAGGAGGCAGTTCTGGACCCCCCAGTCACGCGAGCCCCGCTAGATCTCGCTTCAAGAAGCAATTAACCCGTTTAGCCCCGAGGCACTAGAGCATGAGATGGATCGACTATAGTAATTCAAGGGTAGTGCCAGATTAGCCTTGTGCCTGGTACGTAGTCGTGAGGCGAGGCCTCCAACATTTGGGAAATGCGGCCTTGGGGTATAAATGGATTTAAAATCCTCATCCCGTGCACGGGGCAACAAAAGCTGACATCGTGACATCGGCGG
>BTPG01000005.1:16401319-16403819 GCA_036245525.1 Semisulcospira habei
TGGATTACACGGTAAATGACCCCCCCGCCCAAAAAAAAAAAAAAAAAAAATAAAAAATAAAAAAAAAAATAAAAAAAAAATAAATAAAAATAATAATAAAAATAAAATAAAATAAATAAATAAATAAATAAATAAATAATAAATAAATAAAAAATAAAAAATAAAAAAAAAAATAATTCAGATAACTACTGCAGTGAATCTCTCTGTTTATGTCTTTCATGTCAGGGTCAGCTGCAGAAGACACATCGAAAAGACATCTCTGAGGTAGTGACTGAATTGCTGGGTGCATGGGTTGAATTTAGGTAAAAGCAAACACTTTCAGCCCGAAAACCGGCTGAGATTGATAGCGTGATATCTCAACTGCCTTATGGGTAGAGCTTGCATAGCTGCGGGCCAGTACAAACTACGTAATAGGCATGCTGCACAGCTGCGGGCCAGTACAAACTACGTAATAGGCATGCCGCATAGCTGGGGGCCAGTACAAACTACGTAATAGTCATGCTGCATAGCTGCGGGCCAGTACAAACTACGTAATAGTCATGCTGCATAGCTGCGGGCCAGTACAAACTACGTAATAGTCATGCTGCATAGCTGCGGGCCAGTACAAACTACGAAATAGACATGCTGCATAGCTGCGGGCCAGTACAAACTACGTGATAAGCATGCTACATAGATGCGGGCCAGTACAAACTACGTAATAGGCATGCTGTCTGCTACGCACTTAAACGCATTCTATCCCAGGACTGAAATTCCCAGAATTTGAAGATGCCCTCTAAAGGATTGTATTACAATTCTAGAGACAGATCGAGCGTGATAGTTCAATGGTGGTGCCAGAATAGCTTTGCGCCTACGGGCGCCAAGCTATTCTGGCACCACCCTTGAACGACCATGTCTGGCTGTAGTCTGTCGGGGCTGAATGAGTTAAAAGCGCGACAACTGTGATCAGTTACATCTGCTGCTGTCAACATCTATTTCAATTTTTTCTTTGCGAAGCTTGACTGCCGATACATGGCCAGAACCGCTCAATTGCAAGAGGCATAGAACCTCATGAGCCCCCGCAGTCGCGGGGGCTCATGAGGTTCTATGACTCTTGCTTGACTTATTTTGTATCCGTGTTTGTTGGACGGCTTGGGTTCTTATGCTTTGAATTGTTTTTTGTTGATATTTTAATGTGCATGACTGTAGTTCACAATGGCACCTGTGGAATATGCTAGCCAGTAAACAGAAGGTCGCAAAAGACCTACATCGGCCCAAATAACTTTAGCACATTGGACCGAAATAAATGCATTTCTTTTGCGAGATGCGTACAACCCGTAACATAAATGATAAGTAGTGCATTGTACTAACCTTGACCTAAATAGACATTTCCGACAATCAGAAGTTTAAAAACAAAATCACGTGTTTGGAAGAAAGTAGTTAAGATTAAAAGTCCGGACAGACATGCGATATCGCCGAACTACGTGCAATTTCGACCTACTTCTGATTTCAGAACAATGTTTCTTTTTCCATGATCGATCCATGTTTTTTATGTGACTGTTACGTATAACTGACGGAGCTTGTTACGTTAATTCTGGCATGACCTCATTTTGTCATCAGCTTTGACTTATCATGGTTCATCTGTTTTTCTGAAATGTTAGACTAGTCTTTCGATAACAATCCGAGATTTTTATTTTTATTTTTTATTTCGACCTTAAAACTTTTAACCCTTTTTCTGCCAGTGGGGGAAGGCTGTTTATACAATCTTCGTTAATTCAACGTCAAAGACCCCAGCCGTCCAAGTGACACTGATACAAAGTGTTGTCAGCAAGAGGCATGGATCCTCATGAGCCCCCGCAACTGCGGGGGCTCATGAGGATCCATGCCTCTTGCCGCTGGGTGGGTTTTCAATTTTCCTCATCTGTGATGGGGTTAAACGCGTCAACATCGAGTCTCGTTACGCGCTGAAAAGAGACATTGGCATGCTAGGGCGATCGCCGTTGTCCGTGCTAAAAACTGACAGTCAATTTCCGCACTCTCCTTTCGCTCGGCGTCGTCCAAACCTAACCGCCTGCAAGAGGCATAGATTCTCATGTGCCCCTGCACCGCAGAGGCTCATGAGAATCTATGTCTCTTGCTGTTAGAGATTTGTGCCATCAGACTCTCAAACGGTTGGAGTCGTCAAACGGTTCAATCTGCAAATGGTCTATCGATTGTCATGTTCCTTGTAATTCCTTGTGTCTGATGTAACGGTAATTCCAGATCCGACGGTCTGAAAGGAACAAATAAAACCTAAATTCAGGGTTCTTTCGTCCTGCGAGTGAGACGTGGCAAAGACTTACAAGAGCCCAGGCGTCAGTTTAAAAGAAGGTATAGGGTTATCGGTATATCGGAAAATACTGAATGATTTATTTCGTCATGCAAGCAACAATGACTGTCTCACTGTAGTCATGCGAAGAGAACGCCACTCGTTTTGAAGAAAAAAAATTAAACTCATTTATATCGTCAAACAGTACAAGAAAAC
>BTPG01000005.1:16408819-16423819 GCA_036245525.1 Semisulcospira habei
GTCCCTAATATACCTCAGTGTTTCGTTAACCGCAAGTTCGTATTTTTCAATTTTTGGAGGCGTCAGCTTACGCAAAGAAGTACCCAACGGAGAAAGAAACACGCTTAGAAAAGACGGGTACAACACAATTTATTAATATTTCGGGTAAGCTTACGACTGTGCAGATGAATCTGACTATGTGACTTGACCATGACAATTCAAGGGTAGTGCCTGTGTTACGTTTGTGGCTGAGTTATTCTTTGAGAGCATGTGTCTGTTAATCATAGGAAAGAACCGATATTCATTTGAGTTATTTTGAATAAGCATTACGTATCTTTTTAGCAAGATTTATTTTGTTTTGCACGGAGACTTGCGATCGATTTTTAAGTCACTTCTATTTATAGAAGAGGACTTTTAGGACGGGTCGCGGTGGCGCGAATTCAATAGCATGTCCATGATGTCAAAAGTGGGCAGGCTAAACCTCTAACAATTGAAGTAACAAGATAACAATTACGTCATGTCTAGTTATGCTAAACTCACTGCTGAACGTAAATTTGCCGCGAAGCGCCGTATGCGTATGAAGTATGCTAGTGCGTATGTATGTATGTGCGTATGTGTGTGCGTATGTATGTAAACAGGAGAATCTCCCACATTTCTGTACACACAAGCTTGAAACTTGGCGAAATACTTTCTTAAGTGGGTGGCTAAGAGAGCCTCCGAGCATAATTATTGTAATTGAATGTCTCATTGAAGACATAAACAACCGTTTACCCAGATTAGAGACCATAATTTTTGTCATATTATTATTTATTTGACCCTTGGCATGTAGCTAGTTTGGAGAAAGACATTTGATGAGTTCGTTAGCCCGCTTTGTGTCCTTTTAACTTCTTTAGTAAAAATTAATTCGTTTTAGAAAAGAATTAAAACACTAAAAAAAACTTTACTTCTAATGAGTCCGACAGTGGCGGTGACGTCAAAGAGGCAACTCCGTCAACACGCAGACAATGACATAATACCCTAGATATGAGGTCATTATCTGTCGCGGGCGCGGCTCTATCTCTCTCTCACACACACACGCAAACATGCGCACATCTCCAAGAGAAATAGATCCTTATGCGCCCGGAGAGCGCATGAGGATCTATGCCTTTTGGAGATGTTTGGAGCGCGCGCATGCATGCACACACAAATAGACGCGCTTTCAGAAGAGCATGCAGGTGACCCGTGTACTTAGCAGATCATGTGTCAAGGTAAAGTCAATCTGCTTTCACACAAATTAAAGCAAGACTGAAATTGTACCGTGAAATTCTAGCTTTGTTACCACTTTCTCAAACCGAGAAAGCGATAGTGAAACTCATATCACGTAAAATATAAAATTACGTAAAAACTAAAACTTACGTCATGACAAATGACGTTTGACAAATCAATGACGCGTATGTCCTGCGCCCCTTTAATAACTCACTGACGCATTGGAAGATCTGCGAGACTTTTTCAATAGGAGATAATTCAACATCAGAATCAGGACGAAGACAAAAGGTAAAGACCATTGGCAGCCAGGACAGCTCTCATATAGAAGGGACTTTGTGGGTTATGGTTCATCCCATCTTGTTGTTGTGATGCGTAGTTTCGCTACGATGTTGTAAAGTTTGACCTACATTAAAATGGAAGGTTCGAGCAGGGTCGCGATCTTTCTAGTGACCTCATATATGACATTAAATTTGTCGGCAACATTTCGTAACATTATATCAAAGGCGCTTAGAGGGTAGTGAAAATTTGTAGTAACTTTTAGAGAGTTCTTTTTTTATAATGAATATTAATGAGTTTTGTTTCCGTTTTCTTTTCTGATTGGTTGTGTTGGAAAAAAATTGCTGTATTGTTCTGGAAATCTGTAATAGTATAAAAGACCATGTTAGGAAGTATGTACATAGTATGAGAGACACAGTGTGTCAAAAGTGTTCATGCATTGTAGAGGAGACAGTGTATCAGTGTTGGTGCATTTGTGGATGCGTTGTGTGGAGATCGCATCGCTGCAATAAAATATTGTTGGAACTGTTACTCCAGTGTCGTCTACAACCTTATGCCACGTGTGACGAGTTGCAGCTGAGTGAAGTTTCTTTACAAGAGCCCTACGTGCGAGCGTCTGGTGTGATTGCATCATGCTACGACTACTACAACCAAGTAACAGCCAGATTAGCTTGGCGCCTTATGGCGCCAAGCTAATCTGGCACTACCCTTGAATTATCATGGTCGACCTATCTCCTGCTGTAGTGTGTCTGGACTAAATGAATTACATCATTTTCAGTACCAGCGCCATCAGAAGATGACTTGCATCGTCGTAGTTTCCGTATATATGTTTCATTACCAGTGCCAAGGGTCTGGGATGATGTGCCGTTGCAGGTCCCATGTCTGTTTCATTACTAGCGCCGCAGGGGACGACTTGCATCGACTTCAAATTGTTATCTCTAGATGACTGCGCAATGCTAGCTTTATTCGTGTGCCTTAGTGTATATACACATTATTGTTCGTTTCACTTCAAAATCTAATTGTAGAAAACGTACAGACAATGATAGCTCAAGAATGTAGCCTAGTGGCTAGTTTCTGGATTGCAGCGACCAAGACTGTTCTAGAGTCATGCCAGTGAGCTTACAGCTGAAGGTGCCGTGATAACGCAGCGCCACTCTGGAGGTATCTACATCAACCCCAATTTTGCAACGTAAATCATTATTTAACACATTCAACTTCATTTACTGACGATACCGTGTGATGGGAGAAACGCGTGGTAATTAATAACCCATTCAGTGCCCCTGACGATACCACTCGGCGGAAAACACGCGTAGTTTCGCGTTTTTTTCGGCCGCTCGGTGTCGTCAGCAAAAGTCAAAAAGCTAAAGATTCCGCAGCAGAGGACTCCGCGTCCGTGACCGTACAAAGGCAACACCATATTCACTTAATGCCTATGCACTGTATTCACAATCGGCGGGGCGAGCTGTGATTGGTTACCCAGTCGCAGACCCATAATCCTCTCGTTCTTCACGCTTACCAAAAACCAGGGCAGTCATTCTTAAAGCGTGAATGCGTTTAAGTGACTATTACAGAGCTAAATATATTTGTTCGCTCTCCCTGCGTGCCAGCCACCGCAGAATTTGATTTTGAATGTCTGGGGCGGCTGACTCACTGGAAAGTTTTCGAAATGTACTTTCTGTTCTGGTCTGCGATTTTGGACCTTACGGCCGATAGGCCGTAAGGTCTACATTCACAGACCAGCACCACTTATTTATTTATAACCCCCCCCCCCTTTTTCCCAACTGGTACTGCAGTCATTATTTCCAAAATTCACAGACCGTCAAAACAAATTGTGAAATACTATGTAGATGTAATGTGATTAACTCAAGCAATGAGCCCCGCATCAATAGCTGCGGAAGTGTTGTACAGCGTTGCCTACCTGCGGCAACGCTGAACGACACTTTCGCAGCTATTGATGCGGGACGCCTTGCATGAATTCAGTAGGACTAACTGGACGACGGGGTCAACGTTAGGTGAGTCGTGTTGGTGTTTTAGTTTCCTGAATTAGGTGGAGTTAGTAATCGGGGTCGTGTTTAGCTGACGGTGATGGCGCGGAGCAGTAGACGAAAAGGAAAACAAACGAGAGACTTGAGTGTCAGAGTGGTGAAGATGAAGAGTTGAATCAAAATAACAGGAGAGAATAGTAATGTGAACCATTACTACAACAATGGCAATCCGTTTGAATACACAAGCAAGAACGAGAGAACAAACGAATTTATTCTCGGGGGGGATTGTGAGTACTCACACCCACACACATTCAATTACATGTCCAGAATTTGTTCCAGAACTGAAAGTGATAAATGAATGAACAAGTGAATGTATAAATAAATAAACGAACGAACAAACTAGCAAATGAACGAACGAACGAACGAACGAAAGAATAAATGAACGATCAAACGCATGCACGAACGCACAAACGAACTGTGGAATTGATGAAAAAAGAAAGCAAGAAAGTAAGTAAAAATGGAAAAAAAGAAAGGAAAAAAAGCAAGAAAGAAAGAAAAAAAGTGTGGAAGAAGGACAGTCTACTTACCTCTAAGCTGCTCTGACCTGCCCCTGGCCACACTGCAGGTTCTATCACAGACCACGCCGACAGGAAGTCCTTCACACGAGATTTAGTGAGATTTACCAACTGGAAGCCCGAGATGTTCACGCCGCCATGTTGAAATCTCTTCAAGTCCAGAGACACAATATCCTGGAAACGAAAATACGAACAACGTCTGAACACCTTCAACTGACACAGACCGAACAGGTGATCGCCATGCGCGTATAATTAAAGAAAATGAACATGCTTGGAAAGGAAAAATGTGTTAGTTGTTCGGCCAAAACTATTTTCTGTGTTTCGTATTTTACGTTAACTCTTAAACTCCCAGAACTAGATGACTTCCATTCTGTCGAATGGAAGTCATTTAGCTCTGCGAGTGTAAGAATTAATGCTTCAATAATGGGCTGTTTTCTTGTAGATTAGCATAATTATATTCACCAAAACTGTGAAACTAAAGGATCTGAAATTGAAATAAAGAGGAAACAGCATCAATAATAATAATAATAATAATAATAATAATAATAATAATAATAATAATAATAATAATAATAATAATAATAATAATAATAATGTGCATACAATAAAAGAAAAGAGACCTACGAACTACATACATGCAAATATGAACGGACATATGGACAAACACTGAACATATAATAACTTACCATTGTAGCTAATAGGTAATTGTATCCAATGCGGTTCATACCGACTTCAGGAATCTGAAATGTCATTGCAGACAGATACATAACTGCAGATCATGTGCATCGCCATCGTGATATGACACAAACTCGTCTTACGGTGTTAACATTACACGTTAAATGTCTTCTCGCGTTGAAGAACACGGAGGTAAATAACAAAGGCAAAGATAATCACCCACACCCCTCCCCGCCGGTGGCTCACGAACATCTAGATCTCTTGCAAGTGATTTTGTTCACCCAATCAGCCCCGATGCACCACAGCAGGAGATGAAAAGACCATGATAATTCAAGTTAGTTAGTTATTTGGGTTGAACGCCGAGCAGGCAACTAAGGCCAACTCCTGCAACTGATAGATATTCCTTAGGTGACACTTCCAAAAGATCTTGGGGTTGAGTGGATTAAGCGCGCGTTGTCCGTGGTATAATGATATCATATCTGAGACATTAACTCATTCGAGACGCGCCGCCTCCGGATACGCGGTATAAGCCGCGTATCCGGAGGCGGCACGTCTCGAATGAGTTAACCATTTCGCTGCCTGTGACCACAAATCGCGCGTCTGAATCCACTGTACGCTGACCGCGTATCGACATTAGCGCAAAAACAAACAAACAAACAAACAAACAAACAAAAACCCCACACACACACACAAAGAAAACACGGATGTAAATACGACCAAAAATAGGCACAAAGAACACACTACTAACAAGAAACACAAATCCCCATGAGCCCCCCCCCCCCCCCCCCCCCCCCCCCGCGACTGCCGGGTCTCATTTTAGTTTATGTCTCTTGCCGATGGGTGGCGTTTGGCTTAGCTCAGACATTTCACACGTTCTACCCCAGGCGCGAAATGCCCAAATTTTGAAGTTGCCCTCTGAGGACTAAATAGCTACAAAACGCCGACGAAAGACTAACAGTATTCCTCCGGGAGAAGTCTTCTACTTCTTCCCCTCGAGGACTGTATTACAATTCTAGAGACAGATCGAGCGTGATAGTTCAAGGGTGGTGCCAGATAGCTTGGCGCCTATGGGCGCCAAGCTATTCTGACACCACCCTTGAACTATCAAGCTCGATCCATGTCTTGCTGCGGTGTGTTGGTGCTGAATGAGTTAAGGGGTAACTTACACAACTGTTCAGACTAACAGCAAGGGGAAAAGATCCACATGAACCCACAATATCTGCGGGAGCTTATGAGGATCTATGCCTTTCGTATCAGTTGATGATATATTCGTCCACACCACGCAGTCGTGCATCCGGAAATGTTTGGATGATATTACTGGTCAACATAAATCGCTGGCAAACTATCAGCATAATTAGTTGTATTACGCGCTGGGCTTTGTCTCTCGGTTCCGATTAGGGAATTCAGTGTCAGAGGTGAAAGTCTAGGTTTTTAGCTCGATACTTTTACCGTTGACATTGAACTCCCTGATCTGACCCGAGAGGCGACAAGAACCGCTGGCAACGTCTGACTCCTAATACAACGAATGTGTCTTCACTTATTAAAATAATTATATACGCATGAAGTGGCCAAGTGTGATAAGTAACCTCCCGCTGCTTTGAGAACGGGCAACAAAGGTTGTCTGTCAACAAAAGGGCTACTGGGACGCTATATAGGAGCTTGTGATGATATGAAAAGGCGAATAGAGATAGGCCAATGAGAACAAGTGTAACGAGTCGGAAAGAAGACAATCTGATTTGATTAACCCGTTCAGCCCTGACGCACTACAGCAGGAGATGGGTCGACCATGATAATTGAAGTATAGTGCCAGATTAGCTCGGCGACAAGCAAATCTGGCACTGCCCTTGAATTATCATGGTCGATCCATCTCCTGCAACAGGTGCATAGTCGTTAGATGACGCCTCCAAAATTTGGGAAATAAGTGCGCCGGGCTAAATGAGTTAAAATATGTGGAAATAACATAAACAGATTGCATCTTAAAATAATTGTTTGTCTGGTTGTTGGTGGGTTGGCTGGCCTGCTGGTCGGTTGCTTAGCTGGTCTATAGGTTTCCTGTGGCCACACAGGGCAGTTGCTTCCAGTGCATGTAGTAACTTTTCCGCCAGAAATAGTTTTAAAAAAATCCTCCCTTTTTGCAATTTTTTTAGGGTGTAAAACTTCAATGTTGTGCCTTTTTGGTCGTTTTGAGCAACAGAAGGCATGACAGGTGGTGTGAAAAAGAGCAAAATCTGGGTAATTTTAGTCGACCTAGTGTGTTCATGGGAGCATTGGGGCATGTGCACGGTTATTTGCAGGCTTGCATACTACAGTTTTGTCATGGGGTACTTCGTGCATTTGAGTGTTGTGAAAAACGATAACTCTTAATTTTTTTAAGAATTGCTGAAAATGTTTTTCCTGTGATGTGCTTCGCGTGGATTTTTTGTTTTGGCAGAAAAGTTCTTCGTTCATAGTTTTATGCCGCAAGAGGCTAACAGATAACAGTGTGTAAAAAGGAGGCGTAACCTAATTGCCCCGTGTGGCCTGTGTTAGCTTGCTTTCGATTGGTTTCCTGTCTTAGCTTGTAGTTTACTTTGCCCTTTCACAGCCAGTGTACGTATATGGCGTTTAACGATAAAGACCCAAAGCCGTCAAAGGAACATAGATACAAAGTGGTTTCTGCAAGAGGCATAGATCCTCATGAGCCCCCGCAACTGCGGGGGCTCATGAGGATCTGTACCTCTTGCAGTTGGGTGCTGTTCATATTTCTCGGCAGTGAACGTGGATCAGTCACCTCTCATCGTCTCACTGTCTTTACCTGTGAGAGCAGAGCCCTGTAGTTTGCATGGGAAGACATGTCTATGATGAAATTCTTCTCTGGACCGGCGTTCTGCTTGTCCAATCGCCGCAGCTCGTCGTGCAGGTGAGTGACTCCCTCCAGTCGGCAGTAGTTTATCTCTACCACGTGACCCGCTTGGGTCAGCTTGTTGTGGATGGTCTGCACTTGGTACAAACCTGGAACAACAACAAACGCACACAATAACGCGCAGAATCACTAGGTGTACGTCAATTGTGTGAAAGTAAAGCGACCTGCTCTGTGAAAGACATTGATTAAAATTCGCCGATACAACTAGTTGGCCAATGTTATTTTGACTCACCTTTTTCTGCCCTTCTTTTCTCAATTAGTGTGAGTACGGCACGATACGATATGAATACCTTTATTGTCCCAAGATGAGAATTTTTTTTTTAATTTAATTTTTTTTTTTTTTTTTTTTTTTTTTTTTTTTTTTTGCAGCGGAATTTTTCAAACAGACGTAAAAAGCAAATGTGAACATAAAACAAATAAATACGTTTGACTGACAAGAACACACCGACCTATTACAGCGAGCATATGCACGTATATAGTATCAAAACCATTTGTAAGGTTAATTTTCACCTAGAAAGAAAACGTGCATGTTACCACAGTAAGTATACCACAGTAGGCTTGTATACCACAGGTTTGCCATTACCTTTTGAGCGCACGGAATGGAACTTTTGCGTACAAAGGATACGAAGAGTAGACAAGTCTTTCCTTTTACGACAGACTTCAACCAACAGACAGACATAATTTAACTCATTCGCGGCCAGCTGCATCTGGATGCGCGGCATACGCCAGCCCACGAATGAGTTAACACAGCGCTTTTGTCCAGCATTATTGTAAAATATATTAAGAACATTAATAAAGGAGATACTGTGAACTATCAACTCTTTATCGCCTAAATTAGGTCAGTTATTCTCGCGTATGTTTCAAGTTTTCTGCGGCAGAATGTCCGATTTGATCTAGACATAAATTGACAATTGCTTTCAGGGCCACGTGAGAATCTGCATGTATTTTGCGCGTGCCAAGTACTGTGATAAATAATGTGTTGGTCTGTGATTTTAGACCTTACGGCTGTAGGCCGTAAGGTCTAAAATCACAGACCAACACACAAGCCTGTAACCCCTTCACTGCCGATGGACGCAAATTTCGCGTCTGAAATAGTTGTTAAGGTCGAAGTACTCACATGCACTGCGATTTAAAATCCATGAAAATGCTTTAGGAATGACTTCTTTACGCCCGTCACTTTGTATAATCAAAACGCGAGCGCAGATCAGTCTTAGTTTGACTGTTCAGTGCAATAAACAACAACAACAACAACGACAACAACAACAAATGGCTGGCCATTTCAACTCCATGACTGTTTGTACCCCTTTAAACACGAACTTGGTGTTAAGGATGCAAACAAGACAGGCTATCTTGTCAAATGCATACGAATGCATACTTACGCACTTTAAACGATACTAACAAATTTGATGAGAGCTTGGGCCGGGTAGGCATTGTGTCTAGGGAACGTATAGAAGTCATTCCTAAAGCATTTGCATGGATTTAAAATCACAGTGCATGTGAGTACTTCCACCTTAAGAGCCCTAGTCGTCCAATAAACATGTTTACAAAGTGGCGTCGGCAAGAGGCATAGATCCTCATGAACCCCCGCGACTGCGGGGGCTCATAAGGATCTATGTCTCCTGCAGCTGGATCGTGTTCAGCTTTTTTTTTTGTTGTTTCCCTTGGGAGCGACGGTTAAATCGCAAATCTTGCACCAACACATCATACTTCGGCCTTTCTGTGACCTTCTCTCTGGTTGGATGACCGATGTGACAAGGACAAAAACTGACAGATGCAATCGTGGAAATTGATTTGTGGGCGAGTGCAGGTGTCAGCACTGCGGGAAACATAATCAGTTTCTCTGTTTACGCGTTTCTTCAGCGAAATCATCATAGAAGCTGACAGCAGAGATATCGCATAAAAAATGTTAGTAATATTTCACTGCTATGAAAATCGATTTGAAAGTGGATGGTTTTTGCTTAGATTTTTTACAGAATTCTACTGTTTTCTAACTGTAAAAAAAAACTATTGAAAAAATCACACACATCAAGACAAAATGTCATAAAAAATTGTTTTCTGCAGTTTAAAAAGAAAATGTTGTGAGGGGCATTCGTCAAGATTAATGCGAAATAATGCACACTCAAAATCTCCTCCTCTCTCTCTCTCTCTCTCTCTCTCTCTCTCTCTCTCTCTCTCTCTCTCTCTCTCTCTCTCTCTCTCTCCTCTCTCTCTCTCTCTCTCTCTCTCTCTCTCTCTATGTGCTAACTGCTTCTTCTGTTCAGAAATAAAGTTTCATTTCTTTTCATCTCTCCCCCCCCCCTCTCTCTCTCTCTCTCTCTCTCTCTCTCTCTCTCTCTCTCTCTCTCTCTCTCTCTCTCTCTCTCTCTCTCGGATGTCATTCTCCAATACACTCTCTCCTATTTCAACACTTTTACAGTGAGCAAAAGGTCCTCGGGCCGATCTCGGTCGCAGCTGGCCAGCGGGCCAGCTGCGACCGAAGTCGGCTCGAGTACCTTTTGCGTTGCACTCTCGGCTTCCGCCACTGACACCAAAAGATCCAAATTTGCCTGCCTGCCTTCATCGCTGTCGTAGATGTACTCCAGCCTCTTCCACTGATAGTAGACGATGAGGTCGACCACGGCCTGGATGATGCTGGGGGAGATGGACAGGGTGTAAGGGCGGAAAGGCTCGGAGGAGGCCCCGGCGAACGTGGTGACGATGAAAGGCATGTGGAACTCTTTGCTGAAGCCTTGGGCTATCGTAGAGGACGCGGTGGAGATCCTCCCGTAAAAAGCGAAGATGCCGCCCGCCATCTGGGAACACACTGAGAGAAGGGAGGGAAAACTAATTAGTCTCTGCATCTCGCGATACAAGGGACCCATTACGAGAAGTCGCGTTATTTACAGCTGTCGCGTTAGCTCATTCGAGACGTGCCGCATCCGGATACGCGGCATTATCATTGAGTTAATGTGGTGTGGAGTGTACATAAGGTTGTAGAGAAACAAACACTAAAGGTAGAAGGAAAGAAAGAAACAAAAAAGAAAACCGAAACAATCAAACAGACGAATGAAGAAATGAGTGGTTCAGTGAGTCAGTGAACAAACGAACTAACGAGCGAGCGAATGAATGAATGAAACATAAACGGTCATTAAAGAAAAAATACAAATGAAAAACAAACCAAGCAAGCATAAACAACGGTCACAAAGATCTCTCTCTCTCTTTCTCTCTCTCTCTACGAAAGAGAGAGAGAGAGAGAGAGAGAGAGAGAGAGTGAGAGAGAGAGAGAGAGAGAGAGAGAGAGAGAGAGAGAGAGAGAGAGAGAGAGAGAGAGAAATGACATAGTCACTGACTGTGTTAATATCTTCACCGTTGTAAAATAAAGATTCATTGATTCATTTATTGATTCTCTCTCTCTCTCTCTCTCTCTCTCTCTCTCTCTCTCTCTCTCTCTCTCTCTCTCTGCTCTCTCTCTCTCTCTCTATCTCTCTCTCTCTCTCTCTCTCTCTCTCTCTCTCTCTCTCTCTCTCTCTCTCTCTCTCTCTCTTTCCAACGGCCCACGGACAGACAGGATTAGCTGCTTATATTCACACGTCTGTTCAAGCTCTTACACGTAGACGACATGACTTAGAAACTGAGCAAGTTGAGTGTATGTGGCTTGAGCTGAAGGCCCCCCAATCACCATCATTTCTTATCGGTTTTCTCTACCGCAACCCTGCTGCAAACTTTGAATGGTATGATAATTTTCTAAGTATGTTTGATAAAGCCTGTAAACCTAATTCTAATGTCATACTTATGGGAGATTTAAACATAGACATGTTAAAGTCGCATCATGCATGGGACTTTACGATGACGTTGCTGGGTCTTAAACAGTTAGTCACTTCGCCAACATGAATAACACCAACAACATCTACACTCATAGACCACATCTATACCACACAGCCGGAGTCTGTTCATAATGTGTCTGTCGGTAACCTTGGTATCAGTGATCACTTTCCCATCAGCTGTACGTGGTCCACTAAGTTTCCAAAAGCAAAGAAAAGATGTCATACGTATATCACCTATCGTTCTTTTAAAACATTTAGTGAGAGCGACTTTTTATCTGACCTTAATAATGCACATTTTGATGACGTGTTTAGTGATACTGACCCAGACAGCGCTCTGTCTGTCTGGTATAGCATTTTTCTTACTATTTTAAATAAACACGCGCCTGTGCGGCGGAGGCGAGTCAAACACGCATCACTCCCGCCGTGGCTGACTCAAGACATCATTCAGGCCATGAGGGTGAGAGATGATCTGAGAAAACAGAAGCGCTTTGCTGAATTTAAACGTGAGCGCAATCGTGTCAAATGTCTAGTGCGGCAGGCTAAAAAATCTTTCATTGATCGTTTGATTAAACAAGACAAAGATATGTCCACGCTCTGGCGCGCTATGGCCGTAGTGACTGGAGGCAAGAGTAGTAAATCCACTGTAATCCCGCCTACCCTGACTGCCGATAATTTTAACGATCATTTCCTTTCAATTGCTGAGTCCCTAAAACAAACTCTCGGCCCTATACCTGTCCTGAAACCATGATTGATTTCTGTATAACGCGAACTGCAAAATTTAAGCCTTTTGCCATTCCACCTCTGGCAGTTCACGAGGTTGGTAGGACAATTAGTTCCATGAAGAATAAAAAATCTTCCGGGCCAGATGAAATAAGCCCCAAAATACTAAAACTATCACTTCCCTATGTTGTAGAAACAATAACTTATATCTACAATTTATGCATTCAGAAAAATGTTTTCCCAAAAGAACTAAAAAAAGCTAAAGTTATTCCCCTACCTAAAACAAAAGATCTGTCCGATGTTAACAATTATCGCCCCATTTCACTTTTGTCTGTCTTAAGTAAACCCCTGAACGACACATTCATAAGCATCTGTTAAAATACCTGGGAAAACGCAAATTAATCCACCCCCTCCAGTCAGGTTTTCGCCCGAAGCATAGTTGTCATACAGCCTTAGCTCGACTTACAGACGCGTGGCTAAGTTCAATGAACCAAGGCGAATTTACAGGTGTTGTTTTCATAGACCTTCGAAAAGCTTTCGACCTGGTAGATCATGACATTTTCTTTCCAAGCTCAGTATATATCTGGATGGTTCATTTTCAAGTAACCGTTCTCATACCTCAGACGCCAGTTCTCAGGCATCTATTCATTCCTTGAAAACAACCTCGTTTTTTCGCTTCCTATCTTACAGACAGACAGCAGCGCGTGATGGCCAATGGATCTTACTCTTCAAGTGGTTTAGTAACAAGAGGAGTGCCCCAGGGCTCTGTCCTGGGACATCTTCTCTTTTGCATATTATCAATGACCCGCCACTACATTTCACGAATGACAAAATTGCATGTGACTTGTTTGCCGATGACGCAACAATCCACACCCCCGATAAGTGTCTTAAGTCTTTAATTGGTCGTTTGCAACAGGGACTGAGCGAAATATCCAAATGGTGTGAAAATAATGCAATGATCCTTAATCCTACCAAAACCAAATGTATGACGATAGCAACCCGTCAGAAGCATCAGCTCAAGCCACTTTTGCTTAGCCTGGAAATCCAAGACCACACCATTACACAAGTAACTGAACATCGTCTACTTGGAGTTATTGTTGATAACCAGATGAAATGGCAATCTCACATCAATGCTGTTTGTAAAACTGTGTCCAGAAATGTTTTTATGTTGTCTAAGCTAAAATATCTTATTGATGTCGACGCTCGCAAACTATTTTACAATGCCCATGTCAAATCCCACATCGATTATGCCTCCACGACATGGGACGGCAGCGTTGACATACACTTGAAGAGGCTTAACTCCTTGCATCGCAGGGCAGTGAAGCAGATCTTGCCTGATCCAGCCCTTTCTACTGACAAAAAATTTTGAAAAACTAAAGATGCTTCCTCTCGACAGGCACCATCTCTTTAAAAAAGGGGTAGTCATGTATAAAATCTGGAATGAAATCCACCCAGAATACCTGTGTAAGCTCTTCACCAAGGCCGCTTCAGGCTATTCAACATCAAGGCGTAACTTCATCACACCACGCCCGAGGATAGATTTATTTAAAACCACCCTCTCATTCTCGAGCGCCTCGTTTTGGAATAAACTGCCAGCGCACATAACACACACTGGTTCACTCACCTCTTTCAAGGAAAGCCTCTTCAAGTACCGCCCCACCCGGGTCTGCCCTGGGGGACTTGGGTGGGGTTAGGTATTTTTTTAGTTCCCAGGGTCACCCTGGTCAGCCCCACAGGGTGGGTTTTTCTCTCTATTCTGGGGCATGTGTTTCTGTCTACCCTTTGTCCATTCACCTGTATTTGCCTTTTTAAACTCTCCCTACTGTCTGCACTGCCTGTAGCTCTTGATATTGGATGTGTGTTGCTAAATGGTCTTAGCTTTATTTAGGCCCAATGTGTTAGGTTTTTATAACGTATTTGACCGGCTGGCGACATACATTCAATGTTCTGTTTATTTTATTATTTTTTTTTTCACAAGCAGTGCAGGCACGTCCTGAGAAAGCCTTGTTGCTGTCGGGACGTTAAGCAATGTACAATCAATCAATCTCTTCAAGTACCTGCTATCTAACAGCTCATTCACTGGTTCAGGTATCCCCATCGCCTAAAGCCTTGATATTAACCTCCGCGCGCACGTGTATGTGTGTGTGTGCGCTCGCGTGGGTATGTGCGCGAGTGTGTGTGTGTGTGTGTGTGTGTGTGTGTGTGTGTGTGTGTGTGTGTGTGTGTGTGTGTGTGTGAGTGGGTGCGGTGAGAGCGTGCGCGTGTGTTTGATTTCGGTGAAAGAAGGAATTGTAAAGAATATCTTCTTCTTTGTTTTTTGCCATTTATATTATTATGAATGATAATCGGTGCCCTCCATTTTTGCCTTATCCAATTTTTTAGTATATATATATATATATATATATATCTCTCTCTCTCTCTCTCTCTCTCTCTCTCTCTCTCTCTCTCTCCTCTCTCTCTCTCTCTCTCTCTCTCTCTCTCTCTCATTATAACATTATACCTGAACTCTGAGCCCCTTGATCAAGTTAAAAAACACCGTTTGCTTGGAGTCACAGTAGATAACCAGCTCAGCTGGGAACCACATATCGAAACCACCTGCAAAACAATATCTAAAAATCTATTCCTGCTATCAAAACTAAGTCAAATAGTTAACACTGAGACTAGAAGACTCTTTCTCCATGCCCATATTAAGACACACTGTGATTACTGCTCCACTATCTGGGATGGATGCAGTGACGTACATTTAAAGAAACTTAACTCATTGTACCGTAGAGGGGTAAAGTTAACTGTGCCTGGTCCCTCTCCCACCGACGAAAAGTTTAGAACCATCCGACTGCTAA